>QEPC01014420.1:5864713-5912863 GCA_003113815.1 Sphenodon punctatus | reverse complement strand
CAGCCCCTCAGTAAACCAAGGGGCCCTGCAGCAACGAGACGGGGGCAGGGGACGTCTCAGAGCCACCCTATTGATGGCCACCCCCAGCAAGATGTTCCAATGCTGTACCAGCACATCAACAGAGTGGCCGTCAGGGTCCAGGGATAACTCCCTCAGAGCCTCCTGGAACCGCTGCAGTTCCATCAGCCTCCAAGGGCGGACCAACCTAACTGGTCCATTCCCCTTCTGGAGTGGGTGCGCTTGGAGGCTGGTCTGCAGGAGATAATAGTCCATCCATGACAAGGGCACAGATCTCACATCCCCCACTAACGGACCACCCGCCTCAAGGCCAGAACAGAAGACCAGGTCAAGGATATGTCCCCCCACATGAGTCGGGCAGTTGACCACTTGGGACAAGTCCATGGTTGCCATGGCGGCCATGAACTCCTGCTTCGCTCCCGCAAGGCCGGCATCGACATGAGTGTTGAAGTCCCCAAGGACCATGGGTCCTTGGGGACTTCAAGGTAGGTCCAGCACTACCTTCGAGGCCAGCTCTGGGGGCAAGGGATGCCGCTGGACAGGAAGGGGCCCGGTATACCAGCAACACCCCAAGCTTGCCCCCAGCCAAATCAAACACCACATGGAGGGCCTCCACACCTGGAATCTCCTGGACTGGAATGGATATCTCCTAACTGGCCAGTCCTCCCCATTCCTGGCATCATATAGGGGTGTCGTATTACTGGGAAATCGTCCAGGTCTAAAGCTCAAAGCCTAGATTCCAACCATCTTAAAATTCATCACAGTTAGAAGTCATTCCCATGTCTCCTGCCCTCTACCAATAAACTAGTTTCTGGGGAACAGGAACACCCTACCTGTAAATAAGTCCTAGGCTGAGACTTGCACTCACAGGTGTGGGCTGTTCTTGTTCCCCACCAGCCATCTGTTCAGTGGGAGCAAGAGCCCTATCCATAGCGTAAGCCAGGTGTGGGGAACCTCAGGCCCAGGGGCCAAATGTGGCCCACAGCTAGTTTTTATGTGGCCCATTTCCAGTTCCTGGATCCACTTCCTACCTCCAAGCACTGAAAAACTGGTAAGGTCATGCACACAAAGACAGGAGACAGTTCCATGACACAGATCCATGACACAGATCCATGCCCCCACCCACCTATGTGGCCCTTAAACTTGTACTAATTTTCAAAGTGGCCCATGGAAGGGTGGAGATTCCCCACTCCTGGTATAAGCCCTGGGCTGGGACTTGCACAGTGTGTGGGATTTGTGGTGCCCAGTTTTGGGGGTTGAGAACCTGAACTACATGTATCGCAAGGCTCATACTAGCTCAGACCAATGATCCACCCAGCCCAGCTAGCCTATTGTCTCTGACAGTGGCCACCTTTGGCTAAGCCATTTATTAAACTAGAGCTTATCGAGTCCCTTTTAAAAAACAGTTATGCTATTGGCTTTCACAACATCCTCTCAAAACAAGCTCCACACGTTAATTGTACATAAAGTGAAAAAGTACTTCCATTTATTTGTGTTAAATCTGCTGCTACCTAGTTTCATAATGGCCTAGTTCTAGTGTTGTTAGAGAGGGTGCATAACATCTTCCTATCTAATTTTGATTTTGCAGACTAATATCATACCCCCCCCCCCCCGTCATTTCTGTTCCAAGCTGAAGCACTCTAACCTATTGAGTTTTTTCCCTTACTGAAGCAGTTCCATACCTTTGATCATTCTTGCTGCCCTTCTCTGCACCTTTTCCAGTTCTAGTATGCGATTTCCACACTGTGCTTATTGCACAAGAAGAGTGATGGTTCCTGCCCCACATAGACTACAGTTTAAATTGACAAGACCTGATAAGATAGTCTCCTTCAGAATTAATTAAAATTTTCAAAGAATAAGAGTAGCCTTTCAAATAAAAGATTTTTTTTGTTGTCATCTTCTCTAAACAAAAAAATAAGAGACTTACCCTTCCAGGATCATATATGCTGAAGGCCCATGTTAAGAGATTTAAGGTTCCATAACTCATGACACTGCAGGAAATGGGAATGGTATTTGCAATTAAAAGGGGAGTGATTTTCTGATGTCAAATAATGAAGATGTCTGAATACAAATATGTGGTGTGTGTTTTTAAAAAAAAGCTGTTTTAGGTCATCTGTAGATTATTGTACATAGTTTTTCTGAGACCTCTGCATTTGAGACTAGCATTACAGACTGAAGGATGCAAGGATCCCCTTAATTATTTTTTAAGTAACACTTTATATATATATATATATAATTATTATTCTTTTAAAGTACTACTTGTTTGTTCTGGTTGCATGTCTGATGAAAATGAATATGGAAACTGAGTACAGTATAACAGTTCATTCATTTCTTTGTTAGAATAGGTTTTGTAAGTAATTTTTGTCACAAATAATACAGGTCCATGCCCCAATGGGATTACATTCTAAAATGGACAAGAAGAAGGGGAAACAATGGGAGGAGAGCATATGGTAAGGGGGAATACATTCAGTTTATTGAGAATGTCAGATGCTCAAATTTAAGTATGACTAAGGTAAACAATAGTTTCCTGATGCAGTTGCAACTGTTAATTTTGTTACAATATGCTGCTAATACAACTTCACACCATTTGGTTAAATGCAGCTGCTCACTACTAGGGATGGTTTTCAGTTTAATTACAGATTCGGATTAAAAAGCTTCAGATTGATTATGGTATTGGATTTACAGATTCAGATTCCCCCCTCCCACCCCAATTCTCTGGGAGTGTTAATTCCCACTTGTACTTACTGGCCTTGGAGGGCTTGATTTAAGTGCTGCTGCTGTGGGGATTCTGGCAGGCTTCCTCGCTGCAGTGCATTTCTTGCTCTGGATCATGCATGCACGAAATGGCTGCCCCCTTTAACCAAAATGGCGGTGGCCAAAATAACATCACCACCATTTAGATGTGTAATCTGGAGCAAGGAGTGTGCTGTGGCAAGGGAGCCTGCCGGAGCCCCTGCAGAAACAGCATTGCTTCAATCAAGNATCAGCATATTGGTGACAACGCACCCCGAACCCTCTCACGATCTCCCCCAAGGGCTGCATATACACATTAAACAGAAGCGGAGACAGGATCGAACCCTGCGGAACGCCGCAGGTCAAGGCCCGGGGGCTAGATGTTTCAGCCCCCAGCACCACCTGCTGGCTTCTCCCTGAGAGGAATGAGTGGAGCCACCCAAGGACAGTCCCGTCCAGACCCCCCAGGTCTCGCAGCCGTCTCAACAGCAGCCCATGGTCCACGGTATCAAAAGCGGCCGAGCAATCTAGCAGGATCAAGAATGTAGAACATCCTGCATCCATCTCCCAGTGGAGATCGTCCACCAAAGTGTAATCTGGAGCAAGGAGTGTGCTGTGGCAAGGGAGCCTGCCGGAGCCCCTGCAGAAACAGCATTGCTTCAATCAAGTCCTGTGAAGCTGGTAAGTACCACTCTGGCGCCATAGGGGTGGGGGGAAATTCAAATATGTAAATCGAGAACCATAACTGGCAGGATACGTTGCGGTTTGATACAGATTAATCTGTAATGGCCTGTTACGGGCAGTTACGGATTAATCTGAATCCGTAACGCTCATCCCTACTCACTACCCCATTGTTCTATACATGACATTAATTTTAATTTTTCATGGGACATTGTGGTTGCTGTCATTATAGTTCTCAAAAGCCATTTCTTGTGGATTCAAGGACTGAAATGAATTAGTATGCAGAGGAAGATTAATTGTAACTCCAAATTTACAGTAAGGCTTTCTCCCCTTCCACTCCCCACTCTCCACCCAAGCATCCTATTGATAGCTTGGCTATTCTTGATCATATAGATGTGTTTGGCATACCTCAAAATCAGACCCTTAGACTAGTAGTTAGCCTAAAAAAAAGTGAGAGAGAAAATGTTGGTGCTTTTACCAAAGCCTTGAACTAAAAGCTAAAACCTTGCATTTCTGGATTAAGAAGATTGAATACTAACTTTCTTTGAGATTTCAATTGAGCAGTTTCTTTTGAACATTCTACCTGATTTTTGTATTTTATTTTATTTTAATTTTTTTAAACATCATGATTTTTACACTCTGGTGTTGTTTTTTTGTCTTTCTGATTGATGAATTTGTCATTTTTCAGTAACTATTAGTGTTCTTTTCCATATTCATGCAGATCACATTTCATTTTCTAGTGAGTCATATATTTGCAGAGCTTTATCCACTTTACAGCAATTTGAAAAGTATTGTGAATTTCAAAATAGATATTAGAAACTTATCCCCTCAAAAGCATAGTCTCCCATAGTGTTTTATTTCTTTTAGGGCATGTATTAGAATTCTGTACAGAAAGTCATGATTGATTCTTCACAGTGGGGGCATCTGTCCAAACCTGCGGTAGACAGTGAAGTGAAATATGCAGGAAAAAGTTGAAATTGTGCTACTGAAACAGTGGGGAAGAAAAGGAAAGAAAACGGTCCCAAACTATTAGTGTGGTATTATTTTTATTTTTTTAATAGAGCCATGTGTATAGGTATAAGCAGTAAGATTTGTCACTGTTAATATCATTTTTCTTTTAGGGAATGTTTTCTAGATGACAAACTAGATGCTCTTCTATCCATTACATTGAACTCTTTAGCCAATATGAATTAATGCATGACATTAGAAACATTACATTGCATTGTTTCTATCTTCCCAAGAAAGTGTATTAAATGTAAAAATGCTGTTCTGTTACTATGGGGAGGTGCAACTGTGCAGTGGGTGGGAGCCAAGCCCCATCAGCCTTCCTGCCGTGCCCAGTCTCTTGAGACTGGGTCCATGTTAAAAGCCCCATCCACCATGCAGGAGGTGTGGCAAGTTGAGTGGAAGATCACCCATCCACCCTTAGGAACTGACACTACATGTTTTACGAGTCGGTGCCATGGGGCTGGGAAGAAATGTTTACTATCAGCCATGATTGGCCTCAAGTGGTCATGGTTTTTTGCCTTCCCTGAAGTGACTTTGACTTGTATGTGTGCTGGTTGGCACTAAGATCAAGTCCATTTTGAGTGGTGGTGTAATAGTTGTAGTCCTGCTAGCAGTGGTTAGGGGACTGGTTAGGCAGTTTGGGGAGCAGGGGACGCATGGGAGGGTGAGATAAGGGACAGAGGAGAAGCAGAGTTCACGGACTGGAGTATGGAGGGAAATTGGGTAGGGGGGAGCAAGTTTGTGAAGAGCTTTAGTGGTATACAAGTCTAGTCATTTCAGACTTGTATACCACTATCAAAATTTATTATTAGTAGTTTTTACTTACATATAATAAATCTGATTTATATAGAATCATAAATGAGAGACTAGAGATGGGAAGATCGGTATCAGATCAATACAATTCGCTCAATTTGGGGGGAAATCGGGAGAATTGTATTGATCTGATTTGATGATGGTGGATAAAGCTCCTTCCAAAGTACCCATCATGCTGCCAGCTCTGCCTTGCCTGGACCCCTGCCTCTGTGGAAGGCAGGCACTGGGCAGAGGTACGGAGGAGGCAGAGCTGGAGGTAGAGGGAATGCATAAGGGTCGGGAGGGAGCGTCAGTGCCATTTTAGAAAATGGTATCTGGTCTTCACATCCTGAGACCAGATGCCATTTTCCAAAATGGCACTGATACTGCCCAGCGCCATTTTGGAAAATGGCTGTGTATACGTAGAACTTGTTGACCATTTTGCACATGTGCAGTGCTTTTTTGTTGTTGTTAATTTTCTCCCAGCACAGCCCTGAGAAGGTCATGCCAGGCGCCACAGGTCGCCAGAGCCTAGGGGAAAAAGGGTAAGTAAGCAAAGTGCCTACTCCCCACCTCTGTACGGCCCCTCTACTACCATCTCTGCCTCGTCCGGACCCCAGCCCAGGCCAGACAGGGCTCCAGGGGAAGCAGAGCTGGGGCAGACACATGGATTTAAATCGGTATTGCTCAGAATCACTACCGATTCCGATTAATATGATTTAAATCCAGATTTAACTCTGGTAGGTCCGATACCAAACCGATATTGATTTTCAAAGGTTTTTGCATCCCTATTAGAGACAGGTCACTGTCTCTTGCAGTTTAGTAAAGACAAGGGAGGGGAGACAGTTCATTCACAAAGTTGAGAACTTGAAGTTGTAGGTGCAGGTGCTTAACTTTATTTACAGAGATGAGAGGAACCCTGAGTGAAAGATGGGAGAGTCAGCATCTGTGATGAGGAGCTAGGGAAAGCCTGACATAAGAGATAGGTTTTCAGGAGGGACTTGAAGGTTGGAAAGGAAGGAGCAGAACAAGTGTATTGACGGTGGGAGTTCCAGGCATGCAGGACAGCAATGAAAAAGGGGTGAATACGTTTTGAGGAGCAAGTGGGTCACGAGCAGCCGAGGGTAGTGGCAGATGAGAAGTAATGTCACAGGAAACAACTGCAGAGAGATAGTGGGGAGCAAGGCCATGAAGAGCCTTGAAGGTAAAGACAAGCTTGAGCTGAATGAGTTCAGGTAGGGGGAGCCCGAGCCAGTGGGAGTTAGAGAGAAGGGACTAAATATGATCAAAGTAACAGTCAAGATGGATGTCCTTGGCAGTGGAGTGTTGAACGGAAGTAAGAGTGGCAAGGTCAGAGCAGGGGAGACTTGTAAGAAGTGATCCCAAGCACTTGTTGTGTCTCCCCTAAACATTGACAAAAAATGTGGTCTCCTGTATGCAGAGACCCATGTTCATTGTTCACTGCATTTTTCCCACTGCCACCAGTGAACCCAAATAAATCAGAAGGTGTCAGATTTTTCTACAGTAGTGATAACAAGGCTATTAATTATTTCTTTACCATGGAGGTCATGAATAAACTACAATTTTGAATCTATGCATAGTTTAGAACAGTCGCCTAATAAATGGTACAAGATGGGGGACATGTAAGCATTCTAGAGTGCATAGAGGGATGATCTTGAAAGAGGGAGTGCCATGTGTTACTGCTGTAAGATTTTTATCTCAACAATACAGATGCCCCAAAAGTAAAATCTGTTGTAACTTTCTTATATTTCAACTAGTGTCTCTCTTAATACATAGGTAAAGTCAAATAGCCTTGGCTACATCTAATAGATACCACCAGAGGAAGCTTTTTGTGCCAGTAAGTTATAGTTCACAAATAGGGAGAGGAGATTCGTAGCTCTGGGAAGTTGGGTACCTTTTCTTTTTCAATGCCTTGCTTTGTCACCTTTGGGGAAGAATTTTTCTTCATTAGACAGATGTGTGTATATTTTCACATCTCTAAAGTCGGTATATTAAAACTGTTGTGAGGCATGATTTTTTTGGGTAGGGGGAGGGGGTTTCATGAGCTATTCAGATCTTCACATAAAATTGATGTGGCTGGCAATACTTACCCAAAGCAACAAGATTATCATGATTCTGATTATCAGAGGAGGGGAGACAGAGGATCTCACATGCTCTGCCAACCTGCCAAACAACTGGTTGGGGGGGCCCAGAGAAGTGTGAATGCTCTTTGCAGCCACCAAACAGCTGATTGAGGGAGTGGGGCCCAGAGGAGAACTTTTCTTCGGGGGCCCCCTTTCCGAATCAGCTGTTTGGCAGCTGGGGTGAGTGCACTCTTCCGGGCCCAATCCTCAGAACTCAGATAATGGGGTGGGGCTACATGAGCCTGTAGGGCAACCTTAACTGAGGTGTGGCAACAGTAGCATGCAATGCATTGCTGGCCTTCTCCAGCCAATGCATTGTGTAGCCCCAGGGGTGAAAGTGGGTGAACATTCGGTGGCCACCGGCCATATAGTCCACTGTGTCATGGGCTAATGTGGGGTAAGGTTGCGAAAAGAGGTGCAATGTCTCGTAGGGCCTCACTCTTTGTCGCTGACTCTTGCTATAGCTAAAACCAGCCTCCTTTAGCTCAAGATGCATTCTTCTTCTCCAGGACTTCCTTCATCTTCCTTGTTCCCTAAGTGTTCCACTCTAGGATTTGTCTTCTTCAGGAATTATTGGGAAAGGAATAGAGAATAAAACAAAGTAGTATTATGCTGCTATATAAATCTATAGTGTAATTACACCTTGAATATTGTGTGCAATTCTGGTCAATCCATCTCACCTTTTTAGAGAAGGTTATTGAGCGAGCAGTAGCCCAGCACCTCCAGTGGCATCTGGACCGCATCGGCTTCCTTGTCTCTTCGCAGTCTGGCTTTCCTCTGGGATATGGCACCGAAACTGCGCTTGTTACCTTGGTCGATGATCTGTACCGAGAGTTGGACCAGGGTCGATCCACTCTTGTGATTTTGTTAGATGTTTCAGCAGCGTTTGATACAGTTGACCACGAGATGTTGGTGGTTTACCTGCGGGACCATGCTGCGGTGGGCATGACTGTTCTTTAATGGTTCCACTCGTTCCTGACCGGAAGATCTCAGCGTGTGGTACTGGGGGATCTTCCCCCCGGGTCCTCATGTGCGGAGTTCCGCAGGGAACTAATTTTGTCCCCTCTCCCGTTCAACGTGTGTATACAACCACTGGGCGAGATCGTGAGAGTATTTGAAGTTGTGTCATCAATATGCTGATGACACACACCTGTATCTCTCATTTTCATCTGACCCAGGCCCGGCAGTCTTGGTGCTTTCCAAGTGCCTGGCTACAGTGGGGGATAGGGTGAGGATGAGCTGTCTGAAGCTGAATCCCGATAAAACAGAGGTGATGTTGGTGGGGAAGGGCGAAGGAGTGGAGGCCCTCATCATAGATGGGGTGTGTCCTTCCTTGGTACCTCAGGTTCGGAGCCTTGGAGTTCTCCTTTACTCACAGCTCTGTTTGGACAACCAGGTGGCAGCTGTGGCAAGGAGTGTGTTTGGTAAGTTACATCTCATCTGATGCCTTCTGCCATATGTGTTGGGCTCCGATCTTGCCACCATCATTATTATTATAAGCACTTGTATAGCACCAGCTGTGTACCTGGCGCTTTACAGAACAGTAAGATAGACGCAGTCCCTGCCTATGGCTTACAATCTCCATGCATTCATCACCTCGAGGATGGATTACTGCAACACACTCTACATTGGGCTACTCCTGGTGATTATTTTGAGGCTGCAGCTGGTGCAGAATGTGGTGCCCCATCTCCTTATCAAGACGGATCGCTGGGAGCACATAACACTTGTAAGCCACCCGGGTTTCCTGGGTGACCGCGTTTGAGCGGGTATTCTTGGTGGCCGCACTGCAGCTATGGAACTTCCTTTCGTTGGAGATTTGCCTCTCGCTGGATCTCCCCTCCTTTTGCAAAAGATGTAAGACGTGGTTGTTTCGCCAGGTGTTTGGTGAGGGGGACGGATAGTGGATGGGGTTTTACTTTGTTTGTAAAGGTATGGGGGGGTGGATTTTTCAAGTGGAGATTTTAAATATATTTATTATGTATTTTATATTTGATGTACACTGCCCCAGGCTGCCATCGGGGTGGGGGTATAAAAATAATATAAATAAATAAATAAAGATATAGCAGAATTGGACACGGTGCAGAGAAGGGCAACAAAGACAATCAAAGGTCAACAAGATGAGGAGAGGCTCTACAGGTTACAGTTCTTCAGCTTGGAGAAGAAACTGAGAGGGATGGAATATGATATAAGTTTACAAAATAATGAATGCTGCTGTTTACCCTCTAATAGTACTAGAATGGAGCCACTCCATGAAATGAATTTGCAGCAGATTTAAAACAAAAGGAAATATTTTTTTCACTCAGTGTACAATTAACTTATGGAACTTGTTGCCAGACAGTGTTGTAAAGGCCTACAATGTAACTGGGTTTTTAAAAGGATCAGATAAATTCTGAGAAGATAGGTCCATAAGTGGCTATTAGTCAAGTTGGACGTAACCTCTCACAGTTGGGAGGTTACTGGAGTAAATAGCAGGGAAGAGATCACTCCATGATGACCTGTTCTGTACTTCTTTGAAGTGACCAAAACTGGCCACTGCTGGAGACAAGATGCTGGGCTGAATGAATCATTGTTCTGACTCAGTTTAGTTTAGTTTATTTTGCATTGGCTTTCGCCTTAGCCTAAAAACAAAATACAATATAGCAAATACAAATTGAGATATACAACTTCCAGTTACAATTTACCAAAATTCAAGAAAGACAGTCCCATAAATCCAATCAACATAACAATAAGGCTAGTTCAAAGAATTACTAATCCAGCCAATTATTGAAGAGTCCAAGCTGCCATAAGGGAAATGCACTTAAGCATATCATAATACATTTAGATTTGGGACAAAATTAGAATCTTGGGCTAAAAACAGCCTACCTATTTTAGACTCTGGTTTTGATGTTGATTTTAATTGCAGCCCTTTGCTTAGATGCCAACAAAATAAAGGTTGCCAATGCAATCAGATTTGTCCTATCCGTTAAGGTAAGAAGATGTTTAAAACCCTGGGCGACATCCAGTTTATAGGCGGGCTTCAATAAGGGCACCACCCAAACTGCGTGCAAATTGCCATAATAAGGGCACTGCAAAATGAAATGCTTCGTGGTTTCAATTTCCGCTAAATTACACAAGCAGAGTCTCGTGTTATAGTTCGCCTTCCTGTACCTGCCCTCAGGGATAGCAGTCTGGATTTGTTGAAATCGTAAAAGCAAATAACAGCGTCGAAGCTTCCTATCCAGTATAACATTCAAGTAGGGCTCAAAGATACAATTAACCTTAACTTGGCCCAACCATGGGGCTACCCTCCACTGTCGTAAAATACTTCGGTCGTTTTGACAAGCAATATCTCTAATCCTAATCAAAATCTCCCTTCTAATGGCCATGAAGTTGTTTCCCAAAAAATAACTAAAAGAAAAACCCAATCCTTTAAGTAATACATCCAAATAAACTAGCCAGGGATACATCCACGGGCCAGTATGGAAGAGCTCCTCCCTAAGACATTGGAGTGGGATTCCATTCACCCTGAGTTAAAAGTCTGAGCCAATATCTTATAAAGTTCTTCTGGGCATATACAGCTATTGACTCCATGCCTGTTTCGGCCCTCAAGACAGCTCCAGGGACAGACTTCCCTACTTGAAATACATAGCACAAAAAGAGGTTTTGAATCCTCTCTAACATAACTATATTAGGGTATGCGATTATTTCCAAACCAAAAGCCACTGATGCGGGTAACTTTGCACGGTAGAGCTTCAAAAAAGATTTTTGACGGTAGAGCTTCAAAAAAGCTGTCCAAAAAAGTGGACAGCAGGACCCCCCTTGATAGAATTATTGCCCTATTTAAGTCTCGCACTGCAGTCAGGGCTTTAGCAGCCCTAGACTGTGACTGTTCCAAGTGCCCATATTTGTGAAGGTCACGCCCAGGTAGGTGAAAGATTTAACCACCTTAAACTGGTCCGCATTTGTTGTCCACTAAGTTTTCTTAGATTTTTTCCCCAGCACCATAATTTTAGATTTAGCAGCACTGATTTCAAGACCATTGACTTTACAGTAAGAATAGAATTGGTCAATAGCTTGTCTAAGACCTATTTGGGTCTGCGAACATAGAACTAAATCGTCCGCAAATTGAAAAAAAGATAAGGACTTTGGCCTTATCCTAGGAGGATGGAATTTATCTAGTGCTAGCCAGCCAGCCAGGTCGGAAAGATACAAGTTAAAAAGTAGCGGGGCCAAGACACAGCCCTGACGCACACCCCTTCTTATAGGGATTGGGTTGCTCTGCCTATGTCCCAGTCTTGCCTTGATAACTGCCTCATTGTCAGAGTGCAAATAGAGGATTGGATTTAATATCATGTCTCCAATTCCCCAGGCCTTGAGTTTGGCCCCTAACCTGGATCTGCAGACAGTATCAAAGGCCTTGGTCAGGTCTATAAAGGCAAAATAGAGCTGTCCCTTTTTTATTTTACAATATTTAAAAATTAAATGCTGCAAAATAGAGCAGCAATCCAGGATGGACTTCCCCCGACGGAAGCCAAATTGCTCCTGCAGAATTATTTTCTCTTCCGCCGCCCACTTTTGCAAATAGCCAAGAAAAATTTTAGCATAAAGTTTCCCAATCATAGAAGCTAAACTTATAGGTCTATAGCAAGCTGGGTCACTTTTGCTACCTTTTTTAAAAATCGGAGCAATCCAAGTCCGTACCCAGGCACGGGGGACTATGTTGCCTTTACTAATCACAAGGAATAACGTAGACAAGACAGTACCAGAGCCCACCAATGAGGGAAAGCCTGCAAGATTTCAGCAGTAATGTAGTCAGGACCCGCTGCCTTGTTCCGGTTAAGACTTCCAATACTCTCTAAAATTTGGCTTTCTGGGAATTCTAATACACATTCATCAGCAACCTGGGCCCCCTTCTTGACCGTTAAATCTGCCATATCCATCTGCCTGGTTGAATATAGTTCAGCAAAAAACTTTTCCCATAAGGAATTAGAAATGGGTGAGGTGATAGAGTTGCCTTTGGGCCTGATTATTTGGTTCAAGGAGGTCCAAAAGCCAGAGTAATTACCGGTCGAAAGATCTACCATCATCTTTGCCCAAATTTTCCCAAGGTGTTTCGCCCTCTTCGTTTTTAGCAACTGGGAGTAATTAGATCTTAATTTACAAAATTTCTCCCAGAGAGCGATGGATTGAACCTTTAACAGTTCCTTTTTGGCTACTAGCAACCCTGCCTTGGAGTTTTTACACTCCAGATCAAACCATTGGTTAGGGAAGTCCCTAAGAGGATGTTTAACCCTTACCAGCAAAGTTTGCTGGAAAAGGCTCATGATTGCATCAAAATGGCCTATTAGAGTCTCTAGGTCCTGAGTAACCTGAATAGCATTTGCCAATTCCACCAAGGTAGGGCTGGCACACAATCCCTGGATCTCGGTGATCAACGTAACAGGAGATAATCTCTTACTCAGTATCGTTCTGCTTACATTGTCTTGTTAAGAGTTGAAGGCTATTCATTTAAAGTTAAACCCCTTTGTATACTTTGCACTTCTGTCCCATATGATACATAGTATGATTGAAGATTTGGTTGTTTCAATGTACCTTAAGTAAGAAACCAGTTTAAGCTAAACTGAAAGAAGCTTGAACTAAAGACATTTTGAATTCATACCTTACATTATTCAGTGTAGCTTTCTCATATAGAGAATCCTTAGTGTGTTGTGTGCTCTCCCTCCTCTGCCAGTATGGTTTTTCCTTTTAATTTGAACTCCCATCTAATACCAATACTACTTTAAGATCAGCTAAAAGCTGGAGCTATGCATGGAATCCCAGAACAAAGCTGTTGAGATCAGGATGTGTGTCTTTATGAATACAAGCCCAACTCTACTCAGAATCAGAGGTGGCAATCTGTTTTTGAGGCTACAAATGTTTTGAGGTCAACAGCTATTTAGATCTGAGAGCTTTCTAATAGCCAGTTGTGACACGTTGGTGAGAAGATGGAGCACATTTTAGTTTAATAGTATTTAGGATGATCTGCGTAGTGCAGATTGTTGCGGCCCGCCTGCTCACTGGGGTGGGCTGCAGTGAGCACATTCAACCGGTACTTCAACCACTGAACTGGCTGCCTATTGTCCTCTGTGCCTAAGAGACCACCTCATACCCATGGTCCCTGGGCAGCCCCTGTGGTTGTCCAGGAGCGCCCTCCTGAAGGTCCTACACTATCAGCAGGACCGGACGTACAGGAGGATGTTCTTGGCAGCTGTGCCATCCCTTTGGAATTCCCTCCTGGTGGAGGTCCATCTCAGCCCAGATCTCCTTGCCTTCCGATGAAACTGTAAGACCTGGTTCTTCTGCCAGGCATTTGGCGGAGTGGGGGGAGGTGGGAGGGTTGATTTAGTTGGGCTGGGGAGGATTGTTTTTATGCGCAGAGTTGGTTTTATGCATGTTTATTTATTTATGACTGAATCCTGACAAGACGGAGGTGGTGATGGTGAGTAAGGTGATGGAGATGGTGGTCCCCATTATTGATGGGGTTTGTCCTCCATTGGTCTCCCAGGTACGGAGTCTGAGGGTGCCTCGATGCGCAGCTCCAGTTGGATGTCCAGGTGGAGGCTGTGGCAAGGAGTGCTTTCCGCCAATTACATCTGGTGCGCCAGCTTCGGCTGTATGTTTCAGATTCTGATCTGGCCACCGTCTTCCATGCTTTCATCACCTCTAGGTTTGACTACTGTAACACGCTTTACATGGGGCTACTCATGGTGTCGGCTCGGAAATTGCAGCTGGTGCAGAATGCAGCAGCCCATCTCCTGGTGAGGCTGGGCCACCGGGAGCATATTACACCAGTGCTCTGTTCTCTGTACTAGCTGCTGGTAGTTTTCTGGGCCTGATTCAAGGTGTTGGGCTTGGCCTAGGCCTATAAAGCCCTAAATGGCCTAGGCCCTACCTATCTGTGGGAGTGCCTCACTCCCTGGGTCCTGGATCGGCCCCTGCGGTCATCTGAGGGTGTCCTGCTCGAGGTCCGCCGGTCTTCCGGGGGGCCACGCAGGGGAGGACATTCTCGGTGGCCGCACCACGGCTGTGGAACTCCCTTCCGATGGGAATTTGTCTGGCCCCAGATATCCCCTCCTTTTGAAGAAGTTGTAAAACCTGACTGTTCCGTCAGGCGTTTGGCGGGGGTGGTGGGGTGGTGTTGGGTATTTCCCCTCCTTTTTATGAATTGTTTTAATTGATGTTTTATGTTTTTATGATTGTAAGCCTCTCTGAGCTGCCTGTAGCAGGAGGCGCGGAGTAATAAATCTTTTAAATAAATACATAAATAAATAAATGTTGTTTTATAGTTATATTTTTATTAAGTTTTTATATTGATGTTTTACTATTGTTTTATTTTGCATTTTGTGAGCTGCCCCAAGTCACCGTTGGTGGGAGGGGCATGATAGAAATGTTAATATAAATAAATAAATAAAATAAAATAATGACCATATACAGGGTCAAGAAATCTAGGGCTTTTCAGCTGGAGAATTTTTCACCTCAACATAGAGGATCAACATTGCATGAATAGAACTTGATAATTCAAGAGAGAGTGGAGTATTTTGAAAAGAAGATTGCTCTTTATCCAGCAGTGATGCCTACCTGATAGGACTGGCCAGGCATATGGAGCTGCTGTGAACAAATAGATGACTTTACTACAGTGTCATTGTGAGTGGTAAGTGCGTGGTTTAATATCTATTACATTAGAATATTTCAAAGTCTTGTTACATTACTGAATGCCTATTATAGTAGCCCTGAGATTTGTTTTTCGTCATCTGCAAGATTCCGTTGTTGTTGTTGTAATGCAGAAAAATATTATCCACTCTTAAAAAAATAAAACACTACTTTAATTGTGCATATCAAAAGTGCCACTTAAATAAGACTGTGTTTGAATGCATATTTTGTGTGTGTGGTTCTTAAAATTCTGTAGTCTGTAATAAATTCTGTATCCGTAAAATGGTAAAAAGATGAGGGGCATGACTGTAGCAGAGTACAGTGTATTATAGGCAGTGGATCTATTCTTCCAAATGACATTTTTGGCTCTGTAGTGCCAAATCACTTGTCTTCTCTTATGAGGAATGTTCCCTTGTCTGGTACATTGGAACGTGAAAGCTCATAGTTATTGTAAATTGGCTATAAATTTGTCTGCCATACCACTTTATGCTGTGATCTTGTCAGACATCAAAGCGAAGCAGGATAAGACTTGCTTAGTGCTTCTAAAAATGGTTAACAATGGTATCTCTTTTTGAATGCTGCTTTTACATATGCTAATTGGGCAATATATTGTTATTTCCAGGTTAAATACTCCCTGGGAGTGGACCTTTCCCTGAGGGAAAAGAGCCCTTGGGAATTTTCACTTTGATAGGCCTACTCTAGGCAGAGTATCTTCACATGACATTTTCACCTGAGGCAGTTACCCCAGAATCCACAGAGCTGTCTCAGAACTCCATGTTGAGTGGTCCACAGAGTAATTGCAGCATTTTCTGTGGAAATGTTCTAAGCAAGTCTGTCAAGGGAGAAAACCCTAGGTCTGGACAGACCAATTCATTGCCCACAGGCTATATGTCGTAGGACTGAGGCAACTAGCTTGGAGGCCATTGGACATCTTTAGACATAACAAAGATGGGGTGTCAAAACCCCTAAGCGCGTGTTTGACCATTGTGTGTAACCACCATAATAATCCCAACACTAATTTGACCACCCATTGAACACGCAATGGGAACAGCATTGCATCACAAAGACAATTTGCGTGTTCTGGCTGAAAACATGGCCAATATTTATTTATTTATTTATTTATTTATTTATTTAAACTCTTATAATCCACCCTCTCCAACTCGGGGGTGGATTACTACAATAAAAACAAAATAACAATAATAATTCAATTAAAATATGACATAATATAAAATCCCCCCATCGTCCCATCTCCCCCCCCCCCAATCCCATCCCTCACCCGTTCCCTTGACCAGATGCCTGGTGGAACAGTCAGGTTTTACAAGCCCAACAAAAAGTCAGCAGGTCTGGGGTCAGATGTGCCTTCTCTGGGAGGGAGTTCCAGAGCCGAGGTGTGCCACTGAGAATGCCCTCTCCATAGTGTCCCCTCAATTTACTTGGAGGACCTCCAAGACCACAGCAGACTGCAGGGGCTGATCCAGGACCCGGGGGTGAGGTGGTCCCAAATATAGGTCAGGATGAGGCCGTGTAGGGCTTTAAAGGTGAGACTCAGCACCTTGAATCGGGCCCAGAAGAAGGTTGGCAGCCAGTGCAGAGAATGGAGCACTGGTGTAATGTGCTCTTGGCAACCTGAGGAGCCGTGCCGAGGCCCGTAAGGAGCTGGGACACCGCATTCTGCACCAGCTGCAGCCTCCGGACTGTCACCAAGGGTAGAGCGCATTGTAGTAGTGCAGTCTCAAGGTAACAAAAACATGATGAATGATGGTGGCTAGGTCGGAGTCCGAGACATAAGGCCGAAGCCGCTGAACCAGATGTAACATTGTGTCTAATGATATCGTGTGGCGTGTTAGCAGGTACAACATGGGAACGAGGCAGCAGCGCTTGAATGCTGAGATTGGGTGGCGAGCAAAACACCGATTTGTCCCAAGATGGGCTGTGTGTCAAAGCAGCGCCACATGGTGAACACAGGCCCAAAATGGTGTTCATATCAATGTCAAAACACACATTCAGGTACGCAATTGATGTTATGTCTAAAGACACCCATTCTGTATGGCCTGTGTAGAATGCCCACCAGAGTCCTGAGAAATGCTGCTTCAGGTCTATGAGAGCAGCGCTTGTTGCTCCTCTCCCACATTTGAACCACTAGGGGATACCTGCTGCTTTCCCTTAGCTACCAGGCCAATTATCAGAGCATAGCACATGTTTTCCTTAGCGTCTGTGGCTTAAACAGCAACAAGAGAAATGGCTGGACTTAAGGGAACAAAGTGGATTGGCATGGTGGTATAGTGAAAGTGTGTGTCTGAAGATGTACAAAAAATGACAATATCCACTCACTACTATCACACGTTTGTTGGGAAGCACAAATTTTGCAATACATAGCGACATTGGAGTAGTAGGGGAGTGAGTGGGGGAGCACTTGCATGTAGTTGTTGTGAGGTCTATTAAAGGATCTAGCAGCAACTATGTGCAAGGGGAGGCAGAAAGGGGTTGGGGTTGGAAGCTGCAGCAAGGAATGGAGTAGGTCCTCTCCTCACTGTAGCTTCTGCTGCTGCCACTGGGGGAAGTGGCAGGATCCCAGTTCTGGAAAGAACGCGTTCCTCAGTTTTGAAAACTTTTTTTTTCTTACTCCAACAGCTTGGTGAGCTGTTTTGTGTAAAGTATCAGTTGCACCTAATTTTTGGAGTGTTTAGCACACATGTGTAAAACCTGTGTGCAACAGTTTCATTTTGTTTATACCCTGAGAGAGTCTGTGTGTACCTGTAATTAAGTAAGTAAGTGTGTGTGTTTGTTAGAGAGAGAGGGTGGGGGTTGTGTCTATGTGAAGGGACACTTGTTTGACTGTTGGAATATTAGGAACCTAGCTAGATCTTGTATTAACTTAGCATTAGTGTTTTTTCCATAAGAAGATAGAGTACATGTTGAAAGTTAAGTGCCAGAAACCCTCAAGAAAATAAGTGTGGAGCATGTCACACTCTGACTACTGCAACCCTGCTATCACCTTGGCCCTCTTGTCAGGACCCGGCCTCAAATTGGCGCCTCTGGGTTCTTGGAGGCAGTGTCTTGCCCTGGTGTGCCACTGCAGTACTCTAGTTGGGGCCTGTGGAGTGTCTGTAGGATCCTATTTACTAGTGTGGAGAACACCCCCTGTCTGCCTGATCGAGACATTTCTGAATTGCCTGATTTGGACCCTGTGCCTCATTCCCCATCTGTTCTGATCTGCACTTTGTGCCTGAACCCCTGTTTGTCTAATCCTTGCTTGGACCTTGCAGAGCCAGTTTTCTGCCAAGGAAAGTGTGGTTTCTCTGCCCTTGGACTTCGTCTTTTTTCCCCTCACATCAATGCGTTGGTCCTTGGTGATGGTCCCTGCACACATTCCTTATGGACCTCATCCTGCACTGTTGTACCAATACCAAGATCCTGATCTTGCTTAAGTTGCCCAGCCCTGATCCTGTGTGACTTTCTGTGCCGTGGCCCAGGGGACCTGATACCTCTCACTTCTGTTTTAACACACTACTGCCAAAGTCATTCATTTTGTCCATCACTGTGATCATGTGCAGTCCCTCCTTGCTTCACCCCATTGGCTACTTTTACCCGAAAGCATTCAGTACAACCTCCTGGTCTTTACCTTCAAGACTTCACAGCCTTGATTCCTTCTACCTTTCCACGCTTGTTTCCTGCTACATCCCCACCTGGGAGCCTTGCTCCTTCTACTCCCTTACCCTCCTCAGTGCCCCTTGCACCCACAAATTTCTCTATCTCTCCCACCCCTTTCCCACATTCCTGAACACATTCAAACTGCTCCCTCCTCCCTCCTAACCTTCAAAACCCAGTATAAATGTATCTCTTCTGTTGGGCCTTACCTAACTATTATTAACCCTCCCCCAGACTGTTCACTTATGCTGTCCTTTCACGCAGCGTTCCCTTCTTCCTTAACTAAGACCATCGTAAAATCATGCTCCACATCAGAAATCCCGCGGGCGGGGTTTAGATGTGATCACACACATGATTAACTGCTCATGCATGCTTTAGCGCTGCTGACTAAATACCTTGATATCAACAACACAAAACCTAACATCACTTCCTTTAACACCTAGCAGAAGGTGCTAGGTGCACCACGTGCGTGCGGCACCACGCCTTAAAATCATGCACCACGTCAAAAATCCTTGCTACATTCCTCAATATCAAGGCATTTAGTGCACGATGCTAAAGCATGTGTGAGTGACTAATTATGCATGTGACCTCACGTCTAAACCACGTGGCACATGATTGTATGGTGCGGCGCAGCACGCACATGTAAAGGTAGTCTAAGCTAAGCACATGTGCCTGTGACTTCTCAACTTCATGAATGTATCCCTGTCTCTTCCTATGTTCCCCTCTCCCTTGTCTCCCCTTGTCTTCCTAGATTGTAAGCCCTTCCCTCTTGGGGTAGGGACTTGCCTCTAATTATGATTGTACAGCACCAGTTACATTGCTTGTGCTATATAAATAATAGTAGTAGTAATAGTAATGTCATGTAACTCCTGTTTGACAAAAGGGAAGTACAGTCTTCGGTTTTATCTTCCATTCACCACTCAGTTGACATTTCTTCCTGTGCACATGTGGTCTGGTGGTGAGGCTCACCTAGTCATTGTGGCCTATCCAAAGATTCAAGTTGAGCACCTTCTGCTAGGTGATAAAGGAAGTGATGTGGTGTTGATACTTTCTTTCAAGTTCGTTTGTCCAAATGGAGTGTTGGGAGGCTACTGTGCTGTTCAGTGTATCATTTTTTTAAAAAGAAATATAAAAGTGAGGTCCTCATTATCTGTGTTCATCTGAAAGACAGTGTGGGGGGGGCAGGGTGGTTGTTGAAATTTTCCTGAAGGACAATTACATTTTATTTTAATCTTTGCCATGTGTTTGATTAAATAGTGTGTTAGTGTTCAAATCCTGTCATAGGTGGCTGCCTAGAGGTGTTGTGCACTGTGGAATAGCTAATATTCCAGCCCAGAGGCATCTGCATTTTAGTTTTAGGTGATAAATTTTGTTACAGTGCTTTCATTGAGTAAAGCATTATACCATGTCTACAAATTAATGTAATGATGGCAATTTCTGAACTACTTCCCTAATTGTTTAGGAGGTTGATGTGTACATTGTTGATAATGCTGACCTCCTTTGTAAAAGTGCTTTAAAATCTGTGGGAGGAAAAGCACTATAGAAGAGGTTGTTGGTTTTTAATTTGTAATGTACTTTGGGAGAAAAAAGATCCGAATAAATTTAAGATAGTACTTTTATATTGTAGCCGTTTATTTTAATGGAGATAGTGACTTTAATTATATTGCATGTTTAATGTTTTGTCAATGTCAGGTATTTTGTGGTAACTTGTTTAATTAGTAATCAATTCAGCTACAAAAAAATGCATGTAACTCCAAACTCAGTAATTCTTGTGTGCTTCGTGCATGCAGCATAGGCTGTAATTTTAATTTAAAAGGTTTCTGAAGGTATTGAGGGATTAATACAGCATAAATGTCCCATTAAGAAGAATGTCCCATTAAGAAAAACAAAAAATATAAGTTTGCAGCAGCCATTATTTGCTGTTGAAATTGGGAATTTAAACACACAGTTGAAGCTGGAGTGCAGAATGGAATTACTAGTTCCACTAGGTGCGTTCTGCTGCAAAATTGAATAAAGGGAGTTGAAGGTGATACACCTGATTACTTATAAGAAAACATTCTAAATTACAGAATTATAAAGAAGTGAGAAAATCCCTTAATTGCAACAAGTTCCCCTAAAACACAAGAGGACTATCTGGCAGAGAAAATTGGCGGTGTTCTGGTGATCAAATATAGCAGCTGGAACACTTCTATTCAAACTACATTTGAGGTAATAATCATAATTTATTTGCAATCCGCTGTGATGGCCACAATTCTGTTTGTTCTTTAGACTTGCATATGCTGATATACATATTTATTTTGATCCAGTATTATTACAAACATGAAGGAGGTTAGTGCACTACTTTTCAAATACTGAAAGGTATTTTGTCTCTCAGATTATTTTGTCCAAAAGATTAGGCAACACTTAACTGGAATTTCTAAGATGCATTCAAGTTTCTCTTATAAATCATTCTGGTTGCTATTTTAAATCTCTCTGATTGCTTTTTTATCTTTTTCATCTGAAGGGTACCTAAGAGAGTATGGGACATAGTTACACCATATTTATGTTTGGACAATACAAAGGTCTTGATTTGGATTGTGTTTGTGGGGGAAACTTTCAGTTGCTAAAAGTGGCAACTGCTTTTTTTTTTCTTTTTTACTGACACTGTCTATTCAATATATGTGCATTTGCAATTGAAGGCTATAAACAGTAAAAACCAGTTTTCATGATTCTGTCTCCTGCCAAATGTGTCAACATTAAAGAGAGCAGAATCACCAGTCCTCTCCATTCCGATCGATCTCTTGCCAAGGCACATGCCTCATCTAGAATAATGCAAATTGTCAGGGAGTCAATATGTTTAAGGCCATTCACGTGTCTATGACTCTTTTTACACGAGACGCACCCATGTATGCTCATGCATGTTGGCTGCGTGGGCATGCGTGGTGGCTCGTGTGAATGCTGCGGCGGGTGGGTGGACATGCATGCATGCTCCCACGACCCACCGATCTCCACCCATTCCCCACGTACGTAGCAATTGGCCAAAACGGCAATTGCTCTGTGCATGGAGATGGGTGTACGTCCGTTTATGCACACACCCTTGTGCTGCCCCCCCATCGGTGTGCACACTGACCCCCCTCCTCCACAGCCCATTTAAGAAGGGCCCATAACTATGAGTAGATGGAGGAGGACCATAAGTGTAAAGTTTGACTGAATGATGATGAAAAATTAAACCCTCAAATGTTGCGGTCTGTAAAGAGCGGAATAATATTGCAAATGGAAGTTCCGTTTAAGATGCTTAAGCTTAGGCTAGACCCATCACTAGCAAATAGAGCTGATGAACCAATCCTGCAGTGGTTGGAGGATGAAAGGAATAACAACTAGGCCTTTTCCCGTCAAACTTGTATGGCTCTGTAATTCTTCCTTGTTTTATAAAAGGTAGTGAAATTAATTCTTTATAAAACTACAATATGGTTCAAAAGAAGAAGGTTATTTATTAGGTTTTGTTCCTTTTTCTGAAGTTTTAGCACTGCAGATGTGCCCCTTGTTCCCTTGGAGAAAATGCGTATGTCATTTTAGTTAGAAAATGAATATGACAGTTGAGTGGCAGATGTTGCAGTCAGCACAGAGAGAATTGTCTGCACACTATGGTCAGAGGTAAACAGTCTATAGGGCAAGAGAAGATGAACTGAAGATTAGAAGTAACGGTAATATTTGTGATCCAGAGGAGTTGTATTCCATTTTAAGAACGGCCAAATGCATCCTGTCTTTCCTTGGGACAGCAAGAGTGCACTACTTTACCAAACAGCATCTGAACAAATGTTATTCTTGGGAATATTACCTTAAAACAAACAATGATTCAAAGATAACATCCAATTAACTTTCTGGTATTCTGATTACTCTGCGTCTCCTCGTATAGAAGTCTGGAGGTCAAACCTCTCTACCTTACTTGTCCAGTTAGAATAAAGCTTAAGTCTACAGAGAAATAGACCCTCCATTTCCTAGATTCAAATTACAAGGTATTAGTCCAAATGAGTGCTTGGTTGACCAGAGATTGTCCATCTGTCCTAACTTACGATGCTGCTTTTCAGAAGTAACACATAACCTTATGGGTATGAAGAATATCCTGAGTGGACGTCTTTCTATTCCTGCCCCTTTCTGCATTTTAAAAATATTTATTGTTGTTGTATCCTATAACGTTCAATAGTAACAGTTTTGCTGGTGCTGGATTAGCCACCTTTTGTTTTTGAATGGATGTGAACAAATCCTGATGTGTGAAAATAGTCATTTTGCATTTTGGCTCTGGGCTTTTTTTTTTGGCAACCGTAATATAGAAGAGATTTAATAAACATATATGCGCTTTTTATAGTTCTGGCTATTGCGTATGAGTGTCATAGTGACTCTAGAACAGTAGAATAAATTTTGGAAATTTTTAACTGGGGTTAATTATTACATCACATGATGCAATCAAAAGTGGTGTGTTGGGCATGCTCAAAGACCACTCTGACCTTGAAAAAGTTTATTTTTCTTTTTAAATGACGTATTGAGATTTTTCCACTCTTATCTCCTTTATGTTCTTCTGAATCTGAAAGGCATAATTTTTAAATTAAATGAGTGCTCTTGGCTGTGCAGTATGTTTTCTTTGAGTGCATAATGTGCCAAGAACTGTTGATGACTAAACGTCATTTTCTTTTTCGGTTCCCCCCTCCCCCCCAGTTCAGTTGCATTCAAAAGGCAAATAATGATGTTATTTACCTTGGAAATAGCTGTCAGGGAACAAGTTAATATGACAGATTGTTAGGTGTTTCAAATTACAGTAAAGTATGCAGGCCAAGCTTAGGAAGATGAAGAGCAGACCAGCTTTTATAGAGTAAGGAAAGGAATCTTGTAGGCTTATGACACATCATAATGCCACTGATATGCAATCTACATAATTCATAATTCAGAGTATAAACCTGTGATCAATAACATTTCTATAGGATTCTGTATCATTGCTTATTTCTTGTTGCCAGTCTGCAAATTGTAAGGCAACTTGGAAAAGAAAATGACACATGATCTCAAAGAAATAATATTCTCAGATGATTGCTCTTAGTTTGAAGTAAAACTTTTTTCAGTTCAAATAAGACACCTTTATAAATTTATTCCTACCTACATCTGCTATCATCCAGCTCTTATAATCTTGTGCTAACAGCGTAATGGTCCAATCCTGAGAGAGTTAGATTTGCTAAGGTGATGTAACTTTGGTAATAATTTCCACTCCAGTAATTCATTTTGGCCCTACTTAAAGCATTTAGCTAGGTGAACCATTCAGAAAAATGTCACAGAATTATTATTTTATTTTATTTTTTTTATTTTTTTTAGGGGGGGGTGTCTGAAAATTGATTTCAAAAAGATTTCAGCCAGCTCTGCAGTTGTTTTGAAAAATGTTGCAGGAAGTGGGCAATTAGTGCAAGTTCTGTCAAATCTCTTGAAACAAAAGAAAAAATTACTGACCCACTTAATTTCAGCTGAAATCTATACAGGTTTAATACCAACATGCACATAAGTGATGTCTGCTAAACATCACTTAAGCCAGAGGTGGAGAATCTTTTACCTTCTGGGAGCCACTTTGAAAATTCGTACAAGCTCCTAAATCTGCATAGAATTTGGACCTTGGGGTGGCTTAACAGGTGTGCTTAAGATCCAGAACATGGATCCAGATCATGGATTTGTTCCACAGATCGGTCCCCTATCCTTATGTGCATGTCCCCTTACTCTGAGGTCAATTTTTCAATGTGTGGTGTAGGAACTGGATCCAGATGCAGGAACTAGAAGGCCTTGAGGCGTGGGATCTGTTGGTGAGGGTGTTCCTTTGGTCGCCTTGTCATGGATGGATCATTACCTCCTATGGGCCTGTCTCCTGGCTCATGTCAGCCTCCGGAAAGGTACAGGACCAGTTCAGATGGTCCATCCCCGGAGACTTATGAAACCTGAGAAGTTCAGGAATGCTCTGGGAAGATACCCTCCGATCTCAATAGTCGATCACTCGATGACCTTGTAGCCCTCTGAAACATCTTGTTGGCCAAGGCCATTGATCAATTGGCCCCCAGGAGTCTGCTCCCGAAGCATCAGAGGTGCAGGTCCCCGTGTTTTATTTATTAATTTTTTTATTTATTTATTTTATAAATTTGTATCCCGCCCCCTCCTGCAATGCAGGAGGATCTGTGTCGGGTAAAGCAGGAAGGGCGGTGGTTAAAGTGTATGGGGGATCTGTGTCAGCTAAAGCAGGAAGGGCGGTGGTTAAAGTGCCCATGGCACAGGACCCATACTAAAGATGACAGGTTGTAGCACAGAGCTAGTTTGAAAGCCTATGCGGTGAAGGGTTTCTTTGCTGCCGGCATAGCATCTGTGAAATGTCATCCAGCTGAGCTTTTCTGGGTGGTGAAGGGACTGATCAGTCCGGCCTCTGTCCATCTGGAGCTGGAGTCCTCCAGCGCTCGCTGTGACATGTTCGTTGGCTATTTTGTGGACAAAATCACTTGTATTCACCACTGCTTCGATGCCACACTTGATACAGTAGGGGAACCAGGGGTAATGAATGTCACACCTTGTCCTGTTTTATGTAATCAGTTTCAGTCTGTGTCGTCTGCTGATGTGGAGGATGTTCGTGGGTCTGTCAGAACCGTGTCTTGTGAATTAGACCTGTGCCCATCCTGGCTGGTTAAGGCCAGCCGGGAGACATTGGGGCCGTTGCTGGCTGGAGTAGTCAGTGCCTCCCTTCGGGAGGGTAGGGTCCCTGGCTGCCTCAAAGAGGTCATAGTGCATCCCTTACTCAAGAAACCATCTCTTGACGTTGACTTCCTTGTTAGCTGTTGGCTGGTCTCTAACCTTCCTTTTTAGAGAAGGTTATTGAATGGGTGGTGGCTCGACAACTTCAGGTACATTTGGATCAGGTCAGTTTTCTGGATCCCTCACAGTCTAGCTTCCGTCTCAGTTATGGCACTGAGACTGCGCTTGGACCTTGGTCGATGACCTTCGCCATGAGTTAGACAAAGGTTGTTAAACCCTTTTGGACTTCTTAGATCTGTCGACTGCTTTTGATATTGTTGACCATTAGATGTTGGTGACTTGGTTGCGGGACCATGCTGTGGTGGGCAGAATTGTTCTTGAATGGTTCTTCTCTTCGCTGGCCAGAAGGACTCAGTGTGGGGTTCTGGGGGACTGTTCGTCTCCTTGGGATCTCATGTGTAGTGTCCTGCAAGGTTCTATTCTGTTCCCTCTCTTGTTCAACGTGTACATGCAGCCTTTGGGTGAGGTTGTGAGAGGGTTTGGTGTCATTAGTATGCTGATGACACCCAGCTTTACCTCTCGTTTTCAGCTGTCCTAGGCCCGGCAGCCTTGTTGCTTACCTGATGTCTGGAGGCTGTGGGGGATTGGATGAGAATGAGCCATCTGAAGCTGAATCCTGACAAGACGGAGGTGATGGTGGTGGGGAGGGCCAAGAGTGTGGAAGTCCCTGTCATTGATGGGATTTGCCCTTCCCTGGTTCTTCAGGTTTGTAGTCTGGGGTGCTCCTCAGTTTGCAGCTCCACCTGGATGTCCAGGTGGTGGCTGTGGTGAGGAGTGTTTTCTGTCAGTTACATCTGGTATGGTGTCTTCGGCCATACATTTCTGACTCTGACCTGGCCACCTCAAGATTGGAGTATTTTAATGCGCTCTATGTGGGGCTACCCTTGGTGGCAGTTCAGAGACTGCAGTTGGTGAAGCCTGTGGCGGCCTGCCTCCTTATGGCGTGGGAAGCCGTGAGCATATAACACCTGTTCTTCAGTCACTGCACCAGCTGCCTATAGTCGTCTGGGCCCGATTCAAGGTCTTGGTTCTTACCTATAAAGCCCTAAACAGTCTGGGCCCTGCCTATCTGCGGGACCACCTTACCCCCCCGAGTTCTGAATTGGCCCCTGCGGTTGGCCGGGGATACCCTTCTTGAAGTCCCCTGTGTCCAGCGGGGAGCAACGATGGAGAGGGCGTCCTCGGTCATAGCACCACAGCTGTGGAACTTGCTTCCGGCTGAGGTCTGTCTGTCCCCAGATCGTCCCTCCTTCCAGCGCCAATGCAAGGCCTGGTTGTTTTGTCAGGCTTTTGGTAGGGGAGAATGGGTAGTGGGAGAGGGGATAGGATTGGACTTATGGGTATGATTTTGAGGCCTTTTGGCATTGTTTTATATTTATATTTGAGGTTATCTTTATATTTATTGTTATTTATATTTATTTTGTCTTGCTTATTGTTTTATTGCAAGCCACCCCAAGCTATCAGAAGCAGGAGGGTGCAGGATATAAGATTTAGTATAAATAAATAAATATTAAATAAATAAATAAAACCGTGCCTAATAAAAACTAGCCACAAGCCACATTTGTCCACTGGACAGTTATTGTATGCATGTACCTAAGATTAGAGAATTAAAATGTGACCTAAAAAGATACATTGATATTTGTATCATTTCTGTTCTGTTGTTGTTACTCAAGCCTGCTCTGGAAAAATTGTCTTAATTTACCGCAACAGAAGTTGCTTATTTAATTAGTGCAGACAATCTCAAAAGTGTGTGCTTTTCTGTTAATGTTCAAATGTTAATTCCCCTGTGGTAAGGGTTGCACATATGTAGTTGCACATGTCTCCGAGAGGCAGCTGACTCCTTAAGATCTTGCGCTGTTTACACATAGCCCCTTCCATGACTGAGTAAGCTGTGCCCATCCATTACAAGTTAATTCAAACAATGCAAGATTGACTCCAAGAGTTCGGGCTTCTCCACTTGCTGAGCTCCCTGTGCCTATCAAAGGCAGATCCTGTACTGGTATGCCTGCCTTGCGCTTGTGGATTGTGTCCATAGTCACTGTGAACCTTGCTAATAAGTATTAATGTTTCTGTTTTAAGTTTTTATATGCAACAAAACATTTGGATGGCTCATTTTTCCCCTTATGTCTGCAGACTGAGACAGATGGACATGGACAAATGAGTAACCCTAACATTCTTTCAGGTGGGGAGATATATTTCTATATTTTGTATAACAGGTCTCTATCCTGTAACAGACTGTGGCTTTTTACTTGGGTTGAGTAGTGTTCAGCACTCCTTTCCTGTAAAAATAATGACTTTTTAAACTCCTCATGTATGCCGTGAATTAAGGAGCAGGTTCTTTCTGTTCATGGAATAGTATACTATTTTACTGACTACTCACCCCAGTGCATAGTGTTGTCATGGTACAGAAGACCCTATTGTAAATCATACATGCAAGAGAAGAGGACTAATGTTGCTGTAAAAATGGTAGCAAAATCTTACTCAACAGACAGCCTCAATTCTAACATGGCTCTGTCTTTCAATTTTCATTTATAGCATATGTTGATTTCTCTGCTAATTTCATAAGGTACTTAAAAATTAGGCTGGCTGTGTTATAAAGACAATTTACTGGCCATGTGAGCATGCTAAGTGAATATTCCCTTATGTTTTTGGCTCTTGTGATGGTATATTGCTAATTAAATATGTCCTTTGAAAACCTTTTGCATTGTTATTTATTAAAGATCAAGTTTCCTATGTATAATAAAGAGAGAGACAATATGTACACCCTGAATGATAGGAAAGAGCATTTCTCTGCTTTACAAATCTTTTATGAAAACAATCCAAACTGCACCTGTTCAAACCTTTCAGTGCAATAGTTTTGAAATGTAAACAGTTGATTTTGGAGTGCATTATAAGACCGTATTGTTCAACATGGCAGTTTATTGATGGTGGTCTTTAATTATGTCCATGCTGTCAACCTCTGCAGTCCTTACTGCTTTGTTGTAGATCAGATATGAAATCTGAGGTTTTCAAAGCTGCAGAGATGAAACATATTCAAACAGTTCATTCATATATGTTTAAGGGAAAAAATAGTGTTACTAGAGCATACAGGGAGCCAACGATAACCTAAAAGCACTTTCTTCTTTTTTTACAATGACAACCCTTGAGTTCAATCGCAGATTACTCTTTATTTAAAATGGAAAAGTGCAGGTGCAGGAGGAGGATCTAGTAGTTTATTAGATAATGGTAAACAAACTCCGATTTCCTGCACTGACCTTCTTTATCTTATTCATACACAAAGGTTTGTTTTTAATAATTGTACAATAAAGAAGCAGGGTTTAGAGTTTTACTGCACTGGATAATCTTTCTTTCTCCTGCTTGGTTAAGTAAACCCAGACAAGTTTGAATTTGGTCTGTTGTTATTGCTTGTCAAGCTTGCTGAAGTCTTTCACATTACTTCTGCCTCCTTTATAATGCTGGGTGGTGCTACGTTTTTGACTTGTCTAGGTCTTTTGCTTTTGAAAGAGGTATTGCCTCCCAACCTCAAATAAAGTGGCAGAGAAGATGACCTGGAAAGCAAACTATTGGCATCAACTATCAGTGGATTCTACTTGTGGTTTTCCTCGATTTAAACAACGTAACATTGGTCTGTCCCATTACCAGTGCATCATCATATTTGAGAAACTGTATGTTTTATAAATTGGACATATGGGAAATATCTTAACACTTTTAATAAATATCTCCATCTCAAGGTATTGGGAAAAGTGGCAGTGATTCAATGTTACATTATGATGGCTAGTTTGTCTGTTTTTCACACATTTCAAAATACTGAGAAAATTATTTTCATCGTGCCAGTGTGTAGCGGCTTCTCTCTTCACAAACCTCCCTTTAATCTCCTTTTCTTGCATTATGGATACCATTTGCGCTGTTTGGCACTGCTGGCCCTGGTAGTCTTCTGATGGTGGTGGAACACATGCTTGGTCTGACATTGTATTTGATTTTGCATGCCAGGGGATTCACATGTGTATATATATATAATATGTGTGTATGTTAGATGTATTATGGCTTCATTCCTTCTATTCCTTGCTGTCACCGGGAAGGGGTCAGGGATCCACACCAGGCAAGCCCATTCGCCTATGGGTTCCCCTGCTATGTATATCACTAACTGGGAAAGAATGCCCGTCAGGATAGTAGGGTGGCCTTTACCTCTAATCAAAGAGAACAAGCCTCTATCATCATTGGGCGCACGGTAGCAGGGAAACCCAGGCAGCCCCCAAATCCACTCTCACACACTCTCGAGGTCCACCGGGAAGGAAGGGAATACCGAGTGGGGGAAGCAGTGATAGGACAGGGACGGGTCCCCACACACTAAGGGAAGCGGGTCACTTGCACCAACGGGAGGGGGGAAGGGAGGATTACGAACACACCCACGCTGTTCTCACTCACCAATTACTCTCCGTGGTTTAAGGGAAGGTCACAGGGAAGGATGCAGGCACACGGGGCTCAGGATACAGTCTCTCAATCGCTTCACAAATGGATTTACACAAGCTCGCACAGTCACGGGGCGGAGGGGACTGGTCTCTCTAATCACCAGCGCCGCTACAAATGTGGCACTGGGCTTCATCCCACAAGCGCTGCCCCTGTACGCGCCCGCAATCACTCTGAGCGGCGCAACGGGTGGGGGAATCCCATGCTGTGCTCCACTGCCGGGGGCGTGGCCTCCGACCGGCATCTTGCTGGGGAAGCCAACGGAGGCAGTGCAGCACAGGGAAACCCTGGGGGCAGAGCTCTGACAGGCTTGAGGCTTCGTGACTCCCGCTGGGGGGAGGCCCGAGCACCTTGCAGCCGCCCATGGCACCCGGACATGACACTTGCCCACCTGAAAGACTTTAAAAGCCCTGGCTACTTTAATTAATCTACCTCCTCTGCTTTTTCATTTCATCCCTACTCCAAGCTTTAGCTGCTAATATTAGTTTTTCTGTCCTTAATGTTTCTTGAAATGGAGGATGGTTTGGGAAAGTGGATCACTTTGGGATAGGTAAAGAGAATGGCATCTTGTCAAGATACTCTTCTATATCAACGGACTGGGAATTCCTACCACAAGGCCCACAGATATCATCAGACACAGGATTAAACATTCAATTTTATCCTTAAAAAAGCCTGTGCCAAAATGTGGTATGGCATTCCCTCCACCAAAACTTTGCTGTCATCTACAGACGTTCAGCGGTAGCCCCCTGCACTCAGCTTACACCACATGTGATTCAGTAGTGCCTGACAAACATTTGGTGATGCTACAAACATTTGGAATCCTGGATTCTCTTAGTATCTAGGGCTATAGATCACCTGCCACTTAAGACCAGTCCTAAGACCTACTACTCTGCATCTGCTATCTGTATCTCACACCTTTAGAAAATTTAACACTAAACAATATGGCTTAAAATACAATTTATTTCTGTGGTGATGATATTGGCTATTTAACTTCGTATGTGCTAAATTCCATGGAGGGGAGAGTAGGTGGTTAGGCTGGCACAACCAACAGACTATAATAGGAGTTGGAGAATAAAGTAGAGGAAAATAAATGTAGGGTAAATATTAGAAAACCTGACAAGTCTTACTAGGGGTATTTTCAAACATGACTGCACATGGCGCCATCACGTTTTGATCCTGGCCAGGGTGAGGGCCCTCACCCCGGTCAGGATCTGGCCTGGCTGCCAAACAGACATTGCGGCAATTCGGGCCAGGGAGAGGGCAGGGTGGTGTGCAGACGTGGGTCTGCATGCCCCACCCTCTGCACTGCTGAGTTCGGCCTGCCTGCTGCTCTAACGGGCGCACACAGCAGCCTACAAGGCCACCTCACACACCCAGAACAGCCCCTGTCACAGACCAGGGTCAGGTAGCGCGGACCATCAAACATGACGACCCACTCTACCCCATCCGGAGATGACTTCCCCAGGCCATGGTAGTGCTTAGCCTGGGCTGTGACTTGGCGGTGGGCCCAAATAACAGCCCGGGCTAAAAACGTCTGTGGTCCAGGGACAGCCCTGATCCCATCCAGGGTAACATCTGGTGGGCGGGATCAAATGTGACAGCACTGTGGGTGGCCACGCAGGTTAAAGTGTGGCCACCCGTGGTACTGTCACATTTGAAAATACCCTAGGATGAGGAATAATCTCAACCTATTAGTGTGTGGAGCAGTCATTCAAGGGAACTGGTGTGTATCTACTTTTCACGAGACCTTGTAAAAATTTGATTGGACAAAGCATATTATGTAATAGTCGAGCACTGTTAGCAGCAATGGATCAGATGAACTAAAAAGATGGGTTTCTGCCTGTACTATAGCTCACTCTGAAACTTTAAAACCAAGGAAAGACTATCAGTAATTTATTTCAAGCATGCTTCATTTTTGCATTATCCTTGTAGAACCTAAAGAATCCCAGTTGATGCTGTGATATTTTCATTTATGATAATTATTAATTCTGATAGTCATGACTGAAGATATTATAAATTCTCACTATTTAAAATCTTTTTTTGTTTTGTTTTAAAATTTAAACTGTTCCATTGACGACAGCGTGTATAAATTAAGTGGTGCCTATCAAATTCTAAAACAAGTGCTGCCAATCCTTTAGTGCTTCATTGCAGAGTTTGTCCAGCTATTTTGCTTGTTCAGCTGCTGTGCCCCCCCCGCTCTCTCTTTTTTCATTTTTATAAAGCAATAAAGTAGAAAGTGACAGCACGATCAGCTTAAAGCAACAAACATATTGGCTTTGATTTTGTATGTGATACTGCAAATGCAACTTCCATTTCATATTACTGTCAACAGAAATCACATTAGTACAGAAGCAGCAGTACTTGCTTTGGGATTTCCCACTTGCTGGTGTTTGGGGATGTTGTGTAAGGGCGGATGCCCTTTTCATGCAAAGGGTCGCTTTACTGCTGAGTTCTCTTTATTTTTAGTAATAACATCCAATACAATTGAAAGTGGGGTCAAGGTGAGGCTAGGACACTTTCAAGAAGAGGACTAGGGAGAAACAACAAACAGATGTTCTTTGATGATAACTGTTGAAGAGAGAGGATTTGGCTGAGAGATCTGTAGCTTTCACTTGTTGAGAGCCTTTAACTTGAGCCAGTGGTGCTGTTTTTTTTACCCCCAAGAGTAGTAGCGTACCTGCTGTTGCTATCAAGCCTCTTGCCAACAGTGGCATCTGCTCAGTGTAGTCATCAAGAATTTGAATGTCAATATCTTTGCCTTGAAATGAATGGAAAAGTATTTGTCACTCAGCAGCAATCATTCTTCAAATGAAAGGTTAGCCAGACAGAGCCCTTAATCAAAGAGTCGGTCTTTTCTGTCAGCAGTGCCTTTTAAATAGCAATGATGAAGGCTGGCTGTCAGTGTATGACTTGATGAGCTAGGTGATTGATCTGCATAAATCATTTTCTTTTAACATTGTCAGTGAAGAGTAAATTGGTAGGATTTTTTTTGGGGTGTGTGTGTATTAGCTGTATTGAAATTAATATGCAATATCTTGGGTATGTCCTCAGTCACATGGTTTCCATAAAATTTGAAAATTACATAGGATATTAGTGTATATTGTTCTACTAATGAAGTATTATTATTGCTATTACTGTTATTATGCATGTTAAATTTAAGTATGAACATATAACCGATTTTAAGATCTGCACAAAGTAGAGTTAGTTGAAGAATTAGTTGCAGGCAACATCATTTAACAAAATGTGCAGATACTAGGACTAGAAGAACAAAAGTCAAGTGTGTGTTTAAAAACAGCTTATGTATACAGCTGTAATAAATATATGTTTCGGGCTTTCCAGAACCAAAAAAAGAACCTCCTGAAACCTTGAAATATGCATTATTTACCCAGTGGAATGTGTAAGTCGTTTCTTTGTAAACTTTGTTTGAAATTAAATGCATTTTATGGGGTTTTTGTTAGTTTGTGGCTTTTTTATTTTAAAATATATGGTCTATATTGTATGTAGTCTGACTTCTTTTTCACCACCTGCTCATTCCATCGATATTAGGGAAGATATTTCAAAGGCGCAAATGAGGATTGGGTGTCTAACTGTCTTTTGTGTCTTTGAAATATCCTCCTGAATGAATGAAGAGTTAATGAAGAATGCATTGTGAATGGGGAGGCATTGTGCATATTTAGTGTGCACTTTGTACACATCAACATGTGTGTACCCATACATTTAAAACAGTGAAATACACTTAAAACAGAAAACCTCTATCAGAAGGGTTTAGGTAGCAGGGCATCCCCTGGCAGTTTTCAGCTGCTTATCCTTGTTTCTAAAAACTACATCTGGAAGAGATGGATTGCTGCTGCCCTCCCTCTCACTGAAATCCTGCAGTATGAGACCTGATTGAGCAGGTCTCAGAAGTAAAGCCAGCACAAAGGAGGCTCCTTCACATTTTAAAAAACAATTTTATTGATATAGATATCTGCGTATTTGAGAAATGTACTTTATACTGTCTTCCTGGAGAGACTCTTCACTTGATCTGTTGAATAAAATGTTTAAAAGGACCCTGGGTAAAAACAGACATGCGGGTGGCATGGCAGCTCCCCGACCTGAGGTGGGAAACAGCAGCCACCCAGGTCAGGGAGGGGAACAGAAGAAATGTGCCTGCAGCCAGAGACCCTTCCCACCCCCTGTGTAGGGCGGGGAGCTCAGCAAATGTGCAGGCAGCCAGACCTGCTCCAGTCTCCGCTACCAGCACCTTGCCATGACAGCAAGCCATGAAGATCCCTGCCCCGTGCTGGCGCCAATCAAATGTGTTGACCCTCATTGGCCAGCTTGGGTGACCCTTGGCCTGGGATCGGGACCAGGGCAGGTTCTGGGCCAGCTGTCTACCTGCCCTGGGCAGAAGCGGACCCATATCTGACAGGGCATGAATACATGTGCTAGTGGGCCCCAGGCCATAGCAAGCCACTGTCACATCTGTTAACATCTGCTTAGATCTCAATGTTTACATTTCTTGAAGGAGTGTAATTTCATCAAGTATCCCTAGTTTGCATGTGCGTGTAAAAGAAAAAGTGTGTGTGAGTAAATGCTTAAAATAAACAGCCTTACTTTTGGAATCTTGTGTATGTGAGATACGTATGTAAACATACATATTAAATATTTAAATAGTTTTTAGATGGCACATTGTGCCCCAGCTATCCAGCTGCAAAACATAATTGCCTATCCTGTGTGTGATGATTTTTGTACAGGACACAAATCCTGGAGTATGGCAAGGCTTATTGTTTTACCATGGCAGACTTTGTTTGACATATTCCTTCTTTTCAGTGTTTCAAGTACATCGATCAATTTAACAATATTTCTAGGAGGCACATTTAAAATATATGTATTCTGAAATAATTGTCATCACACATGCAACAACTTTCTTTGTAATGCCAGTTAGAATTCAATCCTACTCAGAAGTGGAATTCTATTTCTGTCTTTGAGATTGGCACTTGAAGCCAACTGTGCACATTTAGAAGAATGTCATTATTCTGAAGTAAATACAGCACTCAAGTAACTTGTGAATTGTCTCTTTGAGATACATGTATATGTATGTATATTTTGAAAGATCTCGATTTATTATGCAGCTCCTTAACATGATTCATGCAGCTACATTTCCCTAAAACAACACGGAAAAGACTAATTTTTTGGTTATAACAGATTCATGGCAGCTTCCACAGGCTTAAATTTTAACTAGCTTAAGAAATCGATATCTTAGTGCTTTCCAGCATATTACTTGTACAACTTTATTCCTTAAACGTATTACCCCACCCCCTCCCGCTGATGGTGGCTTGGGGTGGCTTACAAAATTCAATAAAAGATAAATAATAAAACATCATAAATAAAAGACCCTCTACCCTCCCCAACCCACCCTTCCCCCCACTCCTTCTCCAAATGCATGCTGAAACAGATAGGTATTGCAACTCTTCTGAAAGGAGGGGAGATACGGAGATAAGCAGACATACCCCGGGAGATAGTTCTAGAGCCTCGATGCAGCCACCGAGAAAATCCTTTCCAACGTTGCCCCCTCCCCACCGGACTTCAAGAAGGATGTTCCTGGCCAATTGTAGGGGCCAATTCAGAACCCAGGGAGTGAGGTGGTCCTGCAGATTGTTGGATTGTGCAACAGTCACAAGTAAACACCCATTGCAAGCCCTGCAAGCTTAATATGGGACTTGTCCAGTAGGGGGAGGGTCAGGAGATGAAACAGTTTTTCTCTCCTCCTTGTCTCCTCTCTTCTTCTCTCTCTGTCCTCCATCTTGTCCCATGCAGTCTGTACAGTACGGAAGGATGTCTTCTGAGTTTAGTAAAGTTCTGTTTTGAAGAAACTTCTACTGTGTGTTATTCAGCAGAAAGCTAACTCTACAATACAGATAGGCAGGGTCCAGGCCATGTAGGGCTTTATAGGTGAGAACGAATGCCTTGAATTGGTCCCAGAAGACTATAGGTAGCCAATGCAGTGCACAAAGTACCGGTGTTATATGTTCTCAGCCATCCATCCCCATCAGGAGATGGGCCACTGCATTCTGCACTAGCTGCAGTCTCCAAACTGTCACCAAGAGTAGTCCCACGTAGAGTGCATTACAGTAGTCTAATCTAGATGTGATGAAGACATGGATGATACTGACCAGGATAGAGTGTGAGATGTACAGCCATAATTGCTGTACTAGATGCAGTGGACAAAACATGCTCCTCTCCACAGCCGTCACCTGAGCATCCAGACGGCGCTACAAGTTGAGTAGCACCCCTAGACTCTCAACCTGGGAATCCAGAGGAGGGCGAACCCTGTCAATGATGGGGTTTTCCCCCATTCCTAGTTCCCCAGCCCTGCCCACCATCACTTCCTTTTTGTCAGGATTCAGCTTCAGATGGCTTATCCTCATCCAGTCGCCTTCAGACACCATGTAAGCACCAAGACTACCAGAACTGAGTCAGCTGAAAACGAGAGGTAGAGTTGGGTGTCATCGGCACATTGATGATGCTGAACACCAAACCCCCCTCACAACCTCACCCAGAAGTTGCATATGGATGTTGAACAGGAGAGGGGACAGAATGGAACTTTGCAAGACCCAATACGTGAGGCCCCAGAGAGACAAAGAAAAGTCCTCCTAAGTTCTTCCGGCCAGGAATGAGCAGAACCCTTCAAGAACAGTCCTACCCACCCCGGCTCAGTCCCACAAGCGAGTCACCAACATCTCATGGTTAACTGTGTTGAAAGCAACTGATAGATCTAATTCAACAGGGTCAAACATCTCATAGTGAAGGTCATCGACCAAGGCCACAAGCACAGTCTCAGTGCCATAACCCGGTCGAAAGCTGGACTGTGAGGGATCCAGAAAACGGATGCAATCCAGGAGCTCCTGACGCTGCTGTGCTACCCATTCAATAACCTTCCTTAAAAAGGGAAGGTTAGAGACTGGCCAACAGCTAGCAAGCTAACTTTCCAGAGAGCGGTCATCCACACTGCTGCTCATAATCGTATTACCTGAGTGTAATAGTGTCTAATCAGGGACTGGAACTTTGAAACCTTTTAATGTCATTTAATTGTCCTCACCCCTGCCAAAACTGTTTAAGCTGTACTGATTTGGTTTAAATCACTTATAAAACCAGCCTTACCAAGCCAGTTTTGGAAAGGAGAATAATCGGTGCATACATCATGTCATCTTAAAACAGGTTAAGGAGTATTTAAACCTATGCAAGAGCCTACCATACACTAGGCATTAGCCTGTAGAATGCAATCCCTTTGGCCTCCAACCAACACTTTAGTATCCAATCCCAGCTCCGCCAGTGACTTTAAGTGTTCTGCACAACTGCTATATTATCTTGTTTATAATATGTATCTTATATTGAAGGGGTGCTAGAAGTATATTAATGTTTGTGGAGTGTTGGAAATGTACAATTTAGAAAGCACCTTGTATCTAACTTAATATTGTAATAACAAAGTTGATTATATTGGTGCGTAATGCTCGTGTTCCGAGTCAGAGTTAATGCTATTTCATTCCTCACTGTTGTAGACAGTTTGGGTAAAAAGACATCCATCTAAAAATTTGTCCTTGTGTTCCCAAGCGGTTGATCAAAATACTGTATTTGAGGCAAAGATGAAATAATGAACATTACAGGAAAAGAACATAAAAGTGATGAAAAATATGAATTGCTTACAGGTCATATTTTGCCGCTAGATGTGTGCACATTTTACAAGCTTATGTGAAGTATGTGCAAATATCAACATGCAAAAATCGGACACTCAATTCATATGAAATATGTAAAATCCAGAAGTGTTTGTTACAATAGGTTTGATCTTAGTTTTTTCTCTCAAAAATATTCTTTTATGATAAACCCCTTCTGTGGAGGTGAGAGATGATACAAAACGCTTCATTGTGTAGCCCCCTTTTTAAAGTGGTGTTCGCTTAGTCGCTTTACAGGGACAGGAGTCCTGGGAATTCGAGCTGTGCTGGGGAATTTGAAGGGAGGCTTCTGATTGCTACTGCAATGGTTATTAATTATAATTTACCCTGGCGGTGCCTCCACCTGGATGAGCCACTACTTGTAGTGTGGACTCTTTATCTCGCTATAAAGAGAGATATCTGTGATTAGGGCAACCAGGAAACACATTTAAGACCTTCTGTCAGATAAAACAGTCTATTTAATCTATTACAAACTTGAAAACTAGAATGAAAACAACTACAGAAGGAAAAACCACTAACACCTCCCAACCCTCACGTTCAAACCAGAGTCCTTGCCGCTTGCTTGCATAGGCACACGGGGAGTTGGCGGCTTCCGGAGTTCCGTGACCTCGGCTTCCACTCTCCAGAGATGCTTCAAAAGACTGTCCAGTGTGTCCCACCAGAAGCTCCAACCCCCAGGTCAGAGCCTGATATGTCATTTAAAGGCACCTTACATTTTAGGGGCCTACAATTGCATGGAACTTTTCACCTGCTTGCCTTCTGTTTTCCTTCCTTTAATAAGTTCTACTTGTGGATGACTGCCACAGAGGTTTATCCATGTTGGTACTTGCAGTGTGGACTCACTAGTTGTGTTTTTAAATGTGGCCTTTGCATTTTGGTTTGGGAAATGGCCAAGGCAGTGGTTTGAAATATGAGTTATACATTTAATGTCATTGTATGAAGAGTTCCAACTGTTTTTACAAGTTGACTACCCTTTACAGTTCTAAAAAAAATAAAAACAACCAAAAAATGATGATGCTCTGGTTTCTATGATGTCAGTTAAATTGCTCATACTATACACTGAAATGAGTTTGAGTATGGAAGCATGTACGCTTATCAAATGAAGAAATGGGTTGTATATAGCACTAAAGATGCTCCTTCCATGGAATACTGCTTCTCCAAGTGTATGTTGAAGGGACAGATGCAGAAAGCACACCTGTGGCTATTCAGCAGGTTAGTTGGCAGAATTCAACAAAATTATGTTAGATTTCCTGTTCAAGATTAATTTCATGTAATGAAGATATTAAACACAGTCTTTAAAAGCTTTCCCAACATTTCAGCTGTAGTAATCTATCAAAACTATAGATATTTAAGCTTCTTTATTAGATATGAAACATTAACTTAGTCAGTATAGGCTTTCATTTTAAATACTAATACTCCTAATAGTTTGATGCTATAAACGTTTGTAACCCTTACATTTCATTTTCATAAAGAAAAAAAATTATGACACATTTTTGCGTACAATCCCCATACAACATATTTTTTATTCTGGTTTTTAAAATTTGAAATGCGTACTTTCCAAATATAAAAATAATAATGTATAAATGAGGTATACAGGATATGAAGCATAGCGGGGGGGGGGAGGGGAGGGTTCCTGACACTCTTGAAAACTTGAACGTTGGCATTTCCTGCTTTCTGTTTAATGATTATCGCCTTAATCTTGTGCAAATTGATTTTTGTATTTCGGGGGGGGGGGGGGGGNTGTGCGTGTTCATAGCATGTAATATGCATGTGTGGCAGGGTAGAACCACAGTGGACTATGGCCCTTTAAGCTAACGCATGCGTAGGAGTTGCAGAAAGGTGCAGTCACTGCAAATTGCTGGAGGCCTGTGCCTAATCAGCTGCACAGAAGAGTTGGGTGTGGCTGTGGCCAGCCAGGGGAGAGCTAAGGCAGGGGGCTAGCTCTGTACCCTCACGTGTGTGAGAACACATGCTGAAATCGACATGGGGAACGTGTACAGCTCCCTCCACCGTTGATCAATAATAAGCGACCTAGCACGGTTAAGCATTAGGGTGGTACTGAGGGACATCAGGCCACCCTTTTATAATGGTTAGTAACATGAAACCTGGACCCAGAGTGTGTCTCTGACCTTAATGCTAATTTGAATAGAGTGCGGCCCTTAAATTCCAACTCCTGTGTGCTTGTCTTCTTTGGGGTGCGGGGGCAATTGATTATATACATAGATAGTTTTAATTTCCCTTCCCCTGTCTCTCTTAGATTTAGATAGATACTGGTTGTGTACATATATAGAGAGATTAGATATTAAATATGTATTTAGGCTAGTCTGTGCTCACACAACAGACAGACACCAAATGAATACAGAACCAATCCCCTATTGCTGCAATGAACAGATGTACGAATGGAAAGCAGTGGGCCATCATCTACCTATGTCCCGAATGCGAGACTCGGGCATACCCACAGCCGCAGCTAAACTGGCCGCTCCAATTCTAAATGAATGCGACTCGTACCTGTGTTCTGGCATGCAGTTCAGACTCAAGCACCGATGCACTACCGCCGTGAACTGATGCCTGGTGAGCAGGGCACCATTAGCGTGTATCAGAAATTGTCCCATAATGCTGGGTCGAATCTGCAGGTACCTGTGGACAGCTGAAACTAGACAAAGTGATGGGGACCCCGCCTTACCGAGGGTGTGATGGGTAGGGACAACAAAGGAGGTAGGCAAGGCTCTCACTCACGCTCCCCAGTTACAAGAGTGCCTGCGGTTCAAGAAGGTCCCTCAGGGTCTTATATTGGCAAGGGGAACAGGCCGCTAGAGCAGGTCCCAGCCGAAGATCATCACCGGGACTAGTGAACCGCACAGCGCCCACTCTATACGATGCCCTCCCCACGCACACAGGTTCCAGGAAGGGGGTGTCATCAGTGGTGGTTCAGGGGCAAGGGGCCAAGGACCAAGGACACCAAGAGGAGGGGTTAGGACACACACACAGGCACAGGGGGAACAAGGAGAATTTGGGGAACGGTTGACTCACTCTTACACCAGTTGCACATCCTATCACTCACCCGATCCCTCGCTCGCTCTCACACTCTCTCGCGCGCGCGCGCGCTCTTCGCTTCTCGTAGGTAGCTAAATCCACAACTTTCAAGGGGCCAGTCTCACAGAGCACGTTCGATCACCAGCGCCCCTGATTGCCTCTGAGGAACTTAAATAGTGCCGCCCTGAAGCGCAGCCCTATGTCCGGCCTCTCCCCACACCTGCGCTGCGTTGCTGGGGAACCCTCGGATGCCGCGCCGCCGCGCGCATCCACCGGGTCAGGTGCCACCAGCGTGGCCTGAGGCGTGCTCGGGGGCGGAGCCAAGCGGCGATGCCGGGGAGAGAGACCCCGCCCGTGTCCTCGGCCCCGCGCCCGTCCTCGACCCCACCCCCGAGCCCTGACAGTACCCACCCTCTAGGACCGGGGCCCCGGGAGCGGGAAGGCCCGGGCTTGGACGGGTAGCGGGCATGAAAAGCCCACACCAAACCTGGGGTGGACACGGCACTGGCCAGCTCCCAAGAGCGCTCGGCCGGGCCGAACCCCTTCCAATCAATCAGATAGAAAAGAGCGCCATGACGCCAGCGCGAGTCCAAAATGGCAGACACTTCATATTCAGGTTCTGTGCCAAGATCCACCGGTCCCACTGGGTCCGGGGTAGACGAGGGGAACAAGGGGGGGTTTGCTGCCTTCAGGAGGGAGACATGGAAGGACGGGTGGATATGCAGGGAGGGCGGCCGCTGGACCTGAAAGGTAACCTCATTAATTTTCCGAGTATAGGGAAGGGACCAATAAAACAAGCATCCAACTTCGCCGAAGGCCGTTTGGAAGGATAATGCCGGCGGTCTATCCAGACCAGATCACCTGTCTTGAAATTAGGGGCTGGACTTCGGTGCTGATCTGCAAATCGTTTGTACTGTTGGCGGGCAGCCGACAAGGTACGTCGTGCTTGTTGATGAGCTGTCTGGATTTTTTGTATTAATGCCCCCGCCGCTGGGACGGATACATCGGAAAGCTCGGGGAAGCAGAGTCGCGGGTGGTACCCATAGGTAATAAAAAATGGGGAAGCGCCCAGAGAGGCGTTGGGGGCATTGTTATATGCGAACTCGGCGATAGGGAGATACTGGACCCAATCATCCTGGAGATAATCACAGTAGCATCGTAAATATTGTTCGAGTGATTGGTTAACCCGCTCGACCTGACCATTGCCTTGAGGAGGATATGCCATAGTGGGTTGTAGAGAGACTTGTAATGTAGAGAACAGAGCTTTCCAAAATCGGGATACGAACTGTACTCCTCGATCCGTTATTATTTCGGCAGGGAGGCCGTGTAGTTTAACAATGTTTTGTAGAACGAGTTGGGCGGTTTGAACTGCCGTCGGGAGTCCCTTACAAGGAATAAAATGTCCCAATTTGCTAAAATGGTCAACCACCACTAAAACAGTGGTAAAAGTTTTGGGCGGGGGGAGCTCTACAATAAAGTCCATCCCAATCCGTTTCCAGGATCCCTGGGGAAGTTCACAAAGTTGCAACAATCCTTGCGGTCGTCTTTGGGGGACTTTAGTGCTGGCACAAATCGTACAGCCTTTTACGTAGCATTGCACATCGGTGCGCATAGAAGGCCACCAATAATGTCGCTGCAATGAGCGGAAGGTACCTTGTTGCTCTGGGTGTCCGGCCAGTGGTGCATCATGGTGCCCAAAGAAGGCCTTGCCTTTCCGTAGTTGGAACCGCTACCCGTTCTTTCATGTAGAGGAGGCCGTGCTTGCCTTGGAGGCGCGGATCGCCTTGAAGGTCTGTGTCCTCGCAAGATCGACTACGAAGGCGGGTAGAGACGGTTTCCAGGTTCCGGCAAAGACTTGAGGGGGCAACAGAAGGAGTCCTCGGTCCGCGGGTTGATCATCCGTTTCTTGGCATCGGGAGAGGGCGTCTGCCAACACGTTCTGATGCCCTGGTCGATATTGTATAGAAAAGTTAAACCGCATGAAGAATAATGCCCATCGGGCGTGTCTGGCGTTAGCAATTCGTGCGGTGCGGAGAAATGTTAAGTTTTTGTGGTCGGTGATCACAACTACTGGATACTGAGCCCCTTCTAGATGCGGGCGCCAAGCTTCAAAGGCGACCTTGATGGCCAACAACTCCCTATCCAGAATGGTATAATTCTGTTCTGCGCTCGTAAGCTGCCAGGAGTAGAAGGCGCACGGGAACAGGGTGTTACCCTCTGGTCCGGGTTGCAAGAGGACGGCACCTAAGGCCGTACTAGAGGCATCAGTCTCTATGGTGTATGGCTTGGAGGGGTCAAGGTGTTGCAGAAGGGGGGCCTGCATAAAGGCGCATTTGAGAGTCACGAAGGCCCTTTGTTGGTCGGTTCCCCAATCATAGGGGGTCCCCTTTTTTAACAATCTAGTGAGGGGAGCCGTAAGGTACGCATAATCCGGGATGTATTGGCGATAGTAGTTTGTACTACCAAGAAACCGTTGCAGGCTTTTTACATTATTCGGGGCCATCCATTGTTCAATGGCTTGCACTTTTTGCTGTTGCATTTCGATCCCTTTGGGCGAAATTTCAAACCCCAGGAAAGCAACCGAGGTGGCATGAAAGATACATTTCTCGTATTTACAGTACAACTGATTTTGGTACAAACGTTGGAGCACCGTCCGCACGTGCTGAATGTGTTCTGCTTCGGTGGCTGAAAATATTAGGATGTTGTCCAAGTAGATAATTACAAATATGTCCAGAATGTCTCGGAACAAATAGTTCATCAAATGCTGGAACGCAGCAGGGGCATTAGCCAGGCCGAAGGGCATCACTCGATACTCAAAATGTCCATACCGGGTGCGGAATGCGGTCTTCCATTCGTCTCCCGTCCGAATTTGCAAGAGGTTATATGCCCCCCGCAGGTCCAGTTTGGTATAAATCTGGGCTCCCTGTAACCGAGTCAGTAGTTCGGGGATCAGTGGCAGGGGGTATCGGTTCTTGACCATAATTTCGTTAAGACCTCGATAATCCACACAGGGGCGAAGCCCCCCATCCTTTTTAGATACGAAAAAGATCGGAGCCTCTGCAGGCGAAACAGAGTGCTGAATGAATCCTCGTCGGAGGTGTTCATCGAGGTAAGCCTTTAGGACCTTCAATTCGGGCTCAGCGAGCGCATAAATGCGTCCGTAGGGGGGTTCAGTACCAGGAAGCAGTTCGATGGGGCAATTGTATGCCCGATGAGGTGGAAGAATAGCTGCTTCCTGTTCACAAAAGACCTTTTGGAGATCCCGGTAGACCGCAGGAAGGTTGGGCATGGAAACTGCTGTGGACAAGGCCAGTCCTTGTTGCTCGTACAAAACCGGAGGGGGCAGTAAGCAGAATTCCTGGCAATGTGATGATGAAAATTTCACCTTCCCCGTACTCCAATCAATCTGCGGGTTATGGCATTGTAGCCACGGGATTCCCAGCACAATAGGGAACATTGGTGTTTGCACAATATCAAACTGCAGGTTCTCCCGATGGGAGCCTATGGATCCTTGCAGCCCCTGAGTGCAATACTTTACTGGTCCAGACGCAAGGGGTGACCCATCGATGGAATGGACCACCTCTGCGCGGGGTCGTGGCTGTACAGGGAGGGTCCATTTTTGCACCACCCCTTGGTTGATAAAGTTACTCGAGGCCCCGGAATCTATGAGGGCCCCCCGAATTAAAGACTGATTCTCGCCCCAAGTGAGGGTTAGGACCACTTGTATATGCCCCGAGGGCAGGGGCAGCCGTAGATCCTTCAGGGGTGATGCAAAATTTACCGAGGTGCCCCCTGATCGCCTCGGCCGGAGGAGTTTCCCGCTTGTCGTCTGGCTGGGGGAAGTTGGGGGCAATTCCGAGCAAAATGTGAGCCCCCGCCACAATAGAAGCATAGGCGGCTCTGTCGGCATCGTTCCTTTTCCTCCAGAGAGAGGGGCCCCCGTAATGCCCCCAGCTGCATCGGTTCTTCCCCCTCTGGTCTTAATGGGTCTGGGCATAGAGGTGGTGGCACGTAACGCCGGGGTGGCGCCCCGCGATTCCCCTGGTGCTCTCGCCACCTTTCGGCTATGCGCTCGTCAATTTGAATCGTTAACGTTACCAGTTCTGCCCATTTTTCATGTAAGAGGGTGTATGCTAGCTGGTCTTTTATTTCCTCATTCAACCCCTTTCTATACAGCACCTTTAAGACCTTATCGGGCCATGATAACTCCACCGCCAATTTTGGAACTGGGCAACATATTCCAACAACGATCCCCGCCCTTGTTTCAGCTCCAAAATAGCCGTCTCCGCATCCCTAACCCGGTGGGGGTAGTCAAAGAGGAAGGTAAACTCCTTCTTGAAGGCGGCAAAGTCCCTGATCAATGGGTCCTGACTTATAAGCAACGGGGTGGCCCAGGACAATGCCAACCCCTCCAAGTGCCCGATTACAAAAGCCACCTTCGCCTGATCAGAGGCGTATGTCCTGGGTTGTACCGAAAATGCAAGTTCACAAAGAGCCATAAAGCCCTGAAACATTTTCCTATCCCCATTAAATTTCGCTATCTTGGGGCCTTCAGGTTCTCGGGGATATAATCCCCGCAGGTGCTCTTGTAAATCTCGCACATCCATTGCTAACGACTGTAATCCCCGAACCAGATCTCCCGGTCCCATATCCTCAGGATGAGCAGAGAGGGGGAAAGGCCCTACCATTGGCCCTCGAGCTCCTTCTTCCCCCCGGGCTGAAGCTAGGGTCCGGGTTGGTGGAGNAGATTTAGATAGATACTGGTTGTGTACATATATAGAGAGATTAGATATTAAATATGTATTTAGGCTAGTCTGTGCTCACACAACAGACAGACACCAAATGAATACAGAACCAATCCCCTATTGCTGCAATGAACAGATGTACGAATGGAAAGCAGTGGGCCATCATCTACCTATGTCCCGAATGCGAGACTCGGGCATACCCACAGCCGCAGCTAAACTGGCCGCTCCAATTCTAAATGAATGCGACTCGTACCTGTGTTCTGGCATGCAGTTCAGACTCAAGCACCGATGCACTACCGCCGTGAACTGATGCCTGGTGAGCAGGGCACCATTAGCGTGTATCAGAAATTGTCCCATAATGCTGGGTCGAATCTGCAGGTACCTGTGGACAGCTGAAACTAGACAAAGTGATGGGGACCCCGCCTTACCGAGGGTGTGATGGGTAGGGACAACAAAGGAGGTAGGCAAGGCTCTCACTCACGCTCCCCAGTTACAAGAGTGCCTGCGGTTCAAGAAGGTCCCTCAGGGTCTTATATTGGCAAGGGGAACAGGCCGCTAGAGCAGGTCCCAGCCGAAGATCATCACCGGGACTAGTGAACCGCACAGCGCCCACTCTATACGATGCCCTCCCCACGCACACAGGTTCCAGGAAGGGGGTGTCATCAGTGGTGGTTCAGGGGCAAGGGGCCAAGGACCAAGGACACCAAGAGGAGGGGTTAGGACACACACACAGGCACAGGGGGAACAAGGAGAATTTGGGGAACGGTTGACTCACTCTTACACCAGTTGCACGTCCTATCACTCACCCGATTCCTCGCTCGCTCTCACACTCTCTCACGCGCGAGCGCTCCTCGTAGGTAGCTAAATCCACAACGTTCAAGGAGCCAGTCTCACGGAGCACGTTCGATCACCAGCACCCCTGATTGCCTCTGAGGAACTTAAATAGTGCCACCCTGAAGCCCCGCCCGGATGCGCACAGAGCGCCGCAGCCCTATGTCCGGCCTCTCCCCACACCTGCGCTGCGTTGCTGGGGAACCCTCGGATGCCGCGCCGTCGCGCGCGTCCACCGGGTCAGGTGCCACCAGCGTGGCCTGAGGCGTGCTCGGGGGCGGAGCCAAGCGGCGATGCCGGAGAGAGAGGCCCCGCCCATGTCCTCGGCCCCGCGCCCGTCCTCGACCCCACCCCCGAGCCCTGACAGAGGGTAATAAATTGGCCTCTACCCCTCTGGTCAGTTTCGGAATAACGCAGATTAATTCAAATTAAATCGTCCTGCACATGAATATCCTGGGCCCTCACTACTCTGTCGGATGTGGAGTGTCAGGATTCAGCCACGAGTTCACTCACCCTAAACACTCCATAGAAAGCCAGCTTAAATGAGGCAGCAAAAAGATATGCCTCGCCTTGATCAAAACACACCCTGGCCAGTGTGTCATCCAAACTGCTAATGAAGGATGCCGATATGGGCAGGCGACCCGACTGCTTTCCCCTGTTACTCGCTTGCTGGACCTGGCCGCAACGTCTTGCGGCGTGGTTACCAGCGCAGTGTGAGCACACATGCTGAAATTGACATGGGGAATGCGTACAGCTCCCTCCACCATTGAATTCCCAGCAGGTCAGAGCCGTCGCTTGGCACCCCTCAGCATGACAGCTGCCTCCCCGCCCTTTATTAACGCTTGCCTGCTATCAGCCCTAGGTGTGCTGGATGCACTATTCATGCATTCCAACCAAAGGTCAGGTGCATATCGATCCCATTTCAACCCAGGCATTATGGCAGCACGCTTCCTAAGGGCTTCGTCGTAATAAAGCCATGCGCCCGGGTGTCCCGTGTCAAAAGCATGCCGAACTATGTCTTGGTACTTGACCAGCTCTGCAACTCAGAGCGGTAACAGTTGCAGCATAACCCCCAACCATATGGAGTATGCTGCTGACCAATTGGACCAATCACGGTCTGCCTTTGGCCTTTTAAATACTTCCCTATCTTTTCCCTCCTGCTTTGCATGAGGATCGGGAATGGGGTCCGTAAACAGCAGGGAGAACAAATCCACATACTCCCTCCTCCATCTCTTTTCCGTCGTGGCTTGTAGCAGATGAGCCCCCATAGGCACTGACACATCAGCATACCCACCCGCTAGCGGAGAAGGCTCTGTCACTGCGGCTGCAACATGGCACCATGGGGAGCCACATTTCCCCCCCCCATAGGCCATACCTGTGCAGCCTGGCGCCCCCCCAATCCCTGAGGGGAAGGAGCATGCACTCCATATCCTGGCCCCAAGGAAGGGTGGTGACCCTGATGCCCCGGCCATGGGACCCAAACCCCATTCCACCCGAGCCTTGGCGACGGAGAGGGGGCACGTCCAACCTGAAGCCATGACAGCACCTCATCCGTGGTCACCCATCTTGAAATGGGTCCGTTTGATACTCACCATTACCATGAGGAACTGGATTCTGCTGCTGGCCCCAACTGGACCCAGACCCCTCATCGTTCCTGAACTGTCCCTGCCATGGTTGGCCTGATAGTGTAGGAGTTGCCAAATCCTGAACCGCTTTCTCAATGGTCTCCAGCCGCTGCACCACAGCATTCAGCAGGTCTTGGTGAGCCATCTGCAAGCCTGACCTCCCTCTCTTCACCGTGGGGCCGTCATCCCTGCAAAACACAGGTGGAGCCTGGCGCCATCTCCCCCCCCCCGGGGTGGGGGC
>QEPC01014420.1:5850870-5864137 GCA_003113815.1 Sphenodon punctatus | reverse complement strand
AAGGGGGGGGACACAACAAGAAAAAAAACCTAAAACGTGACAGCCAGTGACTCCAACTGGCTGTCACGCATAGGGTCATAACTGTCAAACTGGGGGGGGGGGGCTACGGGAGGGCTATTTGACCTCGGGGGGAGGACTACGGGAGGGCTATTTGCCCTATTCTGGATAACCCTCCCCACCTAAAAGCCACCCAATCCCCCCTCAAATCCACTCAAACCCCCCCATTCAGCTTTAAAAGCACAGTCTCCTGCAGTTCCTCAAAAAACCACCAGGTGGCAATTTCAAATTAGCACTGCAGGCTCAGTCGGGAAGAAGCCTGCCTCGGAGCTTCCTTCCTAGTGCGCTGCCAGCCCAACTGCCTGCAGTGCCGCGAGGTTCAACTGCTGCAGGTCTCTATGACCTGCCTCACGCTCAGAGCGCCAGCGGCAGCTTGTCTTCTTCTGATGGGGGGGGGCAAATGGCAAAGCCCTTCCCCCTGCCCAACGCAAAGCGGTGAGGAGCCGTCCTGTGGGGGGGGGGTGGGGGCGGAGGGAATTATCTATATAACTATTCTAATCCAATCTATATGTCTATAATATAGATATATATCTAATATATACTTACTATCTACATATAATGTACAGGGGGGAGAAGGGCAGAGAAAGGGGAAGGTAAAAAGTAGAGTATGAGGAAGGAAAGGTATTGGTAATACAGTGAGGGCTAGGGAGGCTTTTTTGTGTGCAAGCAGTACACCACAGTTCTGTAAACGCAACCTGACAAGCAGAGCTCTCACATAACTGAGAGAAAAGGCCTGGCCCTCCCATTATAAAAGGTTGCAGTGCCCTCCCCCAGAGCCCCCCTGATTGGTTGTGGGAGGCAGCAGGCATTGAGCAATCACGGAGTGCCATGAGACTGCTGGGGCCTGCTTGCACTGCTCATTGGCCAGCGATACATCTATCAGATACTGCTGAGCTGCTCGCCCCTCCCAACACAGGCACAGTTCGAGTTGTTTAGGACTCTGAGATGTCTGCTCCCTCCTCCCCTCTTCACATTTTCCTTCCACAACCCAACTGACACAGCACTAATGATAACGATAACAGTCATTTTTGTTATCATGGTCATTATCGGTGGTTGTTTTTGTTATAGCAGTAATAAAAATGAAAATGACTTTTTTTGTTATTGTAATCCTGAAAATGACATGCACACTCCTACTAAACTGGGAAGTCTGGGAGCCTGTGAGAGGAATACCAAGCCAAGATGATTGTGTGTGTACTGAAGAGCCTCTGAGAGTGACCCATTGTATACAATGAGACTATATGGTGGAGTGCTTGTAAATAAAGGACAAGTGGAGATAATACTCCAGAGAGACTAGTGTGTTTGGGGCACCACTCCTGAGAAACTCCGTGGGTACATCTTCGCCCTGTTACAGCATGCTTAACTCCCTTGCATTTGGCTGCATGGGATTCTTGAATTTGCTGTATTAATTCACCCATTTTAGTCCATTATTGTTTTCAGAAGTGGTAGGTGTGTGAGAGAAAGCGATGTATTTATATATTTATTCTCATTCTTTCTTCATTTGCTTAAAAGCAGCTATGATTACTATAAATGTAGTTGGTGGAAGAGAACAGTTTTCAAAACACAACTGCCTGGCCTGTATTTAAGTTCTGTATGACTGAGAAATGAATGTCAAGACTGAATGTTGTAGTTTTAGAACATGAAAAATATAGATCAGAAAATTATAGATTATCAAAATTCCCATCTCTGCAATGTATCATTTAATTTTAAGGCCATTTCTGCCTTTGCAAACTGGTCACTTCAACCAGTTGTTTCTCGTGCTTTTTCTTGGTAGTGTTAAAGGTGGTAAGTTAATGCAAAGGCTTAAAGTTAACTGATAAGCTTAGGTTTAGTCAAACTCCACAAAAGTTGAGTGCATAGTAATTGCCAATATCAATACACAAGACCACTCCTCACCAAAAACATAAAGTGCTGCACAGATGTGCGGTTAAGTATTTATTATGAACATGCAAATAATGTGGTCCCAAAGGAACATTCTTTGATTTTTGAAACCGCTGTTCTTTATTTGGTAACTGTGATGAATACATTGTTTAGCATTGATACAGTGTATGCCCTTCCAAAAAACCATTGATACAGAAACAAAGTGAACAATCAGAACAGCTAGACCCTCACTTCTCCCATGAATCATCGAGGACGCTCAGTGAGTTTTTGTTAGAAAAAATAGTAAAAGACAACAGGGAAAAGTCATTTTTCCTAACTATAGTAAAGAGTGAGAGATCATTATTCTACTAAGCAGGCTCATAGTGCATAAATTAAATGTCAGGTCATAGAAGAGTTTATCTGAAGATAATGTCAATAGACCGACAACTATAAACCTGAAAGAGTCTAGAGGGGGATTTATTTAAAAATGCAGTGAAGCTTTGTGTGTTTGGTTTACCAAATATGGGAAATGAGCTCTAACCAAACTAGGATTAAATAAAGTTTTTCAGATCTGACCTAGTGTGCCATTAGCTTTATATACAACATTGTTCTAAAGGAAGTGACTGTACTTTCAGGGATGGGAAGTTACAGATCAGAAGTGTTTTTTCCTTTTTTAAATATTGCATTCCACGAATGACTCCATACTGCAAGGTGTTGACCACCCTCATTTACTTCAGTAATATTTAAAAGCTCTTTTTTCAGAACAGGCATTTAAGGCATACTCTTTTCAAAATCCTATAGTCTGGACCCTCTTTCATCTCCTATATAGTTAATCTGAAGATTTAGGAAGATACAGTGCAACCTCCTTATAACGTGGTATTTGGGAGCCATGTGTCACGGGGGAGGGGTTCACAGGGAACGGACTCAGGAATATGGGACCACGCGTTCTCCCCCAGGCACCCTTCCTTGAGGAACCAACCTAGCTCCAGGTACGAGGCAAGGAAACAAGGTGTAGAAAGCCCGTCAGGATAGTGTGTTGGCCCTTGGGATCCACTAGGGATCAGGCCACTATCATCATTGGGCGCCAGGTAACCTGTGCAGGACTTGTTCCCCTGCTCTACCACCCCCCACACACGCACTCTCCGATCACTCACGAGGAGGGAGGCAGGGGAAACACGTGCCCGGTGTGAGGATGGGGGGTTAGGGTCCCAGGGAGACAAGAAGGCAAGGAATTGCATACACTTTACAGAGGCAATGGAACTAGTCACCACAGAAGGGGAGGAAGGGGGAGTCAGCTACACCACACTTACCCGCACTCTCTCTCTCTGGAACGGGAACTCAAGGGAAGGGTACTCACTCAGCCACGCACACCGTCGAAGCCCCAGGCACACAGGAAGGGTAGGGAAAAGGGAACGGGATGGATGCAGGCACTAGGTTCACAATGAAGCAGTCTCGGAAATCTCTCTCTCTCTCTCTATCCTCCTCCAGGGGCCAGTCTAAGATCACCGGCGCTGTGTGTTTCCCAGCGCCGGCTTTTATATCCCTGCCACGCCCCCCTGGCGTGCCTGAAGCCTCGCCGAGCGGCGAAGCGTTCCTGGCCCCGCCCCCGCGTTCCTCCCAGCGCGTAGGGCGGGCCATTCTTCAGTTTGTTGTGGCTGTGGTTGCGGGGCATCGGCGGCGTCTGTTTCCGGTTCGCTCAGTGGGGGGGGCGGCAGTCCTGCCGCTGGGGTTTGTGTGGCTGTTGGACCCTTCTTCCTCAGAAAACCGCGAGGCGGGGGTCGCCTCCTGACACCATGCCACACATTGCATTATAACTGAAATAACAAGATTGCTTGAATCTTATGTGTTGGATATATTGAATAGTCACACTTATTTTAATTGAAAATCAAAGTGTACTGCATTTTTTATTATGTATGTACTCTGAGAACCATGCCTCGTACACGGTTACAACCAGGTCTGTGCTATAGTGACAACGTTATAATGAGGCTGCACTGCATGTTTCCCTTGTTTCTTGTCACCAAGTGTAATTATAAATAGTAAAACCAAATATTTTGTTACAGTAGGAAACTCATTGCTTTCTTTGACCCATTATTTCTCACTCTTGGATTAAGCACCTTGATGAACTCAGAGTAAAATATCTCTTCTACTAAGAGTAGAATATCTCCTACTTAAGGCAAAGCATAGATTCTTTACCTGCTGATGACTTTCCAAAGCCTACTGTTGTGTAGGAGGTACAATTCATAAGTACTTGTGGTATTTAATGGATTATGGGAATAGATTTGCCTTTGGGCTTCTCTGACAAGTACTGACAGTAAATCTGAACACTGAGAGAAACAATCATATTTTTAATGTTTATAGAGTTCTCCTTTTTCTCACTGTTGAATTTTGACACTCTCCTAGGCATTTAGACTGCAGAAGACTGAGTTTCTAAATTAGCTGTTTTTTCTCACCTGCCTGATGAGAGGTCTGGTCAGTCCAGCCTGGTTTTGCCTAGAACCAGATTCATCCACTGCCTGCTGTGACATGTTTTTGAAGTAATGTTGCAAATAAAATCGCTCACATTGAGCATGACTTCAACTCTGCCATTTCAGGGACAGTGGAAGAACCAGAGGTTAGGAATGCCCTGTCTGGTCAGGAATTGTGGGATGGATTTCAGTTGATGACGTCTGTCAACACAGCCGATGTGCTGGGGTCTGTTCGACCCACAACTTGTGAATTACATCTATGCCTGTCCTGGTTGGTGAAAGCCACCAGGGATACATTAGGACCGGTGCTGGCGGAGGTGATCATCTCCTCCCTTCAGGAGGGGAGGGGCCCAGACTGCCTCAAGGAGACTGTGGTCCAGCCTCTCCTCAAAAAACTATCACTTGACGTTGATGCTCCGGCGAGTTACTTGAACAGGTAGTGGCTTGTCAGCTGGAGGCGCATCTGGACGGCGTTGGTTTTCTTGATCCCATGCAATCTGGATTTCATCTGGGTTACGGCATGGAGACAGCACTTGTGGCCTTGGTCGATGACCTCCTGGTGGAGCTGGAAAAGGGTCATCTGACCCTGCTGGTACTATTAGATCTATTGGCGGCTTTTGATGCCGTGAACCATGAGATGTTGGCGACACTCCTGAGGGACCTGGCCAGCATGAACGGGGCTGTCCTGGGATGGTTCCGTTCTTACCTCGCAGAGAGATCTCAGCGGGTGATGCTAGGGGACTATACATTGTCCCCTGGGGGCCTCCCATGTGGGGTTCTGCAGGAATCTGTTTTGTCCCCTCTCCTGTTTAACATGTATACGGAGCCATTAGGAGAGGCTATACACAGCTGGGGGGTTGGTTGCCATCAATACACAGATGACACCCAGCTGTATCTTTCATTTTCAACCAGCCCATGCCCTGCTGTCTTCTTGTTATACCGGTGTTTGACTGTTGTGGTGGATTAGATGAGGTCAAGCTGACTGAAATTCAATCCCGATAAAACAGAGGTGATGCTAGTGGGGAAGTGTGTGTGTCAGTGATCTGGGGGAGGAGGCTGCCCCCGTTATTTATTTATTTGTTTGTTCATACATACTAAAATTTCTATCCCACCCCCTCCTGCCTCTGGCATCTCAGGGGTATCCGTCCTCCATTGGTTCCATCTGTGCGGAGCCTGGTGGTACTCCTGTATTCACAGATACGCCTGGATTACCAGGTGTTGGCTATGGCCAGGGGCGCCTTTTACCAATTATATCAAGTGAAGAGGATCCGCCCATATGTCTCGGACTCCGACCTCGACACTGTCATCCATGCATTCATTACCTCAAGGCTGAACTATTGCAATATGCTCTACATGAGGTTGCCCATGGTGATGGTTTGGAAGTTGTAGTCAGTTCAGAATTCGGTGGCCTGCCTGCTCACTGGGATGGGCTGCAGGGAGCACATTCAACCGGTGCTCCGAGCACTGCACTAGCTGCCTATAGTCTTCAGGGCCTGATTCAAGGTGCTGGTCTTAACCTTTAAAGCCCTTCACAGCCTGGGCCCTACTTACCAGAGAGACTGTCTCATCCCCTGGATCTCTGGGTGGCCCCTGTGTTCATCTGGGAGCATCCTCCTGGAGGTCCTTTACTATTGACAGGTCCGGACGGACAGGAGGGTGTTCTTGGTGACCATGCCACCCCTTTGGAATTCCCTCCTGGTGGAGGTCCATCTCAGCCCAGATCTCCTTGCCTTCTGAAGAAACTGTAAGACCTGGTTCTTCTACCACGTGTTTGGCGAGGGAGGGAGGGTGGGTTGGTTGGGTTAGTTTGGCTGGGGAGGATTGTTTTTATGCGCAGAGCTGCTTTTATGCATATTTATGTATGTTGTTGTATGTTTATATTTTTAGTAACTTTTGATATTGATGTTTTACTATTGTTTTATTTTGTGAGGCGCCCCAAGTTGCCATTGCCAAGAGGGGAGGGATAGAAATGTTAATATAAATAAATAAATAAAATACATATCTACTGCATGGATGGGTTTTTTTGGTTTTTAATATATATATATATATATATATATATATATATATATATATATTTAGTGCCCCCACCACCACTATAGATTCTCTAGGAATCCTAGGCCCAATTCTCATTGAGCTAAGGACTTTATTATTTTCTCAGTAGATTTAACGTAGGTGTAAATAATTCATATGACAGAGTAATGGAAGCTGGTCTGTAGCTTAGACCAGCTTGCATCCTTCACTTTAAAGCATGAACATTCTATTGCTTATCTGAGGAAGTTTCCTCTGAACCCCATCCCCACCATGACCTTAAAGAGAAACGGGCATTCTATCCTGTCAAAGACCTTTTCTGCATCCATTGATATGATCATTGCCTCAGTCTCTGTTTTATTTATGTAGTGTATCAAGTTGAATGCCTTTCTCACATTGTCCGCACCAAGTCGTAGCGGGATAAAACCCACTTGATCTCGGTCGATGAAGGTGGAGATACATCTATTAAGCCTGGACGACAAGATTTTTGAAAAAATCTTAAAATCTGAATTTAGTAGGGATATGGGCCGGTAACTGGCAGAGTCATCAACTGGTTGTCCACTCTTATGGCATAGCACCACACTGGCATTATAGAAAGAAGGAGGCATCTCCCCCCTCACCAGGATATCGTTGTACACCCTACTTAGTAATGGGGCTACCATTTTCCTAAACTGCTGATAAAATTCGGCCGGGAAGCCATCCGACCCCGCTGCCTTTCCTCTGGCAAAGGATCTAATAGTCTACTCCACTTATTTCGTAGTAATGGCTACATTCAGGGCCTCAGAGTGTGCCCTCATTAGCTGAGGCAATTTAAGTGTTTCCAAAAATCTTTTGATTTTGTCCCCATCTGGCTTTTCTGTCTCGTATAAGTCCGCATAGAATTGTCTGCATAGAATTGTCAAAATCTCTCCTCCTTGAGCTCCGGGCCGCCGCTGCTTCCCGGAGCTCAAGGTAGGCATGGCAATGGCATTAGGCAATCCCTGGGTGTGGAAGTAGGGTGATCCCTGGGGTGGGGTGTGTGTTAAACCACTCCCCACCCCAGGGATCAGTACAGTACCGGTACACTTACCTGCTGGTGGTGCTGGCTCTGGGTCACCAGTGGCGGCCCGGAGCCCAGCGCCCTAGGGGACTTAAGGGAAAAAATTTTTAAATCCAGGCTGGGCAGCGTGGGTGGGGGTGTCCCCCCCCTTCCACCCGCGCAGCCTGGACTTGGAGAGGGAAAGTGTTTGGGGACTTTTTGTGTGTTTCTTTTACATTGCGGCCATTCATTTGAATGGCCGCAATGTAAAAAAATCCAGCATGGGGAGTCCGGTACCGGACCCAATAATACCGGAATAATCCGATACTGCTGGTACACCAAAATACCGGCAGTATTGGATACCGGATGATCTGGTAGTCCCACCCGTAGTTAGTACCCTAAACCAAACCCTTATTATTATTATTTTAACAGCAACAAAATAAAACAAACATTCAGTATACAGCAACATGTTTCAGGTTACACAGCTCTCCTGCACAATATACCTCCCAGCCAGCAGGATTTCTCCTGCTTCCCTCCCATGTAACAGAGGCCCACACAGAGCCCCTGTAGCAGATTGTAATATCCTGCATGACCACCAGAGGTGTTTCTTCCCTCCTCATGGCTGTTCAGGCTCCCTTACGTCAGGCCCTGCTTTCAGTGCTGGATTTGCTTCCATAAATCTCACCAGCTCCTCTACCTCAGTGAATACCCTCCTCCAGCCATCAAACACAAAAGCCAGCTTTGCTGGCATCCACAGCTGGGGCTTTAATCCTTTTTTCCTAAGGTAATCCATATGTTTATGCCATGCTTTGCGTTTCTTCAGGGTCTCTGCTGAGAGGTCACCATAAACTTTAATATTATTCCCCATAAATGTGAGTCGTAGATTGTCTCTGGCCAAGGACATTATCTTCTCTTTGTCAACATACGAAATAAATTTGACGATTAAGGCCCTTGGCGACTCTCCTTCTTTTGGCTGCAGGTGCAGAGTTCTGTGCGCTTTCTCCACCGCAACTCCATGTAACTGCATTTTGGCGGGAAAGAGCTCTTTTAAAAGGCACCCCACAAACTACCTTGCATCCGGCCTATCCGCACCTTCTGTAATACCTAGGAACTGCAAGTTAGACCTGCGGCTCCTATTCTCCAGGTCCTCACGCTTCTCTGCCAGCCACTTTACCGAGGCTTGTAGCTCCGAGATCTGATCAGCAGCCTGCAAGCCCGAATCTTCCACAGCACTGACTCTCGCCTCCGCCTGCGTCATTCTGGCTGCCATCCCATCCATTCAGTCAGAGAGCCCCTCAAAAGCCTTTTTTAGGAAGCCCGTGTCCTCCTTGAGACCACCCAGCTCTTTTCTGGCTTCGCCTATATCTTTCTGTATTTTTTTTAGGATCCCCAACACCATAGTCATTTGATCTGCCTCATCTTCTGATTCCTCCCCACGCACAGGAGTCTTACTGGGGCTGGCTTCGGCCTGCGCTTCCCTCTCAAGCGCTTGCACCTCCCATAATCTTTTAATAGACTGCTTGTCTGTTTTCTTACCCTGCTTGCTCATTTTGGTCTCAAAATCTTCTCAACTCTTTCCCACACCGTTTCCTGACTGCTTTATACAAAAATTCTTTTTATAAAACACCTTTGGAGCTGTTTTCAATCCAGACTGAGGAGGAGTGCAGTCAGATCCCTTCTACTCCTGTGACATGCGGACTAGCACCCCCCTATTCAGATTTCTTTTAAACAGTCACATATCTTCTATTCATTGGTAAAGCCGCAAAATAAAGAATCAGAAGAAAATGCTTTCTGTGCCAGTTCTGTCAAACAGAGTTAAGGTTTATATTATTTGTGGCTTTGTACTGAAACAGCCACACAGATATTTAAAGCACAGCTATGGTCAGAAAAGTGACAGTAAAAATGGCAACTTTTTGATTAAACTGATCTGTTCCTTGTGTGTATTGAGCATTAGTATGTGCTGTCTTCACTGGCAAATTCTATGCTACTTTTAACTCATGTTAAAAGTTAAAATTCATCCTCACGAATGTTGCATCCCTTGTCTCCCCCTTTGTTCCCCCTTCCGTGTCTCCCCTCCCCCTGTCTTTAGATTGTAAGCTCTTGGGCAGGGACTGTGTCTGTCTTATTCTCTGTAAAGCGCCAGGTACATCGCTGGTGCTATATAAAAGCTTATAATAATAATTATAATAATAAAAATAATAATAATAATTAATAATTAAGCCTGTACCAAGGATGGACAATTTTAAGATAGTGAAGGGCTACAAATTTCCCTAATACCTTTAGTTAAGCCGTAAGAGTCCATGCTTCCTAAAATCGTCATAAAGCTAATGTCAGTGGAGCCTGGACCGTGGTCACCATCCTGTCCTTCATTTGCTTTTGGGCCCCTTACTCTTAGTATGACTTGCTTGTGTCCACAATCTTCCCCATAGAAATAAGTGCTTGGTTCTCCCAAGGGGAAGAGAATCGCTGCACTGCTTGTGCTTGCTGCACCACTACAATTTCTGCTGCTTTTTATGGTGTGATCTGAGCTCTGTGGGGATAAGGTGGTTCATCTTAATTGGTTTTAATCGCCTTTTTAAAAGGCTCTTTTGTTGTTCCCCTGGAGGGAGAGGCTGTTCTTGGAAAGAATGGCTCTACCGTCACAGCCCCTCTGTTCTCTAATGAAATGGAGGAGCAAAAGAGAGAGCTCCTGCATCTTTTCTCTGGGGTGGAGGGGGAGAAGGGGCAGTGTGTGTGGTGGGAAGAGAGGCTTTCATGGGACCTGTGGGGCGGGGACAGCGTGTGTGTGTTAAGCAGGGGGTGGGACTCAGGAATGTGGGGAGGTTGGCAGTCTGTGCATGCTGAGGAGGGGGTATTGATGGAGTATGTTTGGGAGTGGGCTGTTTTTGTGCTGGGGATGTGTGTTGGGGTGCGAGTTATTTATTGCCAGTTTTTGCAGATCAGGGGTATGTGGATTCCCAACCCCCCACCCCCGCCCATATGTTACTGAGGTAGTTTAGGGTTGGGGGCAAAGGAAGTATGTTTATTGCTTGGTAACTGTATCCTGAGAAGTAAACTTGTATAAATAAACACAACATAATCATGCAAATGAAGAAATTGTGCCAATTTTTGTGCTTGTGATGAACTTGCAGAATTTAGCTTCCCTGAATGCAGAATTTAGAATTTTAGGTGCAATTTTCATGGGTCTCTGAATCAGGGCCCCGATTCTTCTGCAATTTTCCCCCCCAAAATTCTGCGGCCCCAAATTGGAAATTCTGCGACCCAATCAAGTTACAAAACAAGACTACTAAAATTAAAAAATGAGTTCTTTATTTATTTGTAGTACTGACATCTTTATGCTGTGCCCCCCCTAAAACACATGGCAATGCAGAGGGCACAGCAGGCAACCCCCCCCCACACCNGAGATCTGATCAGCAGCCTGCAAGCCCGAATCTTCCACAGCACTGACTCTCGCCTCCGCCTGCGTCATTCTGGCTGCCATCCCATCCATTCAGTCAGAGAGCCCCTCAAAAGCCTTTTTTAGGAAGCCCGTGTCCTCCTTGAGACCACCCAGCTCTTTTCTGGCTTCGCCTATATCTTTCTGTATTTTTTTTAGGATCCCCAACACCATAGTCATTTGATCTGCCTCATCTTCTGATTCCTCCCCACGCACAGGAGTCTTACTGGGGCTGGCTTCGGCCTGCGCTTCCCTCTCAAGCGCTTGCACCTCCCATAATCTTTTAATAGACTGCTTGTCTGTTTTCTTACCCTGCTTGCTCATTTTGGTCTCAAAATCTTCTCAACTCTTTCCCACACCGTTTCCTGACTGCTTTATACAAAAATTCTTTTTATAAAACACCTTTGGAGCTGTTTTCAATCCAGACTGAGGAGGAGTGCAGTCAGATCCCTTCTACTCCTGTGACATGCGGACTAGCACCCCCCTATTCAGATTTCTTTTAAACAGTCACATATCTTCTATTCATTGGTAAAGCCGCAAAATAAAGAATCAGAAGAAAATGCTTTCTGTGCCAGTTCTGTCAAACAGAGTTAAGGTTTATATTATTTGTGGCTTTGTACTGAAACAGCCACACAGATATTTAAAGCACAGCTATGGTCAGAAAAGTGACAGTAAAAATGGCAACTTTTTGATTAAACTGATCTGTTCCTTGTGTGTATTGAGCATTAGTATGTGCTGTCTTCACTGGCAAATTCTATGCTACTTTTAACTCATGTTAAAAGTTAAAATTCATCCTCACGAATGTTGCATCCCTTGTCTCCCCCTTTGTTCCCCCTTCCGTGTCTCCCCTCCCCCTGTCTTTAGATTGTAAGCTCTTGGGCAGGGACTGTGTCTGTCTTATTCTCTGTAAAGCGCCAGGTACATCGCTGGTGCTATATAAAAGCTTATAATAATAATTATAATAATAAAAATAATAATAATAATTAATAATTAAGCCTGTACCAAGGATGGACAATTTTAAGATAGTGAAGGGCTACAAATTTCCCTAATACCTTTAGTTAAGACGTAAGAGTCCATGCTTCCTAAAATCGTCATAAAGCTAATGTCAGTGGAGCCTGGACCGTGGTCACAATCCTGTCCTTCATTTGCTTTTGGGCCCCTTACTCTTAGTATGACTTGCTTGTGTCCACAATCTTCCCCATAGAAATAAGTGCTTGGTTCTCCCAAGGGGAAGAGAATCGCTGCACTGCTTGTGCTTGCTGCACCACTACAATTTCTGCTGCTTTTTATGGTGTGATCTGAGCTCTGTGGGGATAAGGTGGTTCATCTTAATTGGTTTTAATCGCCTTTTTAAAAGGCTCTTTTGTTGTTCCCCTGGAGGGAGAGGCTGTTCTTGGAAAGAATGGCTCTACCGTCACAGCCCCTCTGTTCTCTAATGAAATGGAGGAGCAAAAGAGAGAGCTCCTGCATCTTTTCTCTGGGGTGGAGGGGGAGAAGGGGCAGTGTGTGTGGTGGGAAGAGAGGCTTTCATGGGACCTGTGGGGCGGGGACAGCGTGTGTGTGTTAAGCAGGGGGTGGGACTCAGGAATGTGGGGAGGTTGGCAGTCTGTGCATGCTGAGGAGGGGGTATTGATGGAGTATGTTTGGGAGTGGGCTGTTTTTGTGCTGGGGATGTGTGTTGGGGTGCGAGTTATTTATTGCCAGTTTTTGCAGATCAGGGGTATGTGGATTCCCAACCCCCCACCCCCGCCCATATGTTACTGAGGTAGTTTAGGGTTGGGGGCAAAGGAAGTATGTTTATTGCTTGGTAACTGTATCCTGAGAAGTAAACTTGTATAAATAAACACAACATAATCATGCAAATGAAGAAATTGTGCCAATTTTTGTGCTTGTGATGAACTTGCAGAATTTAGCTTCCCTGAATGCAGAATTTAGAATTTTAGGTGCAATTTTCATGGGTCTCTGAATCAGGGCCCCGATTCTTCTGCAATTTTCCCCCCCAAAATTCTGCGGCCCCAAATTGGAAATTCTGCGACCCAATCAAGTTACAAAACAAGACTACTAAAATTAAAAAATGAGTTCTTTATTTATTTGTAGTACTGACATCTTTATGCTGTGCCCCCCCTAAAACACATGGCAATGCAGAGGGCACAGCAGGCAACCCCCCCCCACACCACATGGCAATGCAGAGGGCACAGCAGGTAACCCCCCCCCCAACAAAACACATGGCAGTGCAGAGGGCGCAGCAGGTAACACCCCTCCCCCAACAAAACACATGGCAATGCAGAGGCACAGCAGGTAACACCCCCCCCAACAAAACACATAGCAATGCAGAGGGCAGAGCAGGCAACCCCTCCACACACACCACATGGCAATGCAGAAGGCACAGCAGGTAAACCCCCCCCC
>QEPC01014420.1:5813526-5850686 GCA_003113815.1 Sphenodon punctatus | reverse complement strand
ACCCCCAACACAAACGCATGGCAGAGAGCACAGCAGGCAACCCCCAACACAAACACATGGCAGAGAGCACAGCAGGCAACCCCCAACGCAAACGCATGGCAGAGAGCACAGCAGACAACACCCCCCCCCACAACACAAACACATGGCAATGCAGAGGGCACAGCGGGAAACCCCAACCCAGGATCCCCCCCCCTACTTACCTTATGGCTGGAGCAGGCGGCGGCAGTGACTCAGGAGCGGCGGCGGCGGCAGCAGCAGCAGCAGCAGCTGCTCCAGCGTGCTCTTCCCCATCCAGCTGCTGGCCTCTTCCTGGTCCCTCCTAATGGGGCCTCTCAGGGCGACGCAGCTGGATGATGTCATCTGGTTGCGCTGCTCTGGGAGGCCCTGTTGGGAGGGGCCAGGAAGAGACCAGGAGCCGGCTGGGGACGAGCGCACTGGAGCAGCTGCTGCTGCCGGATAAGTAAATTATTTTTTTTAATGGAGGAGGCAGGCCCTGCAGACTGGGGAGGGGAAGCCCTGAGAGTTTGGCAATTCCCCTCTCCCTGTGGAATCTCCTGCCCCGCGTCTCTCCAGCACAGGCTACAAATTCTGTGCTGGGGTAAGCGGGGCAGGAGATTCTGCGGGGGGAGGGAAATTCTGCGGGAAATCTGCGAATCGCAGACCCGCGTTACCCTCGGGGACCTGCCCTAAATGTAGGAGTCTGTATTGGAGAAGGTAGTTGTGATGCATTGGTTTGTGAAAGTTGAAGTAAAGGCAGGGGTATTGCGGTTGGGAGTTGCTCATAAGGACAATACTTTGGGGGCAGCCCGTTATTGAGCTGTCTGCAGTAACTTCCGCAGCATGGTCCCTGGTCACCATCCCTCTGTGCTCTGCCTGATTGTGCTGCCACTGCTGCTGCTGCTCTCCTCATCAGAGAGTTTGCTGGATCTAACACTGCCTCTTCCCAGTGCTGTCTGACACGGTACAGCGGAAGATGAAGTGGCTGTTTCTGCTTCCTGTGTTGCTGCTGAGCTGGAGGTGGGTAGGGAAGCCGCTTTGCTGCTGCCTACCGTGCTCTGCTTGTGATTGCAGTCATGTACTTACTGGGGTGGGGTTTTGTGGGGTTCCTCTATTTGTAGAGGTTCTGTTTATTTGTGTTATTTTCCAACATTGTTATCCATCCTGGAATGTTCAGGCAATGGGTGGCATATCAATTTAAATATAATTTTTTAAAAATATATTTTATATTTTTATAAAAAATAAAATAAATAAATAAATACAGGAAGAATATGTTTGAAAAGGAGCGAGTTGCACTTGCGTTCTTCCTGCTATCTCCTAGGCCACTGGTAGGCAGGGTAGAGCCCGCAAGCTTCCATTTATCCATTCATAGTCTAAGCAGTTGTGAGTGTGTGAACTAGAGTATTAAGACTCCATCAACTGTGTTCAAGCTGTGGAATCTTCAATATTAGGAATGATATACAGCATCAGAAAACAATCCAGTTTGGCTTTTGGTTTCCAGGGAGTGGTTGCAGTCACACACACGTTTTCTTCATCCTCTTCAGTTTCTTACGGGTGATTGTAAGCCTGCATTTTCATTGCTCCCTCATTCCAAACCCCCTCACCCTCATTTTAAAAATTTCCCCTGTGGCTGCCATTATGTTATCTCATAATCCTTCATGGCTCTGAACTGACTCAATGGGGCAGACAGAATGACGGCAGGATTAATCCCTTCACGGGTTTTGAGAAATGCATGTTAGATAATTAGATGACTGTTAAACCCTGGTTTCTGCGGTAAACGTTTTGAACCAACCACACATTACACCTGCTGTATCCTGCTACCTAACCTTTTCATCTGATCAAAGAAAAAAAAGGGGAAGGCATTCCGACTAAGTTTGCAATTTTAAATAAATATAATTGGGCAGTAACTGCAATTGAAACAAGCATAGGACATCACAGTGCCATTTTTAGAAAGTTTTCTCAAGGAACAACTGAACTTTTAAGGTCAGAATTTTCTGAAATAACATGAATTTGAGTGCTGAAGTGGATTCAGTCCTCTCTCAAAATGTGGGTGTAGCAGGGTGGTGCTCGCCAGGCGTAAGTCACTATTGGGCCCAATAAATCACACTCTTGGTATGGGAATTAGCTCACCACCACTTGGTTTTTTATTTAGTGTCTATATAAACAGTCTCAGTATTTACACAATCTCCACATAGTCTCTCCATTAGCCCAGTCTCTATATGCATAGTGTCCCAAGCCAGTCAGCACTCTCTGGCTTGTACTCACAAGGTCTCTGGTTCTCTCTGGGCCAAGCAGCTACCTCTAACTTTGGCTCTTAGCAGAGATCTCCCTCTCTGTATCCTTCCTCCACAATAGCCTACTCCCTTCTGAACGGTCTCCCAAGTTTGTCTTCCTAGAGTTGGCTGCTGCCATGTCTCTCACAGGTGCAGTGCAATTAGGCACCTGCACCTTTGCTTGTGCCTCACCTGTGCTAGTGCTGAGTCCCTTAAGGGGTCAAAGTCCTTTGTGGTTTAACTCTGCCACAGTGGCCATTTTCAGCAACCAAAAACTCACTGGATTTCTTTGAAAATCTGGACCAAAGTCTTTGTCTCAGTGTCTACAGAGCACTGTTGGTAATTTTGGGATCCTGTATAAATCTGGTACAGGATAAAACAGTTAATAGTATGGATCAGCCAGCCAATGTGTGTAAGGCCAAAACAGATGAGAACTCATTTTTTTAGAAGCCATCTTCAAGCCCAACGAAAGTCATTTAATGCAGTTCAAACACAGGCACAACTACCACGGCTGTGGAGAGGTATTGCTGGGGACAGGTTTCCTTTATGTCCCCCTCAGAAATCATCTTTGGTATGATTTGTAAAATTCACATCTCTGCCCCCATGCCACACCAACATTTTAGCCACAGTTGCACCCATGAATTCAGTCCATTTAACACTACAGACCCTGGGTCTCACTGTACTGCTTAGAAAATTATCTGAAGTCAGGTGTAAACTGAAATTGTAAATGCTTCCCAGCACCATTCTGTAAATGCACAAGAATGTCGTTTTCTTATTGTATATGTGTAAAAAAAAAATTAATCTTTTATTCTAAACCCATCTTTAGGGAAAATAATTAATTGATTTCTATTGATTACAAAAGATGTTTTTTACATCTTTTACAGAGAGCATACCTTTCTGAAGTAACTTAAAATATAAACTAAACCAAACACTGAGTATTAAATCTTATATGTGTGGTAGAAAGTGTGAATACTATGTGCATAATATTCATAGGCATACATACATATTTGATCAGGATGTGTAGTCATATTTTCTTCTACATAGATCAATCATTGTCTTTCAATTCCTGTCTTGTCTGGCATCTGCTGACCCATGCTTTAATTCTGTCAGGTCAGAGATATACAGGCCTTTGTGGTGTGCTTGTACTTCATGTCATGTCCCAGCGTTGTTGTACATCTTGTTTCAGAGATATTTTGCTGTAATGTTCTGTGACCTTTTCTATTGAGTGAGGCAGTTGGAGAGCCACTCAGTGAGGGAAAATTGAGCTGTTTTATTCCTCCCCAAGGAGCCTCATGTTTCCTTTCCACCGTTCATTTGAAAGCTATCATTTTCTTGATTTTATAGCTGAAAAACACCATTGATTCAGTGAATGTTAGATGCTAAGAGTCTTTCTATTGACATGGCTATTGACAGTTTTCAGTTTATTCTGCGTCTAATTATCACTCTTGGCTAAATGATACACCTTGTGGACTTGAGAGATGGAGTCAATAGCTCTCACTGTATTGTTCTAGCAGCTCCTATTGAGCATGGTGTCAAAGCAATGTGATTTATGCGATCAGAAAGAAAATTTCTGTTGGTGTGCTGCATAATTAAACAAAGTACAGACTGATTGGTGACAAAACCAGGTCTGCCAAAGTCATCAGCAAATGAGAAAAGATCTCTACGGTAAATGGCTGAGACATTGAAGAATCTCTTTTGGCATCTTGTGCTTTTCAATTTTCAAAGGTTCGATTTTCTTCCTAGTACAATGTAGGGCTTTGTTTCTCCTATCTGTTTCTTCCATTACATAGTATTAAAACACAGTTTATTAATTTATGTCCTTGCTACCAAAGACTGTGCCTCTATTAGCTCAAACAGGATTACTATTTAATATTACTTTATTACTTTTAACTGGAGAAATAGAAATACACTGTGTATGAAGACCACCAGGCAGATTGCAAAAACTCAGTATTTTGTTTTCACCTGAACATCTTGTTGTTTTATTTGTGGTTAATGACTGGACACAGTATTTCAGTTTTATTGTATGTTTTTATATTTTCATTTGCCCCTTACCATTATCCTTCTTAAAAGATACAAGTGTACTCTCGGAGGCAAAAAGGAACATGAAGTAAAGAGAAACATATTTTTGCATGTGTTAAATACGTGCATGTGTGTGTACACATGCTCTCCTGCATGCACCAAAAATATACTGGATTTTAACACATGATGTTAGATGTAGTTAAATCCACATACATCACAAAGATGTAAGAACATCTTATATCTTCAGCCCAACATGGATTTAGAGAAATAATGAAAAATACAATGGAAGCCCTTATGATGGCAATCTGAGAGTTTCCATTATTGGAATGTGATATAATGGATGTGATGTTGTAAACAAAACTTTATATCTTGCAGCTTTCTATCCAGGTCACAAGAAGATAAATATTATAAGGTGTTTTTTTTGTATGTCCAGAAATGCAAAGCATTTCCATTTTATCTACAAAGTTGTGTTGGTGTATTGTTAAACTGAGAGATTACATTCATTCATTGTGGAAGTTATATTCCCTTCTGCATTTTAAAGTATTTTTCAAATATTCATTAAGCCTCAGTATTCCCTTGGGGGTGCACTTTTAGCATTACAGATGCCTGGCTTAAAGAAGGGTGGATGAAACAGAGACATTACCCAAATGTTCTATGCTTTGGATAGCGTTACCCAAACACTATCCAAAGCATAGAACATTTTGTCTTGTGCCTTACAGGCAAAAATAGCAGAAATAGGCAGAAATAGCCCGCAGGTGCTTAACGTGTGTGTAATTCCTGTTGACTTCCTATAGAAGCATCATTTCTGTGGTTGACCAAGGTAGCACAGGCAATCTGGAGCAAACAAGCATAACAACTTCATAGGGACCGATCCCATGACCTGTGCATGCATGCACGTACAACTGCGTGGTTTGCACGGGCGCCATAGTCCCCGTGCCGTGATGTGCACAGCTTGCACTCACATCTGTGTGCGCACACCACTCAGCAACGCTCTTCCTCACCATCTTATGTCCTCAGTCTTTTACTACATGACTGTTTGTTCTCTCCTTCATAGATGTGTGCTTACTTGCAGACGCCAAGAGATAATTAAAGGAAAAACTAGGATCAAAGTTAAGAAAAAAAAATCCATTTGGGTTAATGATGTCAGTCTAATATCATCTGCTTAAGTTATTTCTTTTGTAGTAAGACTAAAGAGGAGTCTGTCAGCTAAAAGTCTGGAAGCACTCCTTTCCAATCTAAGGCCTGCAAGTACATGCAGAATAAAGGATTGTCAACTAAAAACTTCTAAGTAGAATTAATGGTATAGCACAAAAGAATTCTGGATCTGATTCTTAGGGTGTTTTCAAACAAGATGATAGCCTGCTGATGTCTGTGCAACCCCCCCTCAGTGACTCAGCCCTCACTCAGATGTTTCACATGTCCATCCTAATAAAATGGGCAGCCTCCTGCATGTGTTCTCTCTGCTTGTGGGCAGCCTCCACTGACAGCACCAGCGAAAGTGGAGAGAGGGGCAAGAAGTGGTTGCTCTTCAGATGCTGTGGAATTTTTGCCCACAACTCTACGATGCTGGTGGACCCATATGCGCGGTGGTGCTGGACGCAACCTAATTGGTGGAACACAGACACATAGGCGCACACTAGGACTCAGTCTCCTGCATGGTGGGCTCCACATGGTATGAGACCCCACTGTGAGTGGCAGATGCATGTCCAGTGGGTGGTGGCCATGTGGCCAATGGGGGTGAACACTTAGCCCACCAGGTGGGTGATTCTACTTTGCCAACCCCCATAGCCAGCATTATTTTTTTTTACCTTGCATGTTACATTTGTGTGTGTATATATCTAAAGAAAATTTGTGTCTGTTTGATCTTTTTCTGTGCTGCTCAGTTAAAATTTGATTATATTTTCCCCTTAATTCCTCCTCTTTGATGCTCTACATGCATCTTGATGTCTGGTGTTTGTCTGGGGGGAAAAAAATAAAAAATCATAGTATAAATAGCTTCTGTTTATATATCTTAGGATAGGATTCTTAAATATATCAATATTGAATAGCATAGCACTCATAATTGTTTGTATTAAGCCCACAAAGGAATACTGTTGTTTCTAATACTTCTCATTTGTCACTTAAACTGTGTAGATTCTGTCCTCCAATTCACAACTTTAGCCAAAATCCTGCAGCTGTCATTGTTATACAAACAAGCTTGTGGAATAATGGTGCAAGGCTGAGCTAACAGCAAGCATATGGAGTGTTCGTTTTGGAGTGGTACATGGGAAAGAATGCGATACTGCATTTTCCCTCTGGGATTGTCAAGAAAGGTAGAGCACTAGGAGAGAAAATCCAAAAGCACAGCAGATCAAAGTGTGTTTGTGACTGGAATGCCCTAAGGTTAGTGCAGGGTGAGGTGTAGCTTGGCAAATCACCATGCTTACAAACAAAAGAGTGCACTATATTCAAATCTTCCTTCAAGCGTTTCAGCTTTTCAAAATGACAAATTATTGTTTTTGTTATTTCTGCATTTGGAATTGTTTATGCATTTCAAATGATCTGTAAAGCGAATTGTGTGCACTCAACAAACTTTTTCTTTAAAGTAGGCGGGTTGGAAAAAGCGATGCAGTCACATTAAATGTCAACTCTTCTGCTCTTCATTCAGTGAGACAAACAGTAGCCTAAAAAATGGCAGTGGATTAAATTGATATAATGACAAGAATTCATATAGTATAGTGCAGAGGAGAAGAGGAATAATCCGGTCTTTGAAGTAATGTAATCACTTTGATCTGCTCTACATGATAAATCTAATATACCTATATTTGTGTTGAGTTTAAACAGCCTCACAATGGGATAAATGCAGTTTTTACAACCTGCACTTTAATTTTAAAGTGATCTATTTTGCTAAATGGAACTGTTCTTCAAAATGAATTGAATACAGGCTTCAGCATATAAAACAGACCTCTCCTACATACTTCATGATGAATTATGTTGCTAATTTGTGTAATGCACAAGCAAGAAGGTTAATAAGAATACATGGGGACTTGCACACTTAAAAATTATTCATTTGATGGAGGAGTATTTTTGTTCTGTTTGAAAAAGGAAATTATGCTCATTTTAAAAACACTCAGTTAAAAATCCAAATCCTCTTAGATTTCAATATGGTCGTCTTAGATCATAAGAAGCAAATGGAAGCCCTAATTCTGCATTTTCCTTTACCCACATGGAGCTCCATTCAGAGCACTGTACACATGAAATGCAGGGGTCAGGGCCTCAAGCTTTTTGTGCAGCTGTGCATAACAGTTAGATGGTGTGTGTATAAATATACATATTATAAGTTTAATATATGCATATTATATGGACATATAATTTTTAAATCTTCTAATTTTGAGATAACTCTCTCTGAAAGGCTGTTAGGAGACTGTATTACGGTGCATATCTAACCAAGTAGTCTAACTAAGGTTAATGGGACTACATAAGGTTAAAATTTTACTTGGTGTGAAGGAGAATATCTCAATATAGCACATGATGATTTTTTACTGCATTATAGGTATGCTAGAAAGTTAACCAAGCAAATAGAATGCCCAGTCCATGCCCAGTGGAGTTGAGTAAAATTAGGCTTACCATAGCAATGAAAGATGAATAAACAGAGTGGAACTGTAAAAGTAAGTTACTATAGTATAGAGTGGTGTAGACCAGAATGCTTTAAATACAACTGGACCACAAAAAAACCCCAAGCCCCACAACATTTTACATAGGAAAATCTTATTTCTCCCACCTTTTATCCTTTTACATTATTTTCTGTATAAAATAGGAGGAAAAGTTTAAATTTACAATAAAGTATGAAAGAGAAGCTATAATAAGGAAGATATGAATGTTTCAGAGCCATGCAGATATGTCTTCTGCAGTGCCTTGACAGCACATTGAAGCGCAAGACATTTTTGGTTAAGAAGCATCAGGAAGTATGACACAGTGCATGCTTTACGCACCTTCAGTGGGGTGACAGATTGAATTCTGCATTAGTGCCTTCTTGGGATGAATGACCTTTTTCGATTAATTCAGCAAAAGACTTGTGATTATCGTAATAAATAGTCTGATATTATTCACCTAAAGGAATTAAAATATAGAATGCAGTGACTCAAACATATTTTTAAAAACCCAAATCCTTGATTTCTGATATTGTTATCCTTAAAATGTGTTAATACTATCTTCCTTAGTGTGTAAAGTATAGTTTTTCTATCTTATTCTTCCCAATTAACTTTCTCCTTACATCAGCTAAACATTTCTGAATGTCTGGTTAATAGAGCATGGACATAAGGGAAGCCAGGAGAGGAGACTGTAGAGCTTTGCTAACTATATCTGAAAGTCAGAGTAGAAGTTCCCGACACAAGTTTTTATGGATTTCCCCTTTGGTCTAGGATTGTTCAGGGTCAAAACCCTGTCGCCTCCTGTGAATCCTGGTGAGTTTCAAATAGAATAAAAGGTTGCTATAGATTTTCTTTGTTTATTAGTAACCCTAATGTCCTTATCAGATTGACTGATGTGGGCAAGACATGTAATCTTATGAGGTCTTCTGAGTCTGTTGTAACCAGATACTTTGTGTAAATGAAAGCTTTCACTTCCGTCGTAGAAGTCTCATAAATAGTCTCATCTACTTGGTAAACACCCTTGGGGCATTTCATAGACCAAACATTGCCTTCCACCAATACAGTACCTCTTCAGAGTGAACCTTTTAAAAGCCTTTTTTTCTGTTTTAAACCATACTTATCTGGCTCACTAATTGCATGAATGAATGCCTCTAGAAAAAATGTCTCTCTTCAGCCTTTAATATAATATTATGGTGTATATATTATAATATTATGATCACTGAAAGAGTGGCTCCTTGACTCTTGCCATGACCCAACATCTCTTTTCTTTTCATTCATCACATTCATTCTTCTTCCCGCTTACAGTTCTATACTTCATCAGTTCTCCGATCAATTCCACAGACACAAGACTACAGAGATATGTGCAAATATCAGGGTGGTCTCTTTTAACTAGGGAATAGCCTGCCACTGAATTTCAAGTCTTACTATATGAAATGGCATTGCAGAGATTTACATGGTGCAACTTTAAAATGATGATTCCTCATTATGCATAGGAACCACAGAGAGAGAGAGCTTATGGGTGCTTTCAGACACTTTAAAAATAACACCAAAAAACCTGTGGATGAGAGGGGTTGCAACATTGTGGTTGACACCTGATTTACTGTATCACGTGTTAAACTAGTAGTACAAGAGTGGAAAAGTTCTCCAGAACAAATCTGTTTTGCTATCTAATCCAGGGCATTTTCCCACTGCTGTATGCACTTTTAATGCTGTGATGAGAGAGCACTTCAGACATCACAACCACCATGTTGTAAACCTTCCTCTTGCCCCCAACTTGGTAGTTCCATCAGGCTACCACTGGTGGTTTCCTGCTGTTTTTTTCCCTCCAGATGTCAGAAAGTAATTCATCTAGCATCACTTAAGAGTCACTGCATAAGAATGGCCTCTAAGGTTTTCTCTCCCAGTAGCGTAGTTTGAAGTCAAGGCTAGATAAAGTCAGATTGTGAACAGTGAGGGTAATTAGCTATTTGAACAACTAAAAAAAGGATAGTATTACCATCATTCGAAGGTTTTCCAATCAAGATAGTTGCCTTTGAAGAACGTTGTTTAAATTGACCAGAAGTTGATGCAGGAATTTCTGGGTGAAATTCTATGACTTCTGTTACACAGGAACTTGGATCTTAATGTTCTTGTCTGGCTTAAAGATCTATGAATTGCTTCCCTCTCATCAGTCTATGGAGGGTGTTCTTGTTCTTGTTTAAATCTAGGTTGAAGTATGAAAGCAGATCCTATTTGTCCTAAGCTCACCATAAAATATAATTTTAGCTTCTCAATGGTTATGGGGGGAGTTGATCACACTTGAACGCAGAATCTTTGCCTTCATGCTACTAACAGTGACTGCTTTGTGAGGTGAAAGGGAAGACCTAACTGAGCCATTGGAATAGGGCAGGTTACATGGCCGAGTGGTGAGAAGAGCCCAGTAGACATGCCTGTCCAGCTGGACCGAGAACTGCCCCAGGAGCAAGAGTGTCACTGTTCCATTGCTGGTCCTGCTTTTATTTTCAAGTCTCCCAACTGTGCCCCATTCCAGCCACTAACCTGAGGAACCTTTGAGTAGCAGGGGTGGGGACCTTTGGGGTGGTGGCAGAATTCCATTTCCTGTAGGCAGCTCTTGCATCCCTCCCCCCTGCAGCAGGCACTTCTGTGCCACCCTCTTCATTGTGCAGCCAGTGAGAGAATGACCCTGCAGGAAATGCCCTCAAGTGGCGGCAGAACTCTGTCTCCAGTCCTGAAGCTACTGGGACTGCCACTCCTGCCAAGTCTCCCCATCACAGAGGCTGGTGCGATTGCCCTGCCTGCCCCATCCTAAAGCCAGCTCTGTGTTGTTCATCAGTGTTATCTTGTCGTTTTTTGTATGTATAGGTCATAAACTTTCTTCGTATATCTTCTATATCTTCTCTTCTGACAGGTTCCAGTATTATAGGATGGGCTTAGTTGGTTTCAGTGCAGATACTTTGGCATGTTTAGTTGTAGCAGTGGTCCTTAAGAGTTGCAGCTTTAATCCCCCAGTTTTCTGGTTAGCTTGAGAAAAGTAATATTTACAAGGGCCACCACAGTTCAGTGGTCTGTCGTTGTTTTGTGAACAAAGAATTCTTCCTCTTCAGTCAATCTTCCTTCAAGATGCAGTCCTCATGGCTTAAGGGAAACTTGGGCTACGGATGTGTATTTTGTTTCTGTTTCTCTCATAACTAAAATGAAATTCCCCAATTCTGTTCTGTTTGCTAATTTTATTTTATTTTTTGCCTCTCAGACTGACTGACGTGCCTGAGAGGCAAAACAATGGGTGTTTTTAGATGAGAGGAAACTTCCACGAACAGACAATTAAAACTGTGATTAACATTTGCACCTATTAATGTGTGAATGACTCTCATGCGTGTTACATGGAATCTTCCATGTCTGAATCTGGTTTCTGGAAACCCCGATATTATGGGTTCCAGAATGCACATTCCCAAACTTGCATGCTAAAGATACAGATTAATGTCGAAATACTACTCGTGCAAGACTGCATTTGCTCCAATTTGCCATTTTAAAAGCATTCACATGCTTCAGTGAAATGAATCAAATTGAATTGAATCCACTTGAATGCTCCAATTACCATTGCCAAAATAGGGCTTTACAGGTACCATGTAACTCTTTTTTTCAAGCGTGAGGGGGGGGGGGGATGTGTGAAGAACAGCACTTGCGTATATGCTGAGGAGTCCTTGTGATCACAGGACATTGCTGTAACCCATGAATTTCATGCACATCTAAAAACTCCCACAGAGCCAACTATTAAGCAAAGGCAAGCCATGCAAGTGAATGCCCATTAACATGAATGGAATGCATGGAATGAAATTAAAATGAAGCCCAACAAAAACTTCTTCTTTTTTTTAAACAGGGGAATTAAACTAAAACAAAAACAAAATTGTGCCCTCCTGCACACCCCTAAATTGGGCTTCTAATTGTCTTATCTCATATGCTGGGAACCTTTACCAACTGTGTCTGTGCACACAGGGGTTGGGGAAGGTTAACCGAGGACTATGGACTGTAATTTCTGCAACACTGCTGTAGAGGACAACATCAGAATCCAAAGTGATCTGGATAAATTGGAAAGTTGAGCTGAAAAAAGACATTCAAGAAAGAAAAATGCAAAGCATTACATATTTTATTTATTTATTCAAATTTATACCCCGACCTTCCCCTAAAGCACTCTTACATTGGAGAGAAAAATCAAAAGTACAAATACAAAGTGAAAGATGACTGGGCAGCAATACTTCAGAAAATGATGGAGGGGGTTATATTAGCAAAAGTTTTAGAACACACATGATGCAGCAAAGGCAACCTCAGAAGGAGAGTGTGGAAGAGAGTGCTTCTCTGGACAGGTGATTCTAAAAGAATTTCATGGAATGTCAATTGAAAGTAAGCCTCCCTTAATCTGCACAATGGAACTGCCCACCTGAGCTAGCAAAAAACAGGAGGCTTTTGTTTTTCTTAAACAAATGCACACAGACACACACACGCACACATCCTCTTTCCCATAATTCCTTTGTAGAGAAAGTAAGGTTGCCATGTTGGTCCCAAATATATTTATTTATTTATTTATTTGTTTACATTTATTACATTTATTAGCTGCCCCCTCATGCCTATGAGTTTTACAACATAAAACCAGTAAATAAAACACAATAAATAAAAACATTTTAAAACCCATCTAAAAAAAACTACTACCCCCCTACATTTGAATTATCCCAACCCACCCTCCCCTCCTCCAAAGGCCTGGGAGAACAACCAAGTCTTGCAGGCCCAGCGGAAGGCCAACAAACTTGGGGCCAGATGGGCTTCCTCTGGGAGGAAGTTCCACAATCGCGGTACGGCCACCGAGAACGCCCTCTCAATTGTGGCCCTCTGTTTTACATGGGGGACCTCAAAGAAGGCGCCCCCGGCGGACCGCAGGGGTCGTTCTGGGGCACGGAGGGTGAGGCGGTCCCTGAGGTATGAAGGGCCAAGACCATGTAGGGCCTTATAGGCCAAAACCAACACCTTGAATCTGGCTCGGTACACTATAGGCAGCCAGTGCAGCTTGCGGAGCATGGGGGTGAAGTGCTCCCGCCAGCTTGTCCCCATAAGGAGAAGAGCCGCTGCATTCTGCACTGGCTGCAGCCTCTGAACCAGCATCAAGGAAAGCCCCACGTAGAGCGCATTGCAGTAGTCCAGTCTCGAGGTGATGAAGGCATGGATAATGGTGGCCAGGTCGGGTCTGGAGACACATGGACGCATGGCGGAAGGCAGCTTTAGTTACTGCCTCCACCCGCTGATCGAGGCCGAGATCTGAGTCCAACAATACTCCCAGACTCCGAAACTGCTGGGCTGCGGGAGGGCGGACCCCCTCTACGTGGGGAGCCGACACCTCCTTCGTCCTACCCACCACCATCACCTCCGTCTTATCAGGATTGAGCTTCAGTCTGCTCTGCCATAACCAATCCGCCAAGGCCTCCAAACATAGGGACAGTACTGAGACGGCAGGACCTGGGTCAGTTGAAAAAGAGAGGTAAAGCTGGGTGTCATCAGCATATTGGTCCAATAAAATAATATTACTGTACTACTTTGTCTCTATTGCCATAATTCCTGGACATCAGAGAAGCATGATCAAACACCTGACACCAATCTCCGGTTACCTGACTGGGTGAAAACCAGCCAGATGGCAAGCCAAGGCCCACTTGTGTCTCTTTGGGCTTGTATGTGGATTGAAGTGTGGGAAAGTCCAGAAAGAACTTGTTCATATCACCTCTCCCTACACCAGGAAACCTCAGTCTTGAAGGCCATATGTGGCCCTTGGCTAGTTTTCACATAGCCCTTTTCCAGTTCCAGGGTCTGGCCCCGGGATCAATTTCCTACCCCCAACCAGTCGGCTCAGGGTAAGGGAGCAAAGATGAGAGCACTTTATGCACAGAAAAATAGAGACCAGACACATGACACAGATCCATGATCTGGACCCTCCTCTTCCTGGGTGTGTGTCTGACCCCAACTTCTATGTGGCTCTTTCTTTAGACAGACAGACAGACAGACATATCTTGGAGCTTGTGCAACTCATCTCTGAGAGAGAGAAGGTTCACCACCTGTGCCCTATAAGTGGCTTTGAGTTCCAGTGCAGGTGTCAGTCTGTCTGTGCTGTCTAAATACAACAGTGAAGCTGTGGATGCTGTCTGCCAGTCAGTGGTGCAGAGAACACAAGATGTCTGCTCCCTTCAGCTTATTAAACTCTCATTGTCCCTCAACAATCAGAGCTCCCAGTCCTCTCCTCTACTTTGAGAGCCATCTAATAGTCACTGCTGCCAGATCTTTTCCCTTCCCCATAGTGCCCTCTAGACTCTTTGGCTTTGGATCGGAGTTATTTTCTCATTTATTTTTGCTGATTTTGTTTTCCTTTTTTAAATGCATCATATTTTCACAGTACTTGGAAGTGACTTCCCTCGACAAGCCCATCCCCTAAACTTAAGGTTTTGTGTATTGCCAGAAGACAGTTTGCTAGCAGTGTGCACATAGAGCTTTTGACAGAACCAGATCAAAATGCTTTGAATTTTGAAAATGATTTTCCTCCTGCTATCATGTGCACTGATAAAAGAGGAGCAGTTGTCACCTTGAAAACAACATCCTATGCATAGTGAAGAATTCCAATTAGCACACTTTAAATCTTTGTATAAGAAATGATGCTTTAAAATGGGGCACTACAAAATGGAAATTATGTCATGGCACTTGATATTCTGCTTCTCTAATCAGTTTGTTAGTTTTCGGGGGGAAAGGGGAGGAACAATCGTGCAGTAATACAGTTCCGATGAGTATGCGAACACATGAAATCTCCCCCCCCTTCCCAATTACAGAGAACCTCAACCTTTCACAATTATCAAAGTGCTGTATCCAAGAAGCTCTACAGATCATAAAATGTGACACGCAATGTACTGTATAACATGTATGTCACCTAAGATTATTTTAAAATATTCAGATAATTTAAGCAGTAATAATTGGAAAACAAACAGTCTGAATTTTACTATTATAAATGTAGTATGCCAGGTAGGCATATGTTTGAGGGTGAAGAGTCAGAGCAGTGCCAGATGGACAAAAACAGAGAGTTTAAGGTTTGCCAGCAAATAAATGAGGGATACATAAAGATAAATTTGTATTTTATTGCAAGTCAGCTGGTTACAGGTCGTATACAGCTCCTACAAATGGTTTTGGACCCAAACATTTAATGATTATTAAGTATTTATATAGCACCAGCAATGTGCTTGGCAGCAGTGAACAATCATTAATAAGAGACGAGGCCCCTCGCCAGTGAGCTTACCATCTAGGCTAGACAAGTCAGGGGGAAAAAAGAAAGAGGCAGGGATACGTTCATGAAGTTTAGAAGTCACAGATGCATGGACTTAGTTTAGTTATAGCGGGGAGGGAGACCCTGAATGGCAGGTTCTGACCTGGGTGGAGCACCAGCTTTTAATGACATTAGTGTGTTAAAATCAGAGAGCCAAACTTTGCTCTACTTACCCTTGTAAAAACTTCAGTACACAGGCACAGAGGCTGAGTTGTTTGTGAGTGCTGATTCATAAGGATTTCATTCCCTAACTTAACTCACAATAATCTTGTTGATTATCATTTTTTGTCATGTACACAATATGTGGGAAGAGTATATGTAGGAAATTGTTCTGTGTTATAAATTGTTTTTGTGAGCCTGAGTTCATTTACGCAGATAAAAATGCTTGTCATTGATACCACCAGAATACGGATAGGAAGTAAAGAATGAGACTGTATAAACCTGTTACCAGACTTCTGTACAGTATTTTAATGATCAGAAGAACAAATAATGTAATTTGTAATATTTACACCAAGGGTTAATGATACTAAGTGTGTGATTATGCAAACATCGACATTTTAAAGAGGATAATACAGACTGTAGAGAAAAATCCCTTACCCCTTAGTCTTTCGAATACTATTTCCTTACAAGTCGCTTCTCAATAAAAAAAAATCTGGGGTATTAGGGTAGACTTAACCACTGAGTTTTATGTAAAAATAGTTTTAAAAAATCAATTTATTCTACATATAATACTTCCAATACAATCCAAGCCTTGTTTTCCCACTAAAAATGAACATAAAGTGCTTTGTGAAGTAAAGCTGTAACTTAAATAACAAGTACTCCAATGTTACTTATTTATGATTGCCTAAATTTTGATTATGTTCTAGCTTTTTTTGCTGTTTTTTATTAAAACAATGTCTGAAGTTTAAAGCCTTGTCACTGTTTCCCCCCCCCCTTTTTTTTTGTTTAAGAAAGATCATTGTTTACATTGTTTGTTCTGCTTCTGCCCAAGACTGTCCTTTGGGACCCGTAAAAGCAATGGCCATTGGCCCTTTGAATTTTTTTGAGCTTCAGTGTCATTTTGCAGCTTCAGAGCCTCCGCTGAAAATCGGGGGGTGGATGAGCAATCTCCTACACAACATTCTAGCAAACAGAGGTAAACTGAAGTAACTTCTTTGACAGCGTAAACCAAAATAGTATTTTATTTTATTTTAATTTTGACAACTTTATATCCCACAACCTCCTGCTCACCATAGCAGCTCGGGGCGGCTCACAACAATGTGCAAAAATATAACAATTCAACTGTTAAAATCAACATAAAATTGTAAACTTATTTCAACTTATTCCAAGTTATTAAAAGAGCGCAACCAGACACCAAAACACTCCCCCCAACTCAACCCAGCCCATCCTACCCGTTTCCCTCCCCAAAGGCCTGGCAGAACAGCCAGGTCTTACACTGTCTTTGAAAAGACGGGAGGTCTGGGGCCAAGTGGGCCTCCATCAGGAGGGAATTCCATAGCCTAGGGGCGGCCACCGAGAACACCTTCGCCCTCGTCACCACTCGGGAAACCTGGGAGACTTTGAGTCGAGCATCACTAGCCAACCACACGGGGTGCACCACAGCATGAGGCAGTCCTGCAGGTAAGCGGGGCCCAGGCCGTTTAGGACTTTATAGGTCAACACCACCACCTTGAATCAGGCCCAGAAGACAATAGGCAGCCAATGCAGAGAATGGAGTACTGGTGTGTGATGTGCTCATGACGACCCATCCCCGTAAGGAGGCAGGCCGCTGCATGCAGGATACAAGTTTTAAATAAAAATAAATTCTGCACCAGCTGCAGCCTCCAGACCATCACCAGGGGTAGCCCCATGTAGAGTGTGTTGGAGTAGTCCAGTCTAGAGGTGAAGAAGGCATGGATGATGGTGGCCAGGTCAGAGTCAGAATCATACGGACGTAGCCGTCGCACCAAATGTAACTGGTGAAAGGTGCTCCTTGCCACAGCCGCCACCTGGGAATCCAGATGGAGCTGTGAGTTGAGGAGCACCCCTATGGACCTGAGCAGCTAACGGGGCAGGCACCGTCAAATGACAATGACCACCACTCCCCTAGCCCTACCCACCAACATCATCTCCATCTTCTCAGGATTCAGCTTCAGACGCCCTCATCCAGTCCCCCACAGCTGCCAGACATCGGGTCAGCATCGAAACTGCTGGGCCTGGGTCTGCTGAAAAATAGAGGTAGAGCTGCGTGTCATCAGCATATAGATGATGCCAAATCCTCTCATGACCTCGCATAGCAGCTGCATATACATGTTGAACAGGAGAGAGGACAGAATAGAACTCTACAGGACTCTACACGGGAGGTCCTGGACACATGATGGACACCCCCCAAGTACCACCCATTGAGTTCTCCAGGCCAGAAAAGAATGGAACCATTCAAGAACAATTCCGCCCACCCCAGCCCGGTCCTGCAGGCGAGCCACCAAAATGTCGTGGTCAACGGTATCAAACGCTGCCAACAGATCTAATAGAATCAAAAGAGATGATCTGTCCAGTTCCAAGCCACTGCACCGGTCGTCGACCAAAGCCACAAGTGCAGTCTCCATACCAAATCTAGGGTGAAACCCGGACTGTGAAGTTATCAAGAAAACTGACCCGATCCAGATGAACCTGAAGCTTCCGAGCCACAAACCCATTCAATAACCTTCCCTAAAAAGGGAAGATTAGAAACTGGCTGATAGCTGGCAAGGGAGTCAATGTCAAGCGATGGTTTCTTGAGCAGAGGCCACACCACCGCCTCTTTGAGGTGACCCGGCACTCTGCCTTCCCTAAAGGAGGCATTGACAACCCCAGTCAGCTATGACCCTAGCATCTTCCGGTAAGCCTTGACCAGGCAGGATGGGCATGGATCTAATTCACAACAAGTGGCTCTGACAGCCCCAAGACCATCCGCCGCATCAGCGGGCGATACCCACTGAAACCGATCCCGTGAAATCAGACAAGGCGGGATTGTCATTACGTCGGGTTCTCCCACTGCTATAACCCTCTGAGACAGTCTCATGGTTGTCATGATGGCCGTGAACTCACGCTCTGCTCCCCCAAGATCAGCATTGGCGTGGATGTTGAAGTCCCCCAGGACTAAGTCCTCAGAGACCTCAAGACCACCTCCAACATAAATTCTGCTAGACCATGTAGGGATGCTGCCATACAGGGAGATGCATGATATATCAGCAATAGTCCTAATCTGTCTCTGGCCAAATCAAACACTAGATGAATGCCCTCTATACCCAAGATAATTTGCACTAGATACCTCCACACGGACCAGGTATCCCTAAAAATAACTGCTACACTGCCCCCCGCCCCTCTGGTTGGGGCTGATGCTGTACAGAGTACCCGGCCGGAACAAGGTCAGCCAAAATTGGCCCTGACTCAGTGTTCAGCCAGGTCTCCGTAATACACATGAGGTTGGCTGGCTGATCCAGGATTAACTCCCTGATTGTAGTAAATTTGTTAGCCACCGACCTCGCGTTCATCAGCAGCAGTCCCAAACCAGGGGCCCTCCCATTCTTAATGGGTATCATGTCAGTTTCCCTCTAGCTGAGATGTAATGATAAACCATGACCACCCACCCTCACACTGTTAAGTATTTATATGAACTGTTATTTCAAAATACAATGCAAAGGGGACCAATAATAAACATATTTTATTTATATAGTGTCCCTCCACTGGATGGTGCTCAGAGTGCTTCATACATTAAAAATGCAATAAAACACCATAATTTAAAATCCATCTGAAATCCATTTAAAAGGGGAAGGTAAAAAGGATAGAAAAAAAATACAGCAGTGGATTTTCTAAAAACACCCAGAGAGTAAAAAAAAAATATATTCAGGTGCTTTTTGAAGGGGAGGAGGAGGAGAAATGAAGACAACATCTGGAGCACGATGGTGTAAAACTCATAATCTATACAACACAATATATGCTATGAGTTTTAGAGTACTCTGAAAGCTAGGCTAAGAAGTTGACATGAGCAGAGAATCATGGGATGGTTGGGGGAAAAGAGCAAACAAGCTAAAGGGAAATCTTATCAGAAAATCAGGCAGACTCGACAGTAGGATCGACACCCCAGCTGTTATGTCTCACTTGGCATGACAAGGAAGGGGAAGGCAACAAAGGAACAGTTATGGATGGGTGACTCTGATACTCTGAGGTGCCTTAGAAGGGCATTAGAATTTAGGAGTCAGCCATAAAACTTCAAATAACCTACGAATGAATTTTGGGGCTGAAAATGCATATGCAACAGGGGTCTCAATCAGATTGGAGCATGTCATGATAGAAGGGTGTCAGTCTGGGCAGGAATATTGTAACATAATTAACTTGGAAAGGTATAAAAGATATGGACCAATGTAACTGCCTTTTGTCAGCTGATAGGGCACCAATGCTATGGGGGGTGTTCTCAGCTCTCAAAGGTTCGGTAGAGGAACTAAGTGCCTACACTGTCAACTACTTGTTTTTCTCTGTGCTAACTGCTTGCATGGAACACTGGTGTTATGTGCTCCTGTCGACTCGGCCCCGCCAGGAGATGGGCTGCCACATTCTGCACCAGCTGCAATCTCCCAGTCATCACCAGGGATAGCCCCACATAGAGCATGTTGCAGTAGTCCTATCTTGAGGTGATGAATGCATGGATGATGGTGGCAATATTGGAGCCAGACACATAAGACCGAAGACAGCGAACTAGATGTAATTTACAAAATGCACTCTTCACCACAGTCACCACCTGAGCATCAAGGCAGAGCTGCGAGTCGAGGAGTACACCCAGACTCTGAACCTGTGGGACCAGAGATGAACACACCCCATCAATGATGGGGGGCCTCCACCCCCTCACCCCTTCCGACCAACATTCCTTCCATCTTATCAGCATTCAGCTTCAGATGGCTCGCCCTCATCCAGTCCCCCACCAGGTACCCACCACCCCCAGACACCAGGTAAACACAGAGACTATGGGGCCTGGGTCAGATGAAGACAACAGGTAGACAAATGCCACATTGTGTTGATTTTTCAGGATTACATACTACGTTTCCTGTTTCAAAATAATGTCAGTTTAGTGCTCTTTCATTTGGATGCTTCAGGAGTGTAAAAGAAGACAGGCCCAACTACACCAGATGAACTGTTTGTTTATTGGAACATGGCCCTTGTGACAACAGCTGTCACGTGCCTTGGCCCCAATTACCCACTGCTAGTCTCAACAAAATTAAAAAACACATCTTGATTCCTTTTGGGAGACCATCCACTTCATCAGGTCTCACATCTGAGAAGCAATTATAATCTGTGGAAAAACGGGAGCAACTGAGAAGCATAAGAGGATCACCTTGTTTCCACTAGCAAGTTTGTTAAATTAGTACAATCTATCCATCTCCAACATAACAAAAAGTAGAAGGAACACAACACAGATTTCTCATTGCTGAATTTAACCATTGCATATCTCTAGATGAGGTGTGAAGAGCAGTGTTTAATTAGTAAAAAAAAAAACAGTAATGAATTGCCAGGGCCCAGCCTGTCTTAGAAGCTACACTCCAGCCCCAGAGCTTGTCCAAGTCTTTCTTTTCTTCTCCTTATCCCCAGCATCCCTTGATGAGGTCACCTCCCGCCTCTCTTCCTCCAACCCCTCCACCTGCCCCCTTGATCCCATTCCCTCTCGCCTCCTAACGGTGATTACCCCCACCTTCTCTACTGCACATCATCAATCTCTCCCTCTCTACTGGGTCTTTTCCATTGGCTTTCAAACATGCCACTCTCTCCCCTATCCTTAAGACGTCCACTCTTGACCTCCTTGACCCTTCCACCTATTGCCCTATTTCGCTGATACTATTTGCTTCCAAGTTCGTGGAATGGGTGGTCTACATGCGCTGTCTTGATTTCCTCTCTTATAATTCCTCCCTTGACCACCTGCAATTAGGCTTCTGCCCGCTCCAAAATCACTGATGACCTTCTCTTAGCTCAGTCTAAAGGCCTCTACTCCATTCTTGTCCTTCTCAGTCTCTCTGCCACCTTTAGCACTGTCGACCATGGCTGCCTCCTGGATTCACTATGCTCCCTTGGTTTCTGGGTCTCTGTTCTTGACTGGTTCTCTTCATATCTCGGACCACTCCGTCAATGTTTGTCTTGCTGGTACCTCCTCTACGTTGCTCCCCCTCAGTGGTGGCTGGTGGGGCAGTGGGTGGCTTCAACCAGCGGGCCTAGCGGAGGAGCCAGGGCAACGGTAGGCGGAGCCAGGGCAAAGGTTCAGTAGAGGAACTAATAAGTTAGGCATAACCCAGCAGCAAGGAGTTTCCAGGGTTATCATTGGATGGACATTATGCTGGGAACGCTGCTGTGTGAAGCACTGCCACTGGGGGGGATAGAGAGCCCTCTTACTGGGGTCCCGTCCACTCTCTTTCCCACCGGGTCCAAATTAACCATAGTAGGTTAAAAAAATAGATCACGTTGCCATCGCCTACCTTTATCCTGAACCCTCGAATCCTCAATTTTCATGGCATTCTTGGCCACCTATAGTCTTCTGAAGGTGTAGGCAATCGGGACAAGCCTTCCTTCTGGCTTGGAGAACTGGGAGGACTGAGTTAGCTCCGTGTCCTGCGACAAGCCGAATCAGAAGAGAATGAAAGGGAAGAGAAGGACAGGACAGAGGAGAAGTAGGGGGGAAAGGGTTTGGTTTTGAAGCACGAGAAGAGGAAGGGGAAGAGATGGGTTCAGTGGGGGGTAGGGGGAAAGGGTTTCCTTGTCTGCAGCCTAGTAGCTACACCCTATCCCTGACAGCCAAATGCCTGTCCAAGCAAACAGGCCTTTTTAAAACGGTTTGTCCTGTTGCAGGCCGGCACTGCAAGCCAAACAGGCCCTTCGAGACCAACATCCCTAGTAGTTGCACCCTATACCTAACAGCCAAATGCCTGTCTAAGCAAACAGGCCTTTTAAAAACGGTTTGCCCTGTTGCAGGCCGCACTGCAAGCAAAACTGGCCCTTTAAGGTCAGCATTCCTAGTAGTTACACCCTATCCCCGACAGCCAAATGCCTGTCCAAGCAAATAGGCCTTTTAAAAATGGTTTGCCCTGTTGCAGGCCTGCATTACCACCAAACAACTTTCTAGCAGCAGGGAGCAGCTGTAAAACAGCAACGGGAGGGTCAGGACCATTTAATAAAAGAATAGTCACAACCAGTAGACACACAAATTCACAAAATGGTCCCTCTACTAGAGAGGCGGAGGCCATTTTGTCTCCACTCACAACATCCCACCAAACTGCAAAGGGCGGGGTCATTTTAAAATGCAACGAACATTCCAGTAAAGATTGGATTTTTTAGAATCCCTTCCTCCATCCAAGCCCCTAGGTCCCCCACCCAGAAAACAGAAAGCAGACAATTTACATGTAGGAAAGGGACCAATTTTAACCCAGAGTAGCTCTGACCAATGGGGCCCCAGAAAATGGCCTCCCCCCAGCCCCATTGCCCAGCCAGACTTTGAGTCCCCCGACCCCCATGTCTCCCAGTGCATCCCCCAGTAAGACTCCCTGAGTCCCCCACCCCCTCATCTCCCAGTGCACCCCCTACCCCAGTCCCATTCCCAAGCCAGACTCCCCAATTCCCCCCTCTCCCATTGTCTCCCAGTGCATCCCCTTCCCTATTCCCCAGTCAGANCCCTCAGCCCCACTGCCCAGCCAGACTCCCTGAGTCCCCCATGTCTCCCAGTGCATCCCCCAACCCCATTCCCCAGTCAGACTCCCTAAGTCCTCCCACCCCCTCATTTCCCAGTGCACCCCTCCCCAGCCCATTCCCAAGCCAGATTCCCCAAGTCCCCCCCAGTGCACCCCCATTCCCTTGTCTCCGACTCCCAGTCTACTCCTCCTGTAATTTAGTACTCACCCCACTTCACGCAGCAGGAATCCGGATACTGGTCTGGTCCAATCCTCCAAAAAAGAGTCTCTCTGTCCCAAAGGGGGCCAGGGGGGTCTCGTCCAGCAATTGGGTGTGACTGAGTCAAACCAAATCCCCTCCAGCCACGCCAGGATACTCTGCAAAATGGCTCCACCACCAATGACACAGCTCAGCAGAGCAAAACAGCCCATGCCCTCACTGAGGATATGTGCCCTCAAACAAAAACTGCACTACCTGCCTGCCCCAATTAAGTTCCAAGGCGGCGCAAGCGCAAAAATTGCCTGGGCATTTGTAATCAGCATCTAGGTGCTGTTTAAAAATTGAGCCCATAGGGCTCAATGAAAGCTTGCCCCCTGGTGGCTGTAATGGGAAACTGCAGTTTCCCATAACAAGCGCTTGGACGGCTCCCCCTAGCCACCTATGCGTGTTCCTATCATGTTTGTCCCTTATGGGACTCCATGCAACACCAGTCCCTCCCTGCCTCCAGGCTGGGGGCAGGGCTGGCTGGGGGAGAGTAAGCTGCTCAGAGTCAGCTGAGCTCAGCTCACTGCCTGCATCGGCTCAGTCAGCACATCACAGACAGCTGGCTGGTGTAAACAGAAAATGAGCAGCAGCAGCTGCTGGGGTCCCTGACAGGACTTCTGAACTTCTTGCAGGTAAGAGGCTGTGTGTGCAGGAGGCACAGGAGTGGCATTAGAGGGTACAGGAGGAGCATTGCCCCCTGGCACCTTTCTCCCTTTACACTCCTTCTCTGGGTAAACTCATTGAATCTCATGGCTTCCAGTACCACCTGTATGCTGATGACATGCAACTCTAACTCTCCACTCCTGTGCTATCCTCCTCCATCCAGTCTTGTATCAGTGACTGTCTCTCAGACATCTCTTCTTGGATGTCTCACCACCAACTCCAGCATAATATGAACCAAACTGAATTCCTCATCCTCTCCCCAAAGCATTCCACTCCCCCTTCTCTCTCAGTTTCCATTCAGGGTGTCACCATGCATCCAGTCCCTCAGACACGTAACCTGGGATTCATTTTTGACTCCTCCCTCTCTTTACACCCCAAATCCAGACTGTTGCCAAATCCTGCCCAGTCCCTGTATAATATTACTAAAATCTGGCCCTGCCTTTCTATTGCCACTGCAAAAACCTTACTCGACATTCTAGTCATCTCCTGCCTTGACTACTGTAACTTCCTCCTTACTGGTCTCCCTTGCTTTGACCTCACCCTCCTCATATCCGTTCAGCGCTCTGTTACCAATGTCATCCACCTTGCCTGTCGCTTGGACCACATTCAGCCCCTCCTCTCTGCCCTGCACTGACTCCCTCTTTGGGAACACATTCAGAACAAGCTCCTCGTCTTCACCTTCAAGGCTCTTCATGGCCTTGCTCACCCATATCTCTCCATTCTTGTATCCTGCCACATTTATGCCCAGGAGCTTTGCCCCTCCTCTGCCCCCACCCTTGCCTGCTTTTGCAACTTTCCTGCTCCTCCAACCATCTTTACCTCTTCTCTCTTGCTGACCCCCATGCCTGGAACTCCCTTCTTGTCTACATCCATTATGCTCCCTCTTCCCAACTTTCAGATCCCTCCTGAAAGCCCACCTCTTCCGTCACGCTTGCTCCTCATGAGTGAAAGTGCATCCTCCTCTTCCCTCCGAATCTGTTCCCTATAACTGAGTTAAGCATGTTGCACCTACATCTTCTCACACTCATGAATGTAGCCTTGTCTCTCCTGATGTTCACCTCTCCCTTGTCTCCACCTTCCTTGTCTCTTAGATTGTAAGCCCTTTGGGGTAGGGACCTATGTGTAACTATGGACTATACAGTGCCAGGTACATCACTGGCAATAATAATAATAATAATAATAATAATAAACAACCAGCATAGAGACAGGGCAGTAAAGTCACTAATGAAATCTAAATAAACCATCCAGGGTTTTTTGCTTTTGTTGCCAATCAAATGGCCAGTATTGGCCTTTTCCTGGTCTTTCACATGTTTGGGTGTGCACACTCCTACTGGAAACATTTCCTGAGGCTCTGCCCGCCCCCCCCCCCCCGAATTTAGTTGCTGGGGCTGACCCCTGGAATAGCTTCCCTGGGTGGGAGTTTCAACAAAACTGTTGACATGGACATGGCTAATATATCATCTTATGCAGTGTGTCCCATGGACTGGGTCAAGGGGACGGGGGAGGGTGAGATAGCAAGCTAGATAGAGCTAGTGAGCTTTGGGTAATGTTTTGTTGCCTGGGATGACACACGTCTGGTTGTCACATCTACTGAATGTGATTACTATACATGCCATGGTTTTTCCTTCCAACCAAGGATAACCCCTACAAGATAAGGAACTATGAATTGTTACCTCATCTCAAAAATAAGCTTACAAAGTTTACACAAAGTCACAGGGAAGAATCGAACTCAAGAATTTAACATGAATAGACCCTTATCTCTCCACCTACACTGCTCAGCCTGATATGGGGGGTGGCATATAAATACAATGAAATAAATAAATATAGCATCTTAATAAAGAGCTATTAAGTTTATTAGGGAAGTGTGAAGTCCATTTTCTGGCTCAGTTAAAAAGAGACCAATTGTTGTTCATTTAGCTTAAGTGATACAGCTTTGAAAAGGAGGTCTTAAAGTTAAGAGTTCAAGTCTGGCTTATGTGAGGGGATATTGTATGTGTATGTCAGTCCTTTTATTTTTAAATTTGCTTTACAAAAATAGCTTTCTTTACCCCAGCTTCCATGTTAGGCAGTAGGCTATTTTAGATTTGAATCAATTACATAGTACACCGTTTTTTGGAAATCATCTATTTAGCTCACAAAGATTTGTTTAAAAATTTGACCCACTGGAAAAGTCAGAAGAGGAGGTAGGGTGGCACCTTAGAGACTGACTGTTAAGGCAATTAAATTAACTGATTTAACTAAGAGAGCAGTGGTCAAGAGACTCCTACATGTTAATAGTGGCTGATAATGTCTCCTACTATGGTCTTGCTCCTAGTTGCAGTCATTTTTAATCTTTGGGTGAAAACAAATGGCACTGCAACTACGGATGTGAGGGGTGTGTGTGTGAGAGAGAGGAGTGCCAAACCTAATAAATGACCCATGGCAGGGCTGACTGGTGGGGGGGACCCATGTACAACACACTCCACCGTCCCTTGCCTCAATGGTGGCTGAATGGGGAGAACAGGTGTAGCGGCTGGCGGCAGCTGGAGCAGCAGCTGAGACCTAATATGCCGGAAGGAACAGGTGATGGTCCAGGAATACGGGACCTACTTTCTGCTCTGCCACTGCTCCAGCTGCCACCAGCTGCTCCAGCTGCTTCTCTCCGCTTGTCCGCCTCTCAAGCCACCACCGACCGTGCTGCTGCTCTGCTGCCCCCCCCCCCAAAAAAAACCCCAGCATGGAACACATGTACAGACGTTAGCCAGGATTAGCCTGCACAGAGTTCTCTGTATTTCCTAACAGGACACCATGCATGGGGGACCTGTGGCCATGCAATGCATAACGCATGTCCAGGCAACATGCCCAACTAATAAACAGCCAGGGTGTCTGTTGTGCTGTTTGTTTTCACCCTTAGTCTGTCTGTTAATTAAGGATCTTTTTCTTTCTCAAAATGATGTATGAAATGATAATTGCTTTGTTTCTGTGAAGCACTCCTAGCATGGGGAAATTCTCCAAAGGTTGTGCACACTCTAGCAGTAACCAAAGGGTCTCCTTACACCCCAGTTCCAACAATTCTTTGGACAGTTACTCTCTTGTAAGCCTTTCTCAAAGACTGACTATTTTTCCTTGGTTCTCAATGCAAGCCTCTTGGATTTCTCTCTCGTTTTTGTTTTGTTCTCCCACTTTATTCTTTTTTTTTAATGTCCCAGTCTTACAATTGATTTTGCTTGAGTTCAGGGTGATACATGCATTGTGGTTCTTGCAGAAATAATGGTCCATATGCCAGTCAGAAAATTGAGGGGTTCTTTTATGTTCAATGTGGAACAGCGTTAGGGTTAGGGTTTCTTTGATTATTTCCATCCTATTGTAGCAAGGTTTTATTGCAACAATAAAGTAAGGTTTTTTGTTGTTGTTATTGCTAACATTGAACTTAGTCAGTTTTGAACTTTAAGTTGCAGTTATAGTTTATTATAAAATATGTGAGAAGTGTTCTCTACTTATGGAACATCCAAATACCTTTTCATTGATGGCAGCAGAAAATGCAAAATATTGCACAGCAGTTCACAGAATCAGGAAATCTAGGGGTTCTAGCAGCAGATTTTTTTTTCTTCAAAATGAAGTGTTGTCTTTACAGTATTTATTAACAATGAAATTATAAAATCGTACCTAAAAATGTAAAGGTTTTCTCCAAATATTAAGTTAGCAGCTTAGTGTCTCTTTGAGGTAGGTTGTGACATATGGTTTGCCTTGATGGTGTTTCTGTAATTGATTTTTTTTTTTTACTCTGTTATGATTTATGAGATTGAAAACCTACATGTGACACTGGGAGCAAGTAAAATGAGTTAATCTTTCTCTTTGAGAAGGCAGAGTGGAATAAATAGGAGGCATGATTTGAAGTGAAGTAATAAGAGGCATTTAATCAGAGCCCAAATCTGTTGTAGAACAAGTGAAGGGATCACCTGACACTCGGAAGTTACTTCCATTGTAATTAAATTGTACACTGTTTGCAGTGAGTAGAACCAGTCTATAGATATTATGCTAAATAGATGAGTTGTCAACAAATTGGGAGAACCTGAAAAATGGGTAGGTGCAAATCATAGATGCAAGTCGCTGCTTTCCCCGACTGTCATAGGTTTTGCACCAGTGTATGTATGCTGGTTGCAATAATAGGTTCTGATCCATGTGTGGAAAAGGCTTTGATTGGAGCGTCTCAAAGAAGGGAAGGAAAGCTGAAGTGAATGGCACCATGGTTGACTAACAAAAGGGCTTTGGAATAGGACGACATAAAATTTTTAGTATTTAAATAAATCAAAATCTAGGTGACACGAGTTGGAGCTATGCAGGTCTTTCTGATCTTGAGGCCTACATAATAAGTGAAAGCATTCATCTATGTCCTTTAAAGGTCATGGATCCAAGTCGTGGTTGGTTTCAAGCCAGAGGGACCCCTACAGCCTATCTAGTTGTAAATGGAAACTTCATCATTGATTTGGGTAAGCCAAAGGTGATTGGATGCAGTCCTGACCACATCACTACTTTGTGAAACAAAGGCCACAGATACTGGGTCACTTTAATCCAAGGCAGTGTACTTTCCAAATGACTTGAGATGCACTTGAGCTTTGATAAGACACATACAAATTCTGAGTTTCTGCTGGTGTTGCCAAACTCTAGTTATTTTTTAATAAGCTGTAAAATTCATGTCCATTTGCAACACTTCTCTTAAATGTATTATTTAGATGATCGTAATTAAACAAATACTCTTACACACCCAAACTAAAGAAGGGTGAATTACACACAGTATTGCAGATAAGGGAAGTTGCTGTGCTGGACAACAGGACTGCTTTTGGTATAGCTTGTGTGTTCATAGCTTCAACCTATGAGGTAAGGTCTAGCTGTCATGAGGGCTCAACAGATGGTATGAGGCCATTTGGGATATCAGTTTTTTAAGTCAGGTACATCATTACACAAATACTACTGCTGCAGGTGTTTCAGAAGAATAATTCAAATGAAGATGATGCATGGGTTGAAACATGCCACCATCTGCTTTGTTGTTTGCATGATGAGTGTAGTATTAAAACAACAACAACAACAAAACAACAAGAAAGCCCTATACTTGCAAACAGTGGACACAATCCTATGCACTACGCGCAAACAGATGATACATACACATGCACAGAGGACATGTATTCATGCAATGATACACGTGTAAAGGGCGCACACCGAATCCAGTGGGCTCACAGGTGCGTGCTCCACTGTGCACACACTGGTGTCAGCATGTGCAACAGAAGCAGTCGCAGGTTTCACATACATGCTACCTCCCTCACGCTGTGGGGTGCATGGACATGGGGTGTGTTCAACCCTGGTTTTATACTTACCATGCGCACCTTTCATTTCATTTCATTTCATTTCACCTTTAATTTATATCCCGTACTCTCCTTCGCAAGAAGCTCGAGGCGGCTTACAAATAAGTGAAAGACAAGGTCCACATCAGACCATAAATAATACATAATATAACAAATATGTCTACAAACAGACCAATACAATCCATCATTAATAATAAAGCTCCCATTTACTTCATTACACTAGTGCCCCACCAGCAATCAATATTACCTCCCATATCAATTAGTACAAACCCAACAATCAAGAATTATACATCTTACAAAATAATCCATCCACTACCAAAAGCAACTCCCCCTTCCCTCCCCCCGCTGCCACCAGGGGACGAGAGGAGGGCCTCATCCATTCCACCCACCCACCTCTGCTCTCACCAGGGGACAGTGGGAAAACCTTCTCAACTAACGATCCCATAATATCAATAAATACAAAACCAACATCCCCAATCCCCCTTAACAAATCTCAGCTTGGGCACACATGAATACAGCAGTACAACAGAATACAATATCCAACTAGGAAACTGACACACACACCCTACATCTTAGAACCAGTCATCCACTTTACCTATCCTGTACACATTCCTTCCCATCCCCTCCTGTACCCACACCAGGGGGGAGCCCCCCATTCTCCTCCTGCTCTCACCAGCAGAATACATACCTATAACTTAATTCCCTCCGCCACCACCACATAACGACATCAACCCCCTTCTGCGGTCCCCCCCGCTGGTCCCAACCAAAGGGCATGCCCCTTTGGCCATGCCCCTTCGGCACGTGCCACTGGCACGGCCGTCGACTCAGCTGTTCCTGGTTCTTGTAGAAGCGACTGGGGAACCAGCTGACCCAGGCTCCGCCCCCTTGTCAGACGCTGCAATGGCTTCTTGTCTTCCCAGCTGTTAGACATCCCTCCAGGATCGCACTGACAATTAGGGTCGGGGACAATTACCCATCTCTTTAATTCGTCATAACGCTCGCTTAAAACTGCCACCTGGTGATCACGATGTCGTCCAACCAGTTTACACAAGGCAAAGATTAACTGGTCATCAGTCATGCAGTACATGTTAACTTTCTCATCCTCTTGATCCAAAGAAATTAATCCTCTGATATGCGAGTCTGGTGAATGTGTTTGTCATGGCCTGTGAATGACGCATGCACTGAATAAGATTGTGCCCAATCTATGCCAGCTGTAAGCACAGAATCAGTGAGTGCTGATTCAGTTCCTTGCACTCCGTAATACTGCCAGTGATCTAGGATTCAAGAACAAACATCAGTACAGAAAGTGGGGATATAAATGTGGTACTGAGGATGGAATTAAGTGTATAGGCTCCACATGATTTTTTTTTCTTTCTATGTGATTGAAATGGGTAATAGGATCAGATTGTTCCAACAGTCAAAACTTCCAGTGACCCAGAGCCCTGTTCCAGTTATTTCTGCTTTTGTTTGATAAATCTTGATTGAAATAAAAGGGTGTTTTTGTTGGAGTTGTCTTTCTTTCTGGTTAAAGGTTAAATTGTCATGGTTTAGAAAATGCTTTTGAGTGTGTATATGTTGAAAACTGAGAAAAAGAAAGTAAACATCGGTGGGCTTTTTATTACAATGAAAACTGTCAAATGCTCTCTTCCCACTAAATAAACCTATCTCAAGGGGAGCTGTGTACTTAACCACACTGTACTCATGACTTGTATATTAAATTGCCATTTTAAAGCATCAGTCCCTATGAGTGTACCAAAATGTAAAGCTATGCAGTTTTACTTTTCAAATGGGATTGTAGCTCTAAAAACTATACATATTTGCAACTTCATGATGTCACCCTTCGTTTACTCAAGTAACAAAAATAATTTGCTATGTATGCTGGAGAAAAAACCTAGATTTATAAATGACACACTACTAGAAGAAATTTGTTTTACTACTAAAGTAGTTTTCCTCAAATGCATTTAAATTTGTTCTATTATTTTAAGGCTAAATGAAAAGAGCATCTTATGAGAGATACTTCAGGTATAGAAAAATGTCATCCAACCTTTATCCTTTGAGTGTAGTTTTTTATTCTTTTACTGTCTGCCAGACAATTGCGTTTGTTGCTGTAACTCACACTAGTCTCATCTGTCGCCAAGTTAAATCAACAGTAGGTATGTGGCGTATATGGCATCTTAGGGATGCACAGTTTTCGGTATATCTCATGCATGTATTGGTACATACTAAATACACAAATGTGTTCATATTGATGGTTTGATTTACCTGTTTTAAAACAAGATATATGGTCATGGACTAAAGTTCAGTTGGAACAATTACTGTGTATATTGTGTTCTTAAGTACAGTATAGTTAAAGAAGCCAACTTTAAATATGTCACTTTTTACAGATTCGTGTGTGTCTTGTTTGGCCCCTTTGGGGGTGGGGGGGACTTGGGAAGTCTGGCTTGGGAATGGGATTGGGGGAGGGCCTCTTAATTAAAAAATTAGGCATTTTAAAGACTTGACGTATATCTTTCTATCTCACATTCAGCATGATATATGAAACCTTTAGGAGCAAAACCATTCTCATAATGGATTACAATCCAAGATGACATTATTCTGCATCTTTTCTGTCTCCTCTTGCAAAAGTGCTGGAGACTCTAAAGGAAGTCCTGCCCAATATTGTACATAGGCACCACAGGCCCCAAATAATAATTATAATTTATACTCTGACCTATCACCAAAGTGGCTCAGGACAGTTTACAATTATTTTAAACAGAACATTTTCTGTTGTTGTTATTCCAGCTGTGTACCTGGCACTGTACTGTCAGTAGTTAGACAGGTCCCTACCTCAAAGGGCTTACAATCAAGGGAGAGGTGAACATCAGGAGAGAGAAGGATACATTCATGATCTTGAATACATATAAAATAAATGAATACATATAAAATTATATATATAATACATATAAAATAAATTAATACGTACTGGATGCAATCCTGGTGGCCCTTGCAAACTGCACCTATGCATGGCGTGGTGAAAGACTGCAGGTGCTCAGGCCAGCAGCACAGCAAGCCGTGTGGGGCAATGGCGCGCCCCGTCCAATACGACCCTCTGAACCCACACACTCTGCAGCCTGGGGGATGGAGCAGGAGCCATGCCTGCTTCATCCCCTGGGCTGTGGAGGGGTTGTGTGTGGGCTCAGTGGGTTGCCTTGGACGGGGCACACCATTACCCTGCGGTGCTATCTGCACACGTGAGTTGCATGCGCATCTGAGCATCTGCCACTCAGATCTCCACTGCGCCTGTTGCTGGTGTAAGCTGGCAGCAGGATTGCACCCACAATATTATATGAATACATATAAAATAAATTCTACCCATCCCCATTCCCACCATCCCATCCCACCCACTCTGCTATCCCTTTCTTGGAAGAGTCACCTTTCCCTTCTCTAAACAAATTTGTTATCGAGGCAAATGTACTTTCCAGTCAGTTTGCTCTGTACAATATTTTCAGAAAGAGAACAGCAGCAAGCATAGCCACATTAACAATACTTAATTAAAAATGTTATTCTCCCCCCCCCCCTGTATTTTTTGTTTTGTAGTATTTTACCCAGTTTAATTCCAAAGTATAAAGTGTCTCATTTCCAGATGCTTGAGCTGGTAATCTTAATTCCTTCTTCAAAGCCGTTAATACCCTTTAGATTACTCTGTCCTCCTAGATTTACTGAAGCCTTGGGTGAAGTACTTGGCTGTAACCTATTGCCCTAACTTGTATTTCCCAACACTTTTACTAAATTCCACCTTTTCTACTCCTTTCCCTTTTCCTTGGAATTCTGTTAATACCCTGAGAGTTTAATGTGTGTGGCCACGACTAAATTACATCACTCACAGTCACATTGCTTCTTCTTAGCTGTTGCAGAGTCCTGCGGAAAACCTGAATCTCTCTCCCTTTGTCTGTTGATGGCTTTTAAATAGTTTCCTAATGGTCCTTCCAGGCCTTTCTTCCGAGAGCCTGTGTCATGTATCTCAGGTCAGTCACATCCTCCATGTCCCTCATCTACATTGATTTACACTTCTTTTGTTTTGTTGATCTGTCCCAGACAGAGCTTTTGGGATCACAGTCTGTTTTTTATTATCATTTTTGTTTTGTTTTTTTTGTAACCCCAGACTTGCTTGACAAAGGGCCCTGTGAGGTGTGAAAGCTTGTATACATCCACCAACTGTTGTTGGTCCAATAAAAGATACCACTTTGCTACTTTGTCTCTGTTCTCACTACATAGCTCTTACGTACAAAGTTTCCATTATGGTTTTATTCTTCTATTAATCCTGAGTTGATTGACAGAAGACATAGTGTGTTCATACCAGAAACATGTATGCTGGTTTCACAAGCCCCATCTGATTGTAATATGTACAAGTCCTATTTGCTGCTGAATATACAAATAATTTTTTAAAATGAATTTAAGTCCTCTTGAGACTCAAATCACTGTTACAACTTCATTCATAGAACATTAAAACTATGGAGATTTCTGCTAACATAAAGCATAATTTTCTAAGGATGCTAAAAATATATGAACAAAATGAATGATACATGATGCTTTTCACAATGGAACATTTTGTAACGCCTCCCTCAACTGCACCCTCTTTTAAAATGCTTTTAGAACTTTTTAATGGTACTTTCCTACTTAGTATTAAGTGTTGCATGGAAAAGAACTAAACTTTTCAAATCACATGCTACATTTTTGGTTTTTGCATCCATTTCCTTCCCTAATTATGGGCTCATTAATGGCTAAATGTAATAGTTAAATCTTTGAAAAGTATCTTGTCATCTTGCATTGCCAACCTTTCCCAACAGTAACCTGCAGTATGACCTTTCAGAGTCCTAAGTGTTTTGCTTCATAAGTGTAAAATCAGTACATTTACAACTTACACTTGGAATTAGATAAATGGAAGTCGTCCAAGAAACTGCATTAATCCTGAGTGCCTATGCGTGTTCCATGTTTCCTTCCTGAATTAGTATTTTCTTCATTACCAGGAAGAGGGAGAAATAGCATACTAATGATGATCACAGGTGACACTAAAGTGGGAGGAGTTTTGAGAACGGTCATGGCAGGGAAGTAATACAAAGTGACCGAGGTAGATTAGAAACTATACACAAAATGGATTTTTCCATTTTGAGAAATTCTATCTAATGTTGGCCCTTAGTATAATACATTAGCAGGAAATAATGTTTAGTAATTTTACTAAATACTAGTGTATTTAGTAAAAAAGCCACCTGCTGGTATTTTACTCTTTTCACGATTGACTTTTTTAACATTAAACATAACATTAAGGCCTTCATTTTTGCCTTTGACACTTAATGCTTTATAAATGGAAAAGGAAAAATTTAGAGGCTTTCAGTTAAGGTCATCATACTTTCAGTGATATGAAATAACTTATTCCTTCACTTTCCCCTAGAATCATCGTGAAGAGCAACTATTATAGATCAAATGTACATTATGGGCTATTGAAAATAACTGGTTCAGCCTAAAATGGATGGGTGCAGCCTTCTTGTAGTTAACATAGTTTACAATGCACATTACTGGCTTTGAATCACTTATATAATTTACAGTTTTCTTCTCTTTTTTTATTACCTTCATAAAATGTACCTCATATTTCATACTTCTCATTAGGGAAATAACTTTTATAGGAAATAAAGTAATGCATTTCTTTCAGTATGTAGCTTTGTCTTTGTTTTAAAATAAGATACAACTTAATATTTATTTATTTATTTATTTATTTATAAAAATAAAAAACAAAAAAAACCCAAACACCTGTAGAATGCTATTATTGTAGGCAATGCAAATTTTAAGTCAAATATGCTTGGACTAACTTTTTGCCAAAATAATTTGTGGTAATCTATGGGTTATTTGTGCTATGCATTGTCACAAAAGTACTGTGATTTTGCGTTGCACGGAACCTACTGTCACCTTGGGATAATACATGCTTTAGACTTCAAAGCATCATGTTCTATTTTTCTAAATATAGAGAGCTGGACTGTGATATCCTTGAGTCTGCTAGCAGCCCTGTGAAGTCCAATAGGACTACTAATTAAGGTGTTAATTCAACATTAGTTAAGACCATCACAATCTGATGTTTAATATCTGTTTTTATGAATAATTTCAAAATATGCTTGTCATTTTAAGATGTCTTTAATTATTTGATAATAGCAAGTTAGCAGGTATAATAAAGACTCTGATGTCATTCTACGCATTGGTAGTATGTGCTTGAATTGATAGAAATCCACTCAGAATACTTTGCATCTCCACAATGAATAGATTTAGACATCACTGTACTTTTTGAATTAGAGAAAGTTTTCCTTAGAAATTACAATGTGCTGCTAAAAAGCCTGTTCCTTTAAAACAAGGTTACCATCTAAGGCTGGGGTTGCACAAATTCTGCCTTCATATATATGCTTTGTGTTTAACAGCCATATTTTTAAAACATCTATTTCAAAAGCACTGTACAATTCCAGCAGAAAATTACTTTTTGTAGTTCTGTAATGATCTCCATGAGATTATTTTTGCATAAATCTTTCTTTGCATATACAGATGCAAAACTCCTTCACTGAGGAAAAATGCATTTATACCTAAAAATGTAAATTAATTTTCATAGACAATTCCACTGTTGGCTCTAATTTCTGAAACATGATGATCAGAGGCATTTTTAAAAAATAAAATCCTGTTAATTTGTATATTTTTTGTGTATAATTACAAATTCTTTTTTTTTAATAAAGATGCTGCTCTTACCAGTTCTGCTAATTGGTCATTACTGATATCTGGAGAAGGGATATTTTGCATGTGGTATATGCATTTATCATGGACAACTTTTCTGTTAAGCACTTAAGGAATTGATTATTATACTTCTAAGAATCCTGAACAGGCATCTGTTGCAATTTCTATTAAATGTTAATGATTAAATTTGCATGCATTTCATTTTACTTGTATGCATGGGTCTTTTTATCAGTATCAGATAAGATGAAGTTTTCTTCTTTTCTTTTTGTTTTTTAAGGTGGTAGATTTTATTACCTAAAATTTTGGAGTTACAGTACCTTAATAAGTGGAATTAAATGATCTGCTCTTGTATGTATGTTTTGTGCCAAAAAAAGGCTTAAGCATATTTACATCTGTTTTTGATTCCTTGCATATGTTGCAAAACGTAAGTTATCCATCTTCCCAAAGAAACAGCATTTGTTGGAAACAGTTTGCCAATTGGTAACACCATTGAATTTGTTTTATCATGCTGTGCTTCATTTGAAGCCTGAAAGATGTTGATGTTTGGTATTCCAGCTGTTCTAACATTATGAAGCAGAACCTTTCTTAAAGACTATGTTGCCAGTGTGACAGAGTGACTGTTTACCACACAGTCATGCAGGCCCAGGCCCCAAATATTCAAATGTCTCAGAGGGAATTACCTTTCTCAGCTTCACCACAGGTCTTGAGATCCACACCATATCCCACTATCAGTGACTATCTCTATTAGTCCCAATAGGCTTCCAGCCGTACACGGTCTAGACAACGGGGCGGATTGGGAAATCAAAGTGGCCCAGGAACATTTTCCGCCCCGAGCTGCTGTGCAGGATGGGGCGGTATAGAAATCCAATAAATAAATAAATAAATAAACATATAGTGTTAGTGGCCCTGTGCCGGCGGCAAAGCCGCCGGGGTGCCGGAAAGGGGCCAAGGGGACATGGCTGGGGGGCGTGGCTTGGGGCAGGCAGAATGTACCAGATTTGGGGCCTATCGGAGCTGAGTCCCCAGATTCAGATCCTCAGCAGCCTGGCAGGGGTGAGCGGGAGGTTATGGGGGGATGGCAGGGGGGAGACTGCCACTGGGTGGGTACTGGCCCTCATTTCAGTGCTCTGGCTCCCCAAATCACTCCGTTTCAGTGCTCAGTGGCCCCCAACCAAAAAAATCACTCTGTCCCTTGCTATGCATCCTACAGTAAGGCTTCTTCATTCCT
>QEPC01014420.1:5776295-5791446 GCA_003113815.1 Sphenodon punctatus | reverse complement strand
CTTTCTTCCTTTTATTTTGGGATTTTTTGAAAGCCTGGGTTTTTTGGCAGGGTTTTGGGGGGGGGAGGGGGGGAGGGGTTTTGTTCCCCTGTATTATATATTTTTAATGGCTTTAAATTGTTTTTTATACTGTTGTTGGCCGCCCCGGGCTGCCCTGTAGGCAGGAGGGGAGGGATATACATTTTATATAAATATAAATAAATAATATATATATATAAGGGGCTGCAATGCAGCAGTCTCTTTGTGGTGTGGGAAAGAGAGGGAGGGGGAGAAGCTGAGGAGGAACTGCTGAAAAAATAGAAAATAAAATATGTATAGCGCGCATACACACACACACACACACACACACACACACACACACACACACACGTTACGCATACATTTGGGGAGGGAATACATAGGATGAGAACTGGAAGGGAACCTGGTAGATTTACGTAGATGATAGAGGTCTGCACTGAGGTCTGCAGTCTGGGACCACTTATCCCAGCCCTAGGAAATGGCCCACACTTTAGCTCTGTTCTCCCACTGCAACAGGGAGGTGTGGCATGGGAGACAGAGCAGCACCTCCACCCTCTGTGGCCACCTTTCCAGGTCACATGGGATAGTATTGGAAAGGGGGAAAGAGCAAACAGGTGGTACGCAGCAGGGCTGGCGAGATGGAGGCCCTTGTCTTCATCCTCAGCAGCATAGGAGGAGGAATTGTCCCTGCTGCCAGAGCTGCATGGCCTGACTCGTGTCATCAAGTCTGGGCGTGCAGCTCTGGACCAACTTTTGCAGGTACGTGACTCCTTAGCAGAGCAGCATCAAGACCTAGGACGTCGTCAGGTGGACTGGCTTACATGAGGCAGACACGACAGGCCAATAACGTGTTCCGCTGGTCCCTGATGGTGCATGTCAGGGGGGTAGCCCGGTGGCTGGATGCTGTTCGGGCTGCAGGCATGCAGGTGCCCCCACTGCCAGAGCTCCCACCAGTACCAGCACTGCTACCCAGAATTCTCCCCTATCCCAGGGTTACTCGAGGGATACCTGTCCCTGCTCTTGCCGGGGACCCTGTGAGGGGTCTTCTGCTGCTCCTGTGATGGATATAAGTGCCTTCTCCCCCTTCTTCTCTGAGTCTTCCAGACAAATCAATGAGGACTGTGGGTTCCTCCAGACTTTGTCCTAAGATGCTGTCTCTTCTGACTTTGGGTTAGGTTAGGTCATGTAGGTAGTTTTTAGTTAATATTAAGGTAGCAGAAGTTAGATAGAATTAGATGTAGGTTAGATGTTTGTTATAGTTGGGTAGGATAATTTATTTTTAAAAAAGGGAAAAAAAGAAACTCCCCTCATGAACTGGTACCTTGTCGGGGTTGTGGGAGCTGTTAATTCCTGTCCTGTTCTGTCTCCAAAAACTCTTCATGGCATAATCATTAGCAACATATGTGATCTCATTTGATATGTCACATGCAGCAGCTAGAGAACTTTGTAAAGTGCCAGGTACACTGCTGGCGCTATATAAATGTTTGTTAATAATAATAATAATAATAATAAACACCGCACTCTGGGCAGGCCGGGGTACTGTGAGATCTGATGAGAGATATGCTACTTAAAATTCCTCTCTCCTCTGTAATGGGGCACCCGCCCAGAACCAGCATGCAGCAGAGAAATACATGTAGTTAAGTACTACTGTCTACTGCCATGCCAGGCAGGGGCAGTGGGTGAACTTTTTGAAAGTACCCACTTTCCTCCCCCCTCTATCAGTCACCTCACCATGGGGCACTACCAGTTTAGGAGCAGCCAGCCAAGACTGAACTAATGATAATGCAGCTTCCAATGCCACTCTGGGCAGGCAGGAGCAATGGGTGATCTGATGTTACATTTTGCTCCCTCCCTCCTCTGAAATGGGACACCAAAGCCAGAGCAACACACTTTTGAAATAAGCACTAGAGGAAGCATGAGTTAATTTAAAATTTAATTTCCAATTTTATTAATTTGGTTTTCTTAATAAACGGCACAATAGGCTGTTGTCATTGTTCCTCAGAGGAAGGCGAAAAACGACAGCAAACTGCCCAGAAACCTACATTACTTAGGGAAAACGGATTTTCCTATTAAAAAATTCCTTCCTGACTCCAAAGAATGGCAATCGGACAAACATCCCTGAGGAAAAAGCCAGTGCTTTCTACTTGTGAATTTTTAGGCCAATTATTCTATTCAGGACAGGAAGACAAGGGTGAATGAGTGCATGCAATCCATTGGATCGTCCAATCATTCTGCAACAGGCAGAAACAAACAAAAACTATTAGTAGAAGCAATGAACCAGCCTAAAGCATTTACTACTCTTTATGAAACTAACTGTATAGTCAAGCACCTTCAAACAGTAGCAGTGCACCAACAATTAAGAAACTCAACCTTACCACAGTAATAGAACATTATTAAACTTTAGGAAGCATAATTCTTGAACTGCAACACTAATAATTTATTAATGAACCAAACCAGTCACCCAGGATTCCCCCCATCCCAGGACTCCTCCCAGGGATAACTGCCCGGAACCCTGGTGAGCACTTGCAACTGCCAGCAACGCCCTTCTCTCACCCTTCCCTTTGTCCCTTCTCTCACCCTTCCACGCCTTCCCTGCTCCCCTAAGCGCCTTCGTCCCTTCTCACTTGCTGCCCCCCATGTCTGGAACTCCCTCCCTGTCCACATCCACCTTGCCCCCTCCCTTTATACCTTCAAATCTCTCCTTAAAACTCACCTCTTTCGCGCTGCTCTGTCTGACTCTTTATCCTGCTGAGCCACTATTTCCTATACCTATGGTCTGTTTACCCTTATCCTTGCCACATGGACCTACCTGCTGTCATTCTCATCGTAACCAAGCCAAGTACTTGCACTTGAGACCTCGCATCTTCATGAATGTTAGACCCCTTGTCTCTCCCCCTGTTCCCCTTCCTATGTCTCTTCCCTAGCTCCTGTCTCTCAGATTGTAAGCCCTAGGGGCAGGGACCGCGTCTATTTTATTACTTTGTAAAGTGCCAGGTACACTGCTGGTGCTATATAAATGTTTGTTAATAATAATAATAATTAATAATAAAACGCCTCCTTCCGCCTTGTGTGCCATTGCTGTCATGCGGGGTGCTGATGGGTTTGGTCACGGTGGTGGTGGTTCTGCAGCACCACATCAGTCTTCCTTCCTCTGTGCTCTGTCCTTGTAGCTCGAGGCAGCAGCAATGCCATTCTCCCCCTTGTGTATTGTTGTCAGTTCAGTTGTCAGCTGGCGGTGCCTTCTTTTCCTGTTTGTGTGGTTCAGCCTCCGAATCGGTTTCCCTGTGTATGGAACTGAGACTGTGCAAGCTGGAACTGATTGCTGAATGGCTGCTGCTAAACAGGTTTCAGGGCTGTCCTCCTCCTCGCACTTGCTGCAGGAGCAACACCTGTCTCCTCCGCCTTGTGTATCGTCCTCAGTGGGTATTGTCCTCATAGGGTATGTCCTCAGTGCCTGGCTCGGAAAAAGTCACCTCATTTCTCTTAGGGAGGAATTTTTTGTTCATGCACAGGAAGGAAAGCCTCTCCAGGCTGGTGTTTGAGAGGCAGGTGTGTTTTGTTGCCAGAATGTTTCCTGCAGAGCTGAACACTCTATCGGAAGGGATGGAACTGGGAGAGCATCCAAGACATGCTACTGCTAGTTGGTACGGTGGACGCTAAGCAGCCCTTTGTTCTTTCCAGTACTGTAATGGATCATTGCCACAATAACGGTGCTCTCTGTAAACCTTGACCAGCACACCGCCTCTTTCTTTGCAGCTGCACAGCGGACCTCCTCTGTGTTGCGCGTAGCAGATGTGAACCGTCTTCTTCATCGTCCTAGGAGGACAACTGTTCCAGCTCTGCAAGTGCCATCAGGCTTCCACTTTTGACTGCTGGTTCTTGGAATATGGAATATGTCCTCAACTTTCTGCATGCCACAGGGGCAAAATCTCACCTCATAAGGGATATAATAATATCTGCCTTCCATTACCATTGTGGGCATCAACTGGAATCTGAGCAAAGTTAGAGACGTACGTATAGTAAAATTTGTCACCACGGTTAACTATTCCTCAAACTGATGTTGCTTCTTAATGTTAAACAGGGAAGCTATCTTGCTCTGGGACAATACCGCCAAATCATTTTGCACATGCATGTCCTTGAGACAGTTGAAAATCATGATTTTAGCTGTAGACGCAGGATAACTACTCAGAAAAGCAGTGGGCAAACCCACCTGCTTGGCTAAGGACATTAGACTACCTTTCCATAATGAAACAAAGCCATCATTTTGCTTCTCCCACTAGCATAACTTAGGTAGTGAGGTATCTGGCATGCTTTCTAATCTGAAACAATAGGAAAAGAGAATATAATGAATTCTCAGCTCTACCAGTAGGACTCCAGTTTCAGTTCTCATCATGGAAAACCTCCAACTTATCTAGTGTAACCGCACATTTCGGCCCCATACACAGCTTGATGGTGTGATTTGTGATCAAGGAGCTTCAAAGATGGCAATACTAGTCTCCCACCAATTGTTCTCCAGAACTTAAATGCTCTGTTAACTGCCTGGACCATTTTTAATTTTACCATGTCCAGATGATCACGCCATAGGCCGTTAGAGCAGAACATTACTCCAAGATATTTACACTTATTCACCAGTTCCAGAAGGGTAGAATCCAGCTGCCATTTCCTCACTACATGTCTCTTGGCAAAAACCATGACTTTCATTTTGTCATAATTAACAGAAAGATGATTCCTTCTGTAGTATGAACCCAGCACCCATAAGAGCATACAAAAGCCAAATTCCGAAGTGAACAGCAAAAACATATAGTCCGCGTACAGTAGCACTGAATGTTGTCTCCCCTGAATATAAACTGGGTGAAATAAGGTATCCCATAGTTCTTCTATTAATTCGTTAATAAAAAAATTAAATAGAAAAGGGGCCAACACGTATCTCTGTTTCACACCATTGGTTACTGGTATAGCTTCTGTCAGGTGTGCAGCTAGCATTAGTCTGACTTTTAAGAAAGTATTCTTATACAGCACCTGAACCAGCAAAAGAAGTCTTTTATCCATATTTGCTTCATTTAGTTTTAACCATAGGATGTTTCTGTCTACAGTGTCAAATGCAGCTCGTAAGTCTACAAAAGTAGCATACAATTTCCCTTCCCTGGTGTTGACGTATTTTTAGATTAAGTGTAGCAGCACAAAGCAGTGATCCACAGTTGAATGACCGGCATGGAAACCAGCTTGTTCCTCTGAGAAATAGTTGCTATCTTCAGCCCATTGCTCTAATTTATCCAGAAGAAACCTTGCATAAAGTTTGGTCATTATAACAATTAAGCTAATTGGACAATAATTTCTGGGTGCAAGCCTGCTTCCTTTTTTAAATATAGGGACTACAATACTAGTCTTCCATCCCAAAGGAGGGACACCAAAGAAGTTAATATGATTGAACAATTTGTATAGAATAGGGACCCACCATTCCATATTTTCATGAAACAGTTCCCCAGGTAAGGCATCTTCTTCTGCCTTTCGCATTGGAAGTTTAGACATGAGTAACCTCATTTCTGAAGGCAAAACTGGTTGCCATGGGGGGGACAGTAACTAAATTCAAGTCCCCTTCATATAGTCTTCCTGTAGTAGGGCTTTATCTCTACATAGGTTTTAATAATCTGTGGGGTTTTAACTGCTAATATGCCTCACTGCTCTATTCACAGCAGCTTTTAATCGCGAACACTCAGCATCAAACCAAAGTGGTTGAGTTCTTTCTTGGGCACTTTGAAGATGACAAGGCCTCTCCCCTAATCATAGTTGTTATTTCATTACACAGATCCGAAATATTATTGAACATTTCATCAGCTTCCAAAAATGCCTCCCTAGCCGCAATCATTCTTTCCGAGGCCAAAAGTGCAAGGCTCCTATTAGATGTATTTTCACCCCATTTATGGACATATATGTCTTGCTGTGGTACCTCCAAAGGTTCTACCTGAAGAAGAAACTCCACCCTGATTGGTTGATGATCACTACAACCAATTGTAAGGACAGTTAAGTTAATAAAATGCTGAACTAAAGAAGCAGGAACACATATAAAGTCTCTCACACTTGTTCCAGTTTTTAAAATGAAGGTAAATTCACCATAGAGATCAGTAGGTGAACTTCCATTTAAGATTTTCCAATTTATCTTGTACATACATTTCAGAATTTGTAGACCTGTTGCAGTCAACAAAGTATCCCGAGAATTCCTAGTGGGGTGAAAAAACACATCCTCCAACTCAAGCCCCATGGCATCTGCAATAATTGCATCTCTATCCCCTATATGGGAATTAAGGTCTCCAACCGTGACCATGGGTGTGGAAGGAAAATCTTCCTCTAGTTGCGTTAAAAAAACTTTCCAGAGATATCAAACAAAATTATACGATCTGAGATTCCTCTAGCAGGTGGTAAATATACATTTATAATAATGAACGCAGAATTTCTTCCCCAGGTAACTCGGATTGCCATAGTATTTTCTGGGGCATTCAGTATTAACTCAGTTTGTGCAATCAAGGCCAATCTTATGGATAACATATTAATCTTCTTCTCTTTCTCATAGGAGATTTTACTTGCCCAAGAACAAAATTTGGCCAATTCCAGCCAATTCCTATTTTAACCAAATTTTACTTTCCCACGTTTGGAACTTGACAATAATACAGCTAAGTTTTTATAATCAAAATAGGGTGCCTAACTCTAATAGAGGCCGCCCGGCCAGCAAACACATCCAATTTATTTATTATATCCCGATCTTTCTGTTGATGTAGCCAGATTAATCTTTCTTTCTTGGAAAAGAATTTCACTTGCCCAAGAATAGGGGAGAGAAGACAATTTCTAATTTCAGTGTAAAAAGAACATAATGTACAACATCACTGTCCTCCACCCCCCTCTTCCCTCACTGCTCAGGATCTCACATAATTTTTCACTAACAAGATAGATAAACTCCACCTTGATATTAAACTGTTTTTACTGTGGGATTTTAATTTTATTTGTTGTTGTTTATTTTAATCTATTTTAACACATTCTTAGCTGCCCCGAGATGCTTTTAGCAGGAGGGTGCAGCATACAAATTTTATAATAAATAAATAAATAAAATATTGCTTCCCACTCCTCTCCATCCCCTCCTTGCTTTCCCCCCTTCTCTTCCCACTCCTTCCCTCCTGTCCTCCTTCCCCCTAGACCCCCTTGAGGAAATCACCTCCCTGCTCTGCACTTCCAACCCTTCCACTTGCCCCCTTGATCCTATCCCTTCTTGCCTCCTGACCTCTATCTCACCCACTGTCTCCCCATCCCTCCTGCACATCCCTCCTGCACATAGTCTCTCCCTCTCTACTGGCTCCTTTCCCTCTGCCTTCAAACATGCTACTGTTTCTCCTATCCGCCAGAAGCCTACCCTTGATCTTTCCGATCCCTCTAATTACCATCCCATCTCTCTCCTCCCTTCGGTCTCTAAGCTCTTGGAATGTGCTGTGTACACCTGTTGCCTTGATTTCCTCTCTGCCAACTCCTCCCTTGACACTCTCCAATCTGGCTTCCGCCCTCTCCACTCTACTGAGACTGCTCTTGCTAAAATAACGAATGACTTTCTCTTAGCAAAATCCAGTCGCCTCTACTCCATCTTTATCTTCCTCGATCTCTCTGCTGCTTTTCACACTGTTGACCACTCTCTCTTACTTGACTCCCTCCACTCCCTTGGTTTCCGTGACTCAGTCCTCTACTGGTTCTCTTCCTACCTCTCTGACTGATCCTTCAACGTGTCTCTTGCTGGTGCCTCCTCTACTTCTCTTCCCTTCTTGGTTGGAGTTCCCCAAGGCTCTGTCCTTGGCCCTCTTCCCTTCTCTCTATCCAGTCTGTCCCTAGGCAAACTCATTGAATCTCATGACTTCCAGTACCATCTGTATGCTGATGATACCCAACTCTATCTCTCCACACACACCCCTCTGTCCAGTCTCGCCTCACTAACTGCCTCTCTGACATTTCTACCTGGATGTCTCATCATCAGCTCAAACTTACCATGGCCAAAACCAAACTACTCATCTTCCCCCCAGTCCTTCCTCTGTCTCTTCCTTCTCTATCTTCATTGATGGGGTCAACATCTAGCCCTTTCCTCAGGCACGTAGCCTAAGGTTCATCTTTGACTCCTCCCTTTCCTTTAAATCTCACATCAATTCTGTTGCAAAATCCTGTTGCTTCTCTCTGCACAACATTGCTAAGATCCATACTTTCCTCACTGTTTCCTCTGCTAAAACCCAGGCCCATGCCTTGGTCATCTCTTGCCTTGACTATTACAAGCTCTTCCTCACTGGCCTTCCTCGCTCTCACCTTACTCCTCTCATTTCTGTTCATAACTCTGCTGCCAAGGTCATCCACCTTGCCTGCCGCTTTGACCACGTACAACCCCTCCTCTCTTCTCTCCACTGACTCCTTCTTCCTGAATGCATTCTGCACAAACTCCTGGTTTTAACCTATAAGGCTCTTCATGGCCTTGCTCCCCCCCCACCTCTCAGCACTCATTTCCTGCTACACTCCTGTCCAGGAGCTCTGCTCCTCCTCTGCCACCACCCTCGCCTGCTCCCCGCTCCCCTGCTCCCCTAAATGCATCCGCCCCTTTTCCCTGGCAGCCCCCCATGCCTGGAACTCCCTCCCTGAACACATTCACGTGGCTTCCACCCTCCAAATCTTCAAATCCCTCCTCAAAACCCACCTCTTCCATCAGGTTTTCCCTGATTCCTTGTTCCCCTTGTCCCCTTGCTGACTTATCCTGAACCATCGTATCTTGTGTAACATTGAATGAGTAACTACACCTTTGTAACTAAGCCAAGCACATGCACCTGAGACCTCATAAGTTCATGTATGTATCCTTGTCTCTTCCTCTGCTTCTCCCCACTCTTTGTCTCTCCCCCCCACCCCCTTGTCTCTCTTCGAATGTAAGCCGGCAGGGACTGTCCCTTTCTTACAGTTGTAAAGTGCCAGGTACATTACTTTTGCTATATAAATGCTTAATAATAATAATAATCCTTCACTACTCCTAATCCACATGGGCAGATTCTCTCCACAACAGGAATGCCGAGCTGCCGGCCCATAGTAAGAGCTGATATCATTTGTTTGAGACACAATCTACTCAGATGGACACGTAGAAAATCAAGACACAGGTACTCAGCCATCCCATCTGGTTTCCAATGAAAAAATAATAGAGCGATTTGGCTAATCCTAAATGCAGCAAAATAACGTTGCCGGGATATAGCAGTCAGTCTTTCCATCAAAATCTCTTTTTCCCTAATGGAGAAAAATCTAAGATCGTGAGAAAAATAATATCCAAGGCCAGTAGTATTAAGAATATTAACAAATGTTAGCCACGGAGATCGTAATCCAGGAGGTCTCATCATGTCCTCTAAGTAACACATCTTAGGAAGACGAGCAAGGCTAAAAGTTCAGAGCTTAAACAGTTTCAGCATGGCTTTGGTGGCAAAGTACAACCTGCTTGGGACTTTCCTTCGGGGTAGGGGTGGGGAAAGACTTCCATGAACTCCCAAAAAACCTGTCTCCACAAAGGAGAATGGGAGCATGTTGAATGCCATCTATTTGGCAGATTGAGAAACCAGTGCACAGGCCTTTGGATGTGATGTCTTATAAGGGATCTTGTTTTCATAAACCTCCTCAAGCGTCATCTGAAGAGATGCTGCTTGTGACACTGGTGAGCATGGGACTGCCCATGATGACTCCTGTGAACAAGAGGGGGCTCTTTCCGCTGGAGACTGCTGCAAGTGGGTTTCTGCTGGTGTAGTAGACACAGGGGAGACATGCTGCTTCTGGAACTGAAGGAAGGCAGAACCATGTTTATTCTTCAAATGTGAGCTCATTGTTGTGGTGCCCAACTTTTCAGTCTTTCCCACGCCGTAAGTGGGCCTTGCAGTAATTGCAAATAACAATACCTTTATTGTCCATCAATTCATGGTGATCCCAGACCTTCCATGTGCTGGTCTTTTTCCATTGCTTCTCTTTGGGGTCTCCGGAACAACAGGCTGTGCAGTGTTGTTGTCATCATCACCACCATCACTGGATTGAGAATGCTGCGAACTAGGCTGGTTGTGAACAGCGGAGGGTACTGTTGAACTTGGTCCCCTTGTCCATCAGCCCTCCAACCTTGGGCAACCTCGAGGATGGAGTAGCTGTAGATTTGGAAGTTTTTTTGGTGGGCGGAGCTCCAGAGGAACAACTGCTGCAAGATGCTATGGATGTGGACGTGCTGGGGTGCCTGTTCCAGGAGAAGTTGAATGGCACTTTTTCTTGGCAGGTTCATCAGGTTGCCATTCTTTCCCTAATTCCTCTGAGAAAGCCTTGACAGACTTGTGATGATCATCCTCATCCAAATCACTGCTATCAAAGAGGTGCTGGGTGACAAGTCCAAAGTTTAAATTGCAAAGAAATTCTGCCTCATCTGCGTCCTCACTGCAGCCTGTCTCCTTCAACAGCAACAAGGACTCCACCCTCTGCCTGGTGGATGGATTGGGAGTCCGTAGACACAAGCTTCATGTTCATCCATCCTTTCCTCTGAGTCGCTTACACTTTTCTTTGTTAGCACAATGTCTTGAAGAACGACAACCCCTTCCTTCCTATGCTCCTGTGTGGTGTACATGCCAGACAACAGCAGCTGCTCATCTGTTGCTTCTTTCATCTCAGGACACATGCGTGTGGCAGGAGAATGGACAGGAGGAGCAGCAGTAGCTTTCTTTTTGTGCCTGGTCCTTCAGCGGCATACTGGCAGATACACGATAGACAACGAATCTAGCAATTAAAGCAAGAGAGGAAAACAATTAGTTACTCAAGGACCCAGAGAAAAAAGATCATTCTCTTCAGTTCAGCTTTGGACTCCTGCCTCTCTCCCAACTTTTCTGCCTTCCTGTTCTCCATACAATTCCATGATGTTTGGTTAAATAAAAGAAAGCCCTCTCCTGGTGTGGCCTGTCTCCATTGGTCTCTCTCTCGCCCTCCTTCACTGTCATTTCTGATGACGATGACAACAGACCTGATGCTGCCCCCACCCCCATAGCAACATGTGCTTGCTTTCTTCCAAGTTCCCTCCAACCAAAGTAACTTCCTACAGCCCAAGCAGAATTTAGAAGGGTGCACTCTTGCTGGAGATAATGTGTTAGTCGTCATCCTCATTGTGTTAACTGCGCGCACGGTGCCGCGCAACTCTCCCCTCACCTCACTCACTGTCAAGTTAATGGGTCAGTCTGCGTTTAGGACGGTCCTCCTCATGAAAAATGAAGATCTTCAGTGTCTAGTGTACTTCTGCAAGGACTGGAGTACTCCAGGTGCTTGTGTTGAGGTTGGAGAAGGACAGCAGCAGCAACAACAGGGAAAAAACAACACACTCCCTGCATACAAAATTAGTATTTCAGATTTTTTTGAATTACTTAAAAAACTAGGTCAGCTATGTGGTGGAACCCCCCCCCCCCCATCTTTTTAAAAAGACTTCCTTGGAATGTCAATGTAACTGGTGGAACAGCTTTTATAAGAACTAATGCTGAAACGAGAATCAAATTGATTATCTTGATAATTTCACGGAAATTGAGAATTGCTGCCGAGATTTCACAGCCTTTTCGAACCCCAATCGAGATCTCAGACAAAACTTGATTTATCGGTTACCGCAAGTTACCATCTATCGCTTACCATATTTACCGCTTACCGTGGGTTATTGCCATTTATCGGTTGTATCGGTATTGCGATTTACCATGTGCCATGTTTACTGGTTACTGTGATTTGCCATTTACCATGTTTATTGGTTATTGGTTTATTGGTTGTTTTTTTGGTTATTGGTTTCTATTAGTTATTGTTTATTGTTTAATAGTTTATTGCCATGTTTATTGGTTATTGGTTTTTGCTTTGGGGTTTTGGTTATTTGGTTATTTGTTATTGGTTATTGGGTTATTGGTTTGTTACTATGTTTATTGGTTATTTTTTTATTGGTTATTGGTTTATTACCATGTTTACTGGTTATTGGTTTATTGCTTATCATGTTTATGGGTTATTGGATCTGGCTCACAGGCAACTCAGTAACCAATAACTTGGTAACCATTAATCCAATGGTAAATGAAAATCCAGTAAACGGCAATTCAAGAAAAGATTCTCAACCAAGAATTGTCGAACGACAACAATTTTCTCGGTTATCCTTTCTCATTTAAAACAAGACAAGAATTGTGATTCTTATCAATAACTGAGAAAAAATCAAAATCGAGTTTCAGCCCTAATAAACTGAACATGGCCAAGACTGAACTCCTCATTTTTCCTCCATCCCCCTCCTCTCCCTCTAACCTGACCATCTGCATTGATGGGGTCACCATCTGTCCTGTTCTCCAAGCCCGCAGCTTGGGCTTCATTTTTGACACGCACCTCTCCTTTAAACCTTACATTGACTCTGTGGCCAAATCCTGCCGATTCGCTCTCCTCAACATTGCCCGCATACGCCCCTTTCTATCTGTCTCCTCGGCCAAAATCCTTGTTCATGCCATGGTTATCTCTCGCCTCGACTACTGCAACCTCCTCCTTGCTGGCCTCCCTCGCTCCCACCTGTCCCCCCTTGTTGCGATCCAAAACTCTGCCGCCAAGATCATTCACTCTGCCCGTCGCTTCGACCATGTAACGCCTCTCCTCCTCTCCCTTCACTGGCTCCCCCTTCCTGAACGTATCCTGTTCAAACTCCTGGTTTTCACGTTCAAATCGCTCCATGACCAAGCTCCCCCTTACCTCTCGGACCTAATCGCCCTACGCACTCCTGCGCGCGCTCTCCGCTCTTCCTCTGTCCCCTCCCTCGCTCTCCCTCGTTTCTCCTGCTCGCCCAACCGCCTTCGTCCCTTCTCCCTCGCTGCCCCGCATGCCTGGAACTCCCTCCCTGCCGACATCCGCCTTGCCTCCTCCCTCCGCTCCTTCAAATCCCTCCTCAAGACCCACCTTTTCCATGCTGCCTTTCCCAATGCCCTCTAGTCTTTCCCCTTGCTCTTACTGTCAGCCCTCCTCTGCTGACTGCTGCTACCAACCTCCTTGTAACCAAGCCAAGTACACGCACCTGAGACTTCGCATCCGCCTGAATGTTTGTTTGTCTTCTCCCATGTCTCTCCCACTGTCCCCTCTCCTTGTCTCCCCCTCCTTGTCTTTTAGATTGTAAGCCACAGGCAGGGACCGCGTCTGATTGTATGTTCTGTACAGCGCCAGGTTTTGCAACTGGCGCTTTATAAATGTTTAATAATAAATAAAAATAATAATAATAAGAACCATGAACTTTGACTTCCAGTCAGACTAAGTAAACTAGATGTTTTCCAGAATGCTTTCACAGATATCTGTAAAAAATAGATTCTGTCTTCTCGATAAATGGACTCGATCGCTCGCATACAGTGAAAGCAAATGTCTGGAAAAATCCCTATGCCTAATTGAACCCATGACTTGATGATGCAGAAAACAGTAGATTGACCTATTCAATTTTTGAATCGCTTTCTGAAGCTTACTAAGTCCTGCTTCCAGCTGAAAGTATCTATTCTCTAGTCTTTCGATCAAATCTGAGAACAGTAACTTGCAATTGGGGAAGGATCATATGATATGCGAGAGGTCAGCTTGCATGTGTCTCATCAGATCAAAACCTCTGGTGCAACCCACATCATTCCCACTGCAGTGGATTAAAATTCCAGAAGGAGCTGGTACAGATCTTCTTCTCATCATCTCTTCCTATTTGGGAAGAATTTCATACCATCTCATTCCTCCTTTTCCAAACCAGTAGATTTTATAAATTAGGTTGTCAGAGGAAAAGTCAAGCCTCTCTTCCCTGACAAACTGCTGCAATCCTCTAACATACAAATCTCCAATAATCCAGATTATTTTCTCCATCCTTTCTGTAGTGAGGATGACGCAATCCAATTCGCAATGTGTTCACCACAACAGTTTGCATTTCACACTCAGACACAGGTGTCCTCCAACTCCAAGGTACTGTAGAGAAATAGTACAGAATCAGAGACGTCACTTCCTATTACTACTACTGTTAATTATTCTTTATTATGAAGACCAGTTTGAGAAACACAATTATTCCCTCCCCACCAGTATGCAAACAATGCATGCACTATGGCTCCCAGTAAGTATGGAGCACAAGCTCAGTCTTCCCTATGCCACAGACAGGACCATGCCTGGCCCTGGCAGTAGGCAATGGCATCCAAAAGAAACCAGTTGCGCCAATTACTCATTCCCAGACACAACCACCAACCCAGCATTGTTGCATGTATGCCCCCCTCTCCATGCTCTCATGTGAGGTCAACCTGGGGAGCCTCAGGGGTCCTGCAGTGGGTGAGTGAGCCGGAGAGCACATGGACCTCCTTGCCCTCCAGCAGCAGGCCCACAAGAAAGTTTCCAGACACCACCTCCCGCCACTTAAGAAACCCTCCACTGTGTCTGTGCCCAGCTCATCAATGCAAGGCAAGCCCCTTTCCTTTCACACCATATATCAGAAAAAAACTGAAAAGTATAGCCCCAGTACCCTACCGGGACACATCTTGGTGAACTTTTTGAACCCACAACCAAAGCACTACCCAGAAAAACAGACTACCAAGAGTGGGAAATAAATAATTGCACAAGATTCAGACAACCCCACAAAAGTACCCACTTTTATAACAGATCATTATTATATTGTCAATCTAGTAGTGCGCAGAAAAACAGACTGGCAAGAGTTGGGACATTCGCTCAAGAAGACAAAACATTCACAACCTCCCCACCCCCTGGGGGAGCAATGGTTGGCAACCTCTTGGCATGGATTGGTGTGGCACTGGTAACTTGGGGAGACCAGGGATGCAGGGGAACTCCTGGAGCCAGGCAGAGAGAGCCCTGTAGGTGGCTCATGGTGCTGCTGTCTGACTGCCAAGCTGAGCAAAGAAAGTACCCCAACTGGCCTGGCAGCATTCAATAATTTTTTTTTAAAAACAAAACAACCTAGCATGCTACCCCTGCCTGGAGGCAGCCAGAAGACCCTTGGTAAAAGAAGACAACTTGAATCAATCACAAAAACTGCAAGCAACTGCAATCCTGCACACCAAAAGCCAGCCAGCCCAGCAGACATCATGTTGGTTCTTTTCTCTCTCTCTCTCTC
>QEPC01014420.1:5755823-5776269 GCA_003113815.1 Sphenodon punctatus | reverse complement strand
CCCCCCCGGGCACCCTGGCATGGAGGGAACTTAACTCCTGGAGCCAGGCAGAGAGAGCCCGCTAGGCGACTCATGGTGTTGCTGTCTGCTTGCCAAGCCAACCAAGCAGCAGTAGCCAGCAAGCAATGTGCTCCAGTGGCCCCCCCCTTTTTTTCTTTTTTTTTTTAACAGCGTGACATACAAACTCCCCATGCCTGGCATTGACCCTATGCATAGGCAGGGCAGGCCAAACCATGCCATGCTATGCCAGCAGCCCTTCCAGCCCAGCTGATTACTTACAGCTGTGTAGCAGCACACAGCCAACTTCACCAGAAAATGGGATGGCTCTGGGAGGTGTGTGCCAGTTTTGTTTTTTGGCACTTCTCTTTCTATTGGCTGCAGCCTTGTACCAATCAAACTAGTCATCTGGCTTGACCAGCCAATTGATTCAAAAACTGCCTTACCCCATGACTCAACTGTCCCCTTCCATCCCCCCCTCCTACCAAATATGGCACTGTTTGCAGAAGCTTATGGGGGCTTTTCCAGCCAGGCCCAGGCACGCAGGTGCTTCTGAAGTTTTCTGAAGAATGGTCTTGTTTTCCCGAACTTCAAAAACCGCTGTTTCCGGTTCGAAAAGCCCCAAATTCAGTGATTTCCAAATAATTCTGAAGACTTTATTTCAGCCCTACTAAAAAGGTTATTCCCTAAAAAATATAGTTACTTCAAAGTATGATAGTGGGGACCATATTCTCCACAAATTCCCCTACCTTTCACTACATTTTCACAGACATGAGGAAAGAAATTATGTGGGTCAAAAGGATCCAGCATCTCCCACAAATTTTAGCCTAACACACTAGTGCTTCAAAGGTACTGTTAGAGAGGTCTGTGGACAATTCATATAAGCCAAAGAATCTGTGGTGGTGTAGGTATTCTGCCTTTGAATAGGGGATTTGACTACATGAGCCCTGAGGTCCCTTCCAGCTCTACAGTTTTATGATTTTATGGGAGGAGTTTCCATATGTAACACTTTTAAACATAAAAATGTTGCTGTCTAAATGTTTTTGCAGTTGTTGAGTTAATTTACATTGAGACTGACCCTAAGCCCTGCAACTCATACATATCCACTTTATGGAGAATATGATGCGTGCGCAAACAGGGCAGAAGTTACATACATGGGTTTAGGATTGGCCCCATTAGCTACTTGAGTTTCAGCCAAGTGTTTCCTCTAGCTTGTGCACTCTGAATGGTGATCATAAATATAAAAGTTACTGCCTCCCATTTGCACAAATGATACATTTGTATCAACTCATGTTTTTGTCATATGTTAAATTGCAAAGAAAGTTGCTGACTGATCAGAAAGATTATATTTTTGACATGTAACCATGAAGGCCATCGCTAGTGCTGATGACAATATTTATGCTGGAGTTCATGTTCATTAAATTTGTTACATGCACCAATGCAAATTTGAAACGAGTACAAAGTCTTTTTCATTTTTTAACTTCATACTAGTAAACTGCTGAAAGAGACAAAGTGCTGAAAGCAGATGAGCACAAAGTTACCAAGTATGAAAATGACATGCTAAAAACACATGAAGTGATGAATTCAAATCAGGCAGTGAACTTAGTTATTCTCATAAGCAGGCTAATACCCAAATTAAATTTGCAAATTAGTAACGCATGTTAATTTTAGCTCTAGCCTGATCTGCTTGGGAGGACTCCATCTGCCTTCTAGCCCCTTCCTGCCCAGTAGATTTTATGCTCTAGGACAGGGGTGTAGCTAGGTGGGAATGGGCCCCGGTGCAGAAGATGAAAGGGGCCCTGTACTGGGGCACTCCACTCCAGTGTTCATATGTGCTTTACGTGTGTGTGGGCCCCAGTGTAGCTGCCCCTATTATCACTATGCCCCAACTTTAGGGCCTTCTGATCATACAAGCATTTATGACTTGCTTCATGAGCAACTAGTTAGATTTGTTTGGCTAAAGTTAAGTTGATACATAGATGCTTGTAGAGTCAAAGACTGAACAATGAGATGGATAGACAGGATAGAGAAAATGGGGACAAAGGTTGGCGGGGAAAGGTAAAATTGTATCTTCATTACATTTGAAAAGTTTTATCTTTGATTTCAGTAAAGCTAGGATTTCATCCAAGATCTTGAAATATCATAAACTATGAAAAAAAGACACTGGCCAAGTACTTTTCTTTTCTTGAAATAAATGCTTTTTTTTTTAAAGCCTGCTCCAGGGAGGAAACCAACCCCACCCCCCCTATAATGAATCTGCAGGTGTATGTTAGTAATAAGTCTAAGGATGCTAATTAACTCTCCATAGAATGGAAAGAGAGGTGGGGAGGGAAAGAAAAAAAATAAATTGGTAGTGCCACTTAATCTAATTTGCTTTAAAATATTAATTAGTGTTATCTTTGTTAAATTTCCAGTGTCTTCAGAGTGTTAGTGAAGATGTTAAATAGAACTATTGGTATGGAATGTTATGCCAACTGTGTTAAATTTCTCTCATTAGGGAGAAACTGAACAATGTTTTACACCTTTTCCCAAGGTTAGTCTAAATAGTTGATATACACAGTCAGGTTCTTAAGTGAGGAAACACAAGTGATGAATTCGGCCTTGATTCATTCTACAGATTTTTGACTGGAGGAGCTGTGGAATTTAAAACTTCTTTTTTTCCCCTGGCATTTTTATTTTGCACGTTTAATTTCCTCTTCTCAGTTAGCATAGAGTGAGGATTCTCACTTCTTAAATTATGAAAGCCTTGTAAGTTTGAATAAACAGAGTCTAGTTCTTCACAAAACTCTGTAAGAATTAATGTTATTTTTTTTTACTCTGTAAAGAGAAAACCCCCATGATCTCAGTGGGGGATAGGGGGGGGAGTTGTGCCCGCCTTCCCTGAACAGGGTGCCAGACAGGGGATTGGCAAAGACTCCTTTGCTCCTCTACTGCTGCTCATGAGGTGTGGCACCATTGCCCAATTGGGGGGAGAAGATGCACCTGGTGGGTGGAAACCTGTATATACCTGGATCGGCCAGGTGCCTTTTCCTCTCTCCCCAACTTCAAGGCCACACACACACGGGCTTTTCCCACCCATCCCTTCCCTTAATGTTATGTTTACTGATGGATGTGATGCTATTTAACTAAAGTATTATTTCAACTGCTGCAGGCTAAGGCTGGTTGCTGTTTTCAGGACCGAGGAGGAATTTTCCCATCTGTTTAATTGGCTCAGAGAGCTGCTGGGTTTTTCGCCTCCTCCACAGCAGTTACAATGTTAAGCCATGCTATGTTTCATTGTTCTGCTTCCATTTTGTCACAACTTGGGCGGTTAGCGGGGTAGGAACCATGGTGTGGTAAGGCACCCTAACAGCTATGGGGACGTGCTTGCACCCCATCACCACTTGGGGAGCGGGGTGTGTGTGTGTCTTAAGGGCTCGGGACGGCTGGTAGGCGGCTTCAACCCGTCCTGACCCAAGGGGAGGGTGAATTCGAAGGGTCGATTCACCCACGTTAGGCAGTTGAGATTTAGCTCAGCCCTCTTACCTGCTTTATATAGCATGGTTCCTCTCCGCTACATACACAGGTTGTTTGTTTTTAAGTTATTTATAATGTAATAAAGTTGCAGCCGATGCCGTAGCAATCTGGCCTAAGCCATAATGCATTAATTTTCTTAATTCTTTTGCTGTGGGAGGGAAGGATTGCATTAACTGTTTGTGTATCCCCAAACACGTTTTGATTGAAAAATGTTGGAGCTGGGTTGATGAGGGTTGACATCTGTTGAAACTGTTGCTTTAAAGGAGCTAATCTTATTAAAGCCGAGGTCCGTGACATTTAATTTAGGCCTTGGTATACATTATTTACTTTTGTCAGAGCATTTGGATAGGGAATTCCAGTCGACAGACTAAAGGACTTTGAAAATACTGACATGTACAGTAAGAAAAGTGGTATCGACCTTACTGCTATTGTGGCTGTAATTCTAAAATTTACATTATTCACTCTGTTTTGGGGGTCGGGTGTGGGTGGGAGATGTTAATAATATATTCATGCTAAAAATGTGTATGTAGCAGTCAGTCAATAGAAAATGCTTTCCTTAAAAAAGACATCTTTGAAATCTTTGCCTTTAGTATAGGCAAAGTGCTGTGGTAATTTATTACTATCGGTGACTTTTGCACTGATTTACACTTCAGGCCATTTGTGGTCTTGTGAGTGAGGGTTGGGGAAAAGGTTGGGTGTTGCACATAGTTTAGCTACTAGCATCACTGATAAAATGATGACTATTTATATAGGGTCAGATTTGTTTAGGAACTTTGATCACATCTATATAAACGTTTGCATTACAGTGAGTATTTTTGAGTGACACATTCAATATATATTTCCGTTAGATAAATATGTGTTGGTAGACCCAAGGTTTGACATGTATTTTCTTATCTTTTCATAAAGACTGTGCCGTTGTTTGTATGTCAGTGTTCTTCCTCTCACCTCAGTGCTCATTATTCCATCTTTTTTCTTTAATCAGCAGAGCCAACAGCTTTGTATTGGCGAACAACTGCAGAATAATTTAGGTTTGGAGTTGTTTTGTTTTTGGTGGTGGTGGTGGTGGTTGGGTTTTTTAATTTAGATTATAAACTCTTTCAGTTGGGCACTCTCTTTCCATTTGTAGTGTTTGACAAAGCAGGTCGCCACTCCAAATTAGCGTTTCTATACACCACTGTTATTCAAACAAGTAGTAATATTAATTTACAAATGTTAATTTTTTTTGTATCATTTGTAGTCAGTCAATGGTTGTTTAAATCTACAAAATGATTTGAAATCATAGTTCCAGATGGAATTAGATTATAGAATGCAGCTTTCCTAGAAACATTTATCAGGTAGAGGTCAATACCCTTCAGGGACAGGTGCACACCGTCATCCCAGTATAATTCTGTCTTCAAACAGCAGATTTCGCTAAGATCCACCCAATTGCTGCCTTGACATATCAGCCAGGGCCATATAGCCCTGTTTGCTCTCTTTGTACCCTGTCCACCCAGTGTGGGTTCATAGCTCTCTCCAGACCTGCCACTGTAGCAACTGTGGGGAAAAAAACCTGCACCTTCAGTAGCAGCTCCCTAATTTTTGCACAATCCCTCTTTATCATGAGAACCAAATCCAATCCCAACCTCTGAGGGATGTTGTTCTCTCCGAAGTGGATGATTAAGACATGAGGCAATGGCCCTTGCAATAACCCATGGTGTTGCGTTGTGCCTCGGTTTCCCCAAAAGGAATTTGCGTTTAGTGGTCCAGGCCTGACATGATCTGGTCTGAATATAGGGTGCTCTTTTCCAATATGTGGAATTTGAGTTTACACTTTGCTAATAAGCCAGCCAGCTCAGCAAATATATTAAAGACAATTTATTTATATATAAATGAGGCTATGAGACTTTAAGAATATTATAAAAATATGAAGCAATAGTTTACTTAAGTTCAAATAAAGACATAGTACAAAAGAAACAGTGTCAGTTAAAAGTACATGACTTAGAAAGACATTTCTGTTCAGAGAATAGCTCTGTTACATATTCAAAGATCTTAGCATCTATAAGATATAACATATGCTCTAAGTATTATTGCTATGGTTAACACAATGCATCATATAGGATATAACATATTACCCAGTCCTTTACCCGATTCTGCCATATGAAAGATGAGAAAAGCTTCAGGAAAGGAAGCTTTCTGAAAAATCCATCTTTCCTCTCTCTTCTTATAGAATGAAAGATGCTTGGAGGTCAGCTAAGAATGACATCAGGTCAAGACTGCTGACAAGGAGGGGTTTTTCTCAAAATACATATTAAGAAGCCTGTTGATACATACTAAATAGGCTGCTATCATATAAATAGGATTAACAATGCGTAAACTCCAAACAAACAAGGCCTTTTCCTACCCTTCATAATAGTCATGTATCTTGAGACTAGTCAACAGAAACTGTTAATTTCATTAAAAGACAGACTTGATTACATCGTCTATTCCAGTATACAGGCTGATTTTCCAGTATCTGGTCAAGAGTTCAGTAGAAAGGTCACTATAGGACAGCTCTTTTAAGAAGTCATCATACAGAGAGGCTAATTCTGATTTCCAATATATTGAAACACAGATGGTCAAACATATATGCCTATATACAGGATACATGACAATGGAACATGGGCATCAGTTGATCCCATAGCATTCCTTTCTTCCCTTTCCAGAAGGACTCCACCCGGTTCCTCCGACCCAGTTGTGAACTCCAGTTCGTCTGCCTGGCTGCCTGACTCTCTAAGCTAATAGACAAGAAAAAATAGTGATTGCTGGCATTATGAAAACGTTCCCCCACCTCCCTTTGGAGGGGGTCCCATCTCTCTAAAAAGTGAGGAGACGATTGTACAAACAGAAAGGTTCCCGGTGACTGGATATCCCTGTCCCCCAAACTTGCCGCTGCTGAAGCCACTGCAGTCCTGAACAACTGAGATCTGAACATCTCAACTGCGTACCCCAACTCGTGCAAACTCTTCTTCATCACCACTGGTAGCTGGTTAAAGGAAGTCTGTTACAGTGAAAAAGGAAATAGCCCCCCTTCAGTGGGCAGGATGACATTGTAGGTCCTCAGTGCCTGTACCGGGCATGTGTCTTGGACTCTGGATTTGTGCAGCATGACCCATGCTCCTCTTCCCCTCTGGTCCAGCTTATACCACCTTACCCTCAGGATCATGACCACCTCTGTCCGTTCAAGGTGGTTTACCTGTAAAGCCCTACCTGACCTGTCTGAACATGCTCATGCCACAAGTTTGGAAAGTGTTACCAACAGGGCTATTGATTAGTTATTAATTATTGATTATGGAGGCTCTAATTTTATGTGTTTATTGGGAATCTGTTTCTTTCAATATTACTGGGTTCCCCTGTTGCTTAATAATTAATTTAATTCAGAGACATTGAATGAGTCAGATTTGTGTGAATAATCAAGAGTTTTATTATTAGTAAGCATCAAATAAAGTCCCCAAGAATATTCCACAATTCCATATATGAATATAACTATTATAGAAACACATGCAAAAAGAACATACAGTCTCAATGCCCAATATTTCTCATACAAGTGCTCAAAGTATTTGTGGATATTATCTGGTTCTGGTTTATAAACTACGCTTAACTTTCTATGCATTCTTAACAAGCTAAATATAGTTACCCCTTCATTCAGCAGACCAGCTTCTGAAGTGAATAGGGAAGTTGACAGGTCTAGACCACAAGATGAAATTAAAGAAGTAGAAGATGCAGAGAAGTACTAATGCTCTCCGCCATTTGGTCCACTATTTTTATTACCTTGTTTCTCCTCCCATTATCCACCCAGGAAACATACGTGTTCCAATAATAATCTAATAACTTTAACCAATCACAAAACTATCAACTTTTCAAGTCACCAAGTTATTTCTTCATTTTACAATGCTAGCTTCCCACGTCATAGCACAAGTTGCAATAGTGCGGTCTCAACTCCCTTTTCCTGTTATTCACAATATAGTTCCTTAAATCCTACAGCAACTTCAACCTAACCTTCAACTTTAACACTCTTAAAGCCTCTGTTAAGCAACACTTAAGCAACATTCTCTACTTCTATGCACTTCAAATATATGAATCATGAGTAAATATAAAAAATCATTATCTGGGCCTCAAAAGCCTGAACTTAACAACTCAGGAATCCAGGCAACAAAAGCCAGTGTAAAAGAGTGCTGAAAATAGAAGCTCCTAACTAGGATCCATACAAATTCTCTGCAAACGAGCAATCATGCTTGCCAATATCTGTAAAGTGATCAGGCGACTTCTCTCCTGGCCTATTCTCCTGTTTGTTCCAAGCCTCAATCAGCCCTTTTAATAGTAAACTTTGACCCAGCTCTGGGTGCACAGCTAGCCTACAGAAAAAGGAAGCAGCTGCCCATTTGGCTGCGATCATGTCCCCAAAGTTTGAAGCCGAACCTAATTACCTGAGGTAAGGAGATTGGAAACTGGTCCCCACACCCCTCTGCCAAACTGAAACCCTGAAACTTGCCAATCCTTGTGGCAGATGCAATGGAACCTTGTAAAGTATTAAAATGCTCTAAAACCCAGAGTTCCACAGGTCAGCAGGGACCAGGTCCACTGCTTGGTTTGCCCCTGACACCTGCTCTTTGAAACGCCACATCTGTAATTGGGAAAAGGCATCGCCTATGCCATTGTTTAAACCTGGTATATGCTTAGCAGTAAAAATAGTATTTTGTTTTACATACCAAGACAAATACCCTGACCAGCTACGTGACCCTCATCGATTTTGAGGGAAGTGAATTGACCATGTGGATAACAGACATGTTACCATATCAAACCAGATCCTACGGTTTGCAAATTGTTTGGTCCATAAATGGACCACTACTCCAGTAGGAAACAGCTCCAGGAAAGTTAAATCTCTAGTAACATCCTCCTCTGTCCATTTTGCTGGCCACCACTTGGTGCATCAATGACTCCTGAAAAAGATACCCATACCGGTTTTCCCTGCCGCATCCAAGTGCACCTGGAGCTCTACCTCCCAAAAGTGGGTGTTTTTTCAAGATATTAACGCCATTGTGTTCCCTGAGAAACAACAACCAGATCTCCAAATTGTCCCTGATTTCCTGTGTTAACCAAATTTGGTGGTGGTGGTGGGTCTGAATTCCCATTGTCTTGTCATAAAGACGAGACATAAAACACTCTCCCCAGAGCAACCACCCTGCAGGCAAAATTAAGACTCCCGAGCAAGGACTGCAACTCGCATAGTGTTACCTTCCTAGCTAACATAATCTTCTCGACTTCTGCTAGCCTGTGAGTCAAGTATGATACCCAGGAATGTTAGCCTCATTGCTGGGCCCTCCATTTTTTCCTCAGCTAATGAGATCCTGACTTCATCCGCAATCTCTCTGAATTTGCCCAACAGGTGAAAGGACACCTGTGACCCCACCCTTCCTGTGAACAGAAAGTTTTCTAATAGTGTGTTACATGATGCCATCCCACCTGCATTCACACTATCCAGTCAAGGGCAGACTGAACCTCTCAAAAGCGGCACATGAAATAGAAAACCCTAATAGCATTGCCTTCTCAAAATACAACTTGCCCTGGAAGGTGAAACCCCCCAAAATCAAAGTCCATGGAGTGAATGAGGAGGAGCCTAAAGGTGGACTTGATGTCACTCTTGGCCATCTGTGCACCTCTGCTGCAATCCCCTATTCATGTCCACTTCCATGTCAAAGTATGCATAATGCACTGAACAGAGCTCAGGCAGGATGACATCATTCACCAAATTCCTTCTGGGATAAGAGAGGTGGTGTTTGAGCCTGAATTCTCCATTGGCTTCTTTGGTATCACCCCCAGTGGGGAGATCTTAAGGGATGGAATCCAAATCACATTGAATGGACCGGCTGCTACCCTACCCACTTCAACCTCCTTTTTAATCTTCCTCTTCACCACCTGCTTAAGGCCATGCACTGAGTTAAGGTTGGCTCAAGTCCTGTGCTCCCTAACCCCAACAAATGGAGTCTGAACCTGAAACCTGAAATAATGTAACATGCTGATTCGCTATCTGGGTACTCCCGCAAGAACCTTTCTAACATTTCAGGCCTGACCAATATTGAGGCTGCAAGTCCTATCCTGGTTTTTCAGTACCTGGACATCCCTGGCACCATCCTCCATCCATGCACCTGTTGCCTGCAGTGTCTCCACTGTTCTGTCTGCTGGACACCCTGTTTCTTGGTGCCTCAGGAGCAACGTCCTTCCTAAAACAAGGTGGTGCCAAGGCATACCTCCTACCCACATGCCTCGGTTTGTCACCCGGAGCTTCCTCTGATGCCCCAGCAGGACTTTCATACTGACCCTGCTGGAGAAGGGGATTAGTTGCTGGTACAGGTGCTGCTATAGTCAGCTGGGCCAATGACAACTATGCCATCCATGCATGCCTACAGGGCCTAAAGGATCTGCATGGCCCCTGGCCGCATGCGCTCAACGTCTCCTTGACCCTTCTCAGTGTCACGTCCCAATGCGGGGCAACCTACCCCCTTTGGGTGCCCATACCATGCCCTCTGGTCCTTTAGTCCCTGTGCATCTGCATGCCATCCCTTCCCCTTAGGCCTGCTAAATTCCCCTTATTTTTTAAATCCCTCCTGAGAGGGATGTGTGTAATGCTACAGGGCCATAGTCTGCTCCCTGCTGAGATCCCACTCAAATCCTGTGGAAAAAGGGGATGGGGGGTGTTCTACTTTGTGACCCCCTCTAAATTGCCCCAAGGTAGGAGAGAGGGGGGTGGACTAACCCATTCACAGTGCACTGAACTGTGGGGAGGAAGGGAGGAAGTATCGTGGTGGAGCTGCCTAGGCCAGTCTGTCTGTGTGCTCCTGTCCACTGCTCTGTGCTCATCCCCCCCCCCCCCCCAAACCGGGTACCACAGTTGTGCCGCTCCGCCTGCAGCTGCCACCGCCACTGCTTCAGGCCTGCTCTTGAGGTCTCGGACACGCATTCCTACAAGGCCTGCTTGTTCAAGTTCCCAACCTGCTTCTGACTGACTGCCCTTCCCCCGAACCCTCTTAATAGAAGGCGAGCAAAGAATGTGAACTCTTCACTTCCCCTCCCTCCCAGAAAAAGCTCCGGATTGAATACCCGGCACTTTCCAGCTGGCGAATGTGCCCCGTCCCAATTCTCCCCGTGTGAGCGTCAGCGACCCCTGTGCCACCCTCTTTCTTAAAGGTGCTCAGAGACAAGGGCCCTCTCCACACAGGTATTGGGGAGGGGGGCGGGGGGGAGGAGATTTTTAAAAACCATATTGGGCCTTCATATTCAGGTGAAACTTTAATATCTCCTACTTAATATACCTTGACAACTTTATGAAAAGTATGTCCTATGGATAGTATTCAAATTCTGTAAGTACACTTTTAAAAACATGTGAATGAAGGCAGTTTTCTAGTAAGCAAGACAACCTGTGTGTATTAATTTTAGTTCATAAATCAGATGTGCAGTTCTCTAGTCTGAGTCAAGAGAAGCTATGTGAAAACCATCATCTTTTGTTGCCACAATATTGGTAACAATTTTTTCTTCTTTGATAATTGATACAGAAATTTGTGTTGGTACTTGAGATTCATTTCTTACTGGTAATGTAGTTTTTCTCTGGTAACATGTCAGGACTGATTTAAGAATCTCAAACCAGAAGTACATTGCTACATCATTCTAAGATATCTTTGGTGATATCTAGACAGAAACCCCTCATGCTGCCTTAGAAATAGAATTTTCCTATTATTTAACTTGCATGCTCTTTGCTAATTCTTGTATCTTTTTTTAAAAAAAACCATTATTTTTATTATTAATCCATTAAACATAAAAAAAATCCTAATTTAAAAAGAAACAGGTGAACATTAACACATTAATATATGAATTAAAAATACCTATTTATTTCAGGCTAGTTTTTCATTATCTTCAGCACATTTTTTCATTTCAAATTCCAAAAATGTCAGCCAAAAACTGTAACTGTCTACTGGATCCTTTAACAAGTTTATCAATGTAATTATCCATTGCTATTATTTTCCAAACTTCCATCTCTTCACGCTGTTTGCATTGGAGAGTGGGGGGATGTTTATCTCATTTTTTAATTTGTTTTTCCCTCAGTGCCTAAATCTTCAATCTTTCTCTGGTCTAGCTTTACCTCTAGGTTCATGATGGTGATAGAGAAATAAATATAATTCTTCAGTCCATCAGATAAATTGAATATCAGAAATAACCACATTGTATATTATATTATTATTATTATTATTATTATTATTATCATCATCATCATCATCATCATCATCTGTTTGGTACAACTAGGAACTGAAATAACAACAAAGAAAGTAAAATTTTAATAGGCATGGGATAATTTTATGCTAGGAAACATCTGTACTTGGATTGGGCAGACGTGAAAGGAGGTCTGTGATCTGCCTAACTGAGCTGGGGATATCTCAGTTGTAAGTCTGGTTTGCATACTACGACCATTATTCCGGTATGGTCATGCTACCATGTCCTCTCTGCATCACTTTGTCTGAACTTCAAGGGTACTGTGAGCATTGATGAGTTAATATTTGTAAAATGTACATAATGGCTTCAAAATCAAAGTGCAAAGTATTGTGTTTTTTAATAAGTAGAAAATGAGTAGAAAATGACATTAGTTAAAATGGATTCATGTGTGTGTGGCTGGGCATATATATGTGTGATTTCCCCCCCCCCCCCCCCGTTTTTTTTAAAATCAGCATCAGGATATTTGGAAGACAGGCTAGAACTATTATGTTAAATTGTGCTACCTATAACATAAGCTTCTGTCTCTGCTAAAGCTGCCAGTTTTTATAAACAACTGAAGACAGAAAGGGTTTACTAAGAATAATGTTGAAGCCCAAAAGAATCCTGCAGCCTATAAATCTTAATAGAGGTTCTAAGATTCCAATGGGCTGCATGTGTCTCTTTTACCCAACCTCACTCCATCTTGGCTCCCCTGTGATGACTGCAATTTTCTTGAAACAGAGGCACAGTGACTTGAATTTACTTGTGGCACTATTTGCCTACAAACAGGAATACATGCATATAACCTATGCAAATCAATAAAAACATGTCAAGACCCCTTAGATCGCAGTACTCTCCTAAAATGCAATTTATCATGCTGCAAATGAGAGTAAGAGACTAGGTAACAAATAGCGTCTGATCATTTAACTAGCACCTGTTGTCATGCATTTGAAAACTGCATTTTTCATTTGACATACAGTAAATTGCATTTTCATATATATTGAATGGAAGAGGGACTCTGGGATGTACATATGCAGGCTTTTATGAATTTTATGAACAATGGAAGTTTTACAGCTGCTTGTTTAAAGAGGGCACATCAGATTCTAAAAATCTATTTGTTCAAGCATTTATTGGGAACACAAAGTGTAGAGGCCTAGTCACTCAAAGAGTGTAATTATATAGTTTGACTTGCTATATTTTAAAAAAACTATTAATATAATCGAAGTCTGAATATGTGACATTTTATTTTTGACATAGGTTGCTACAGGAAGGATGGAAGGTGTCACTTGGAAATCAGTCCTTTTGGGTCAATAGGACTGACCTGTGATTTTTCCTTCTGCAATGTATATTATTTGTGATGAAAGTATGGAGTCAGAAATACACTAGTGAACATTGGTTTTTGATGGGACTCCACGCTGAAAGGAGGACCCTTAATAGGTTGTTTAGAAAACGTGTTGCCAAATAGTTGTTTGGGTTGAGAAAAATACATGTCTTTCCTATGACTGGATGGTACTACATGAATCGAAGGAGGTGGGAAAACACAGGAAAAATAGGGGTGGTGGATACAATAATAAATAGCTTTTAGTTCCATACATGGGGTTCCATGGGGGGGGGGGGCGGCAAAATTATTTATTCTAATTTTTACCCCACCCTTTCTAGTTAGGCTTACAAAATATAAAAACATATAAACCGGCTAAAATAAATCCCCTAACTCCCCACCTTTCCCCTAACACCTCCATCCAGCTACCCCCTCCCCTCCCCTCCCCGCCTGCCTAATGCCTGGCCAAACAAAAATTATCTTGCATCTCTCCAGAAGATAAACAGGCTCAGACAGAACCCCAAGTGGAAGGAGTTCCATAATTGTGGGTCAACCACTGAGAATGCCTCTCTGCGTGCCCTTGTGAAAACTTCATGGGCAGACAGTTACTGCAAGAGGGCACTCCCAACCGATCTCAGAGGTCATGATGGAGCATAAGGGAAGAGGTGGTCTTCCAGATTCTTGGTGCACAAGCTGTATAGGGCTTTATATGTTAATAAAACCAGCACCTTGAATCATGCCCAGAAAGCTATTGGTAGACAGTGCAAGCTCTGGAGCACTGGTGTAACGTTCCATCCACTTGAAAGATGCTCCATAGTCTGGGTGATGGAAGAATTTTTTTCTCCTGATTCTTTTCTCATAGCTGTGGAATGGGTTGCTTCCCCATTCCATGGCAAGAACCAATATCAACTCCATAGTTTGTATCTGTCTTTTTTAAGAAATGGAAATAAAATGCTGAGTTCCTAAATACTGGCAAACAAGCCAGCCAATTTGCAAAATGCACAGTAAACTGAAAGGTATCTATGATGCATGTCAGAGAACGTCAGTGTGCTGAAGGTTCTTAGATTCATTTATTTATTTACTTATTTGCTTGCATCCCCAACTGTTAAGTTGCTAGATCCTACAGCCTTGTATTTCATAAGAATCTTGACTTTCATTTTTTTATTTATTTTTTTAAAGGAGGGTTTTTAGTCTTTGTGACTGTGGGATCAAACCTCATTAATAAATTCCCTTACTGGGTAAAGTTAGTTGTTTCCAAAAAACAAAGCACAAGCAACAAACAATCGAAAATATTTTTAATGTGCATTAAAAAAAATTACTAGCACTTTGAAAGTGAACTAGTTTGCAGAGTGTGTTAAGCATTGTTTTAGCTAGTGATAAAATGTAAATTGTGATATGGTGCAGAAAAGTATGTCAAATCATGGGTTTTATTTCAGATCATTAGTACAATAATGTTTATGTGAACTAAACTCTTGTGAATGTTAATTTGAAGGGCTACTTAATCAGTTTAATAAGTCTATAAGGATTGTTTGGCAAGAAAAATACTAATTTGTCCCCGCACTAGGAGTAAGACACAGACACAAGTCGTTTGGGTAAACTGGCCGCAGCTGTTTATTAAAAATCAATCACCCTTCATAACCTGTTAAGAGAATAAAAACCCAATTAGAACCAGTTAACAAATTATCCAATCATAAAAAGCAGTGAATAGAATTAGACACCCATTAGCCTGATCAAACTTTTATCGCCCAATTGTCAATTGCCTCCTTTATCCAATTGAACCTGGTTTCATTAGAATGCCAATTAGAATGTCATTTAACTGTTAATTGAACTTAGGCCGAGCTAAGTAAGGTGAGTAATAACAAGGGGAGTGAGAAAGTTAAAACTTGCCTGTTGTAAACCATCTCTACCATTCACTTAACCTCTCACTCCCCGCTTTCATTACTATAAGCCTAAACTTCTGGATTGGAGATACCAGTCCAGTCCCACACCCCCCCCCTTTTCACTGGACCGCCTTGATCCATTACCTGAAAGGACAGACGCAGCAGATGCATACTTTGGGACCGGTTAGATCCTGCCCATACGCACCCCACGCCTCTCCTTCCTTCCAGGGATCATCTGGGGCACCACTCCCTTAACATGATTCCCAGCCTCACCTTGGAGGATGAACCCAATCCTCCCCAAATGCCTCTCTGGGGTGAAAACCACGCCAGCCTTTACCATATGGTACTGAACACCGCCACAAGTTCAGCAGCTTCGCTTGCTCGAACACCCCCACCAACTTACCCCACCTAGACACAGCCGGCCGGATTATAACAATGCTTGCAGCAAGCTCTTCATATTCCCAATGTAAATATCCAACCCCCACTCAGATAAATGAATCCCGTCCTGCCAATACAGCTGCGGTTTGGTCCATTCGATTTGGGGGTGCCCGAGCCAAACCCCCCCCTCCCAAATGGATACACTTCTTAACTTCCCGGTTAACCTTTTTTCTTGCTCTATCCACCGCTCGAGGATCAGCCACCCTAGGCCACCTGATCCTCTGTAACAACTCCATAAAGACAAGGGTAGCCCAAGGGAAAAGCTCTCGTAACCGCACCCAGTCCTGATGAATCATTATTGACAGATCCAATCCAGACCCCTTTGTGAAATCATTCTCCCCAAGATGCAATAATAGCAGATCGGGGGGGGGGGGGGGGAAGGTTCACCCCACAAGCCCAAAATCAATGGCAGGAGTTGGGGCCACAATATTCCCCTCTGTCCCCTCCAAGCCACTGAAGCCCATGAGGCCATACCTAACTGGGTCCCCCAACTGGATGCCCATACACGTTTTTCAGCCCAATGAACAAAACTGTGGCCGACGATCCATACGACTCTTCTCCTTGAAGACAATGGGCCCCCTAGGAGAAAACAAAATACAGGACCCCACATCAATTTAACATTCCCTGCCCGGTTCACAGTACCGGAAAAGGTCAAACATAAGTTCGAAAGACTCCTGACTGCCACCGTCCCAATTTCTGAATTTCCAGAGCGGCAAAACCAGCAGCAGCTGCTGCCGAAGCCGCCCCAGTCCTAAAGGAGTGCGATCTAAATACAATTCCAGACAAACCTAACAAAACCAAACAATGCTTTAGTACACCTAGAAATTGGTACCGCGCATTAAAGGCCTGCCATACTGATGCACAAACAGTGCCCCCGGCACCGCCGCCTCAACCTCAAATATTCCTCCATGCAAACCACTGGACAAATCACTGGGACAACCGACATGGCAATGGAAACCAGCGAACCCCTTCCCAACTGGTCGGTCTTGGAGACTCGAATACGTACTACAACCGCAGCGCTGGACACCATCACATCACCGATTTGCAGTTCCGTCTTTGCCCGGTCAAATCTGGAACTCACCACCAACTCGCTAATTCTTAAAGCGGCAAAAAATGCTAACACAAACGCAGTCCTAAAAAAAGACACCTCTCCTGAGTCAACGCAGACCTCACCAAGTTTTGCAACAGTGTCAGCCAAGATTTTGGGGGACAGGGGGGACCCTGTCGTCAACCTGCACCCATCCCTGCCTTTTCCACGAAGCTACCATTTCTTTGAGGACTGGGGCATACCCCAAATCATGCACCCCCACCATCTTAGCCATAAATGCTAACGCCGACCATTTACCTGCGATGGTGCCAGCAGCCAAACCTCTTTTACACAATTCCAACCCAAACTGCACTAACTGTGGAAGGGGAACAGGGAACAAAACCGACCAGCCTTTGCTTTTGGCAAAAACACAAAATTCGCTGACAGCCCTCTCATATGCCAGCCAAGTAGCTGGAGCCACCGAACCCTTTACAGTATCCATGAGCTCTAACATCCAAGGCTCCAAAGCTCTCGTGGCACAAAGTCCTGCTCCTTCCTCGTGAAGGGGGCAAACTCCCAAAAACGCCGCATCTGAAAACGAGAGAGGGCGTCAGCGAGTTCATTCTCAACACCAGGAACATGCTTAGCGCAAAACAAAATGTTGAATTTCAGGCACCAGCACACAAATACCCTGACCAGTTGCATTACCCTCTCAGATTTTGTTGAAAGGGAATTGACCACGTACACGACGGCCATATTATCGCACCAAAATAACACCGTTTTATTCTCAAAACTGCGTACCCATAAGTGCACTGCTGCCAGAATGGGAAACAATTCCAGAAATGTCAAGTCCCTCAAGATCCCCAACTCTCGCCACTGCGGTGGCCACTGTTCCCTGAACACCAATGCCCCTGAAAATAAATTCCAAGCCCAGCCGCCCCTGCCACATCAGAGTTCACTTGCAACTCAGCTTCCATTCTGTACAGACTCCACCACAAACTAACACCATTATGCGACTGCAAGAATTCCAACCATACGTCCAAGTCCTCTCGCATCTCGTTCGTGACCCTAATGTGGTGGTGCAGCAATGACACCTTTGCCATCCTTGCGTATAAGCGGGACAGGAAGGCATGACCCGGTGCCACCACCCTGCATGCAAAATTCAGCTTGCCAAGCAACGATTGGAGGGCTCGCAACATCACCTTACTAGATGCCACACAGGCCGTTATCTCCCTTCGCAAATCCTCCAACTTGGCCTCAGGTGAACGCGACGACTCCTTCATCTAGTCCAACTCGATTCCCAAATAAGTCATAACTGTCGCTGGACCCTCGTTTTTTTCCTCCGCCAATGGGACACCAACAAAACTTGCAACCTCCCAAAACAGGTTAAACAGCTCCCCACATACCGGTGACCCCACATGACAGATGAACAAATAATCATCGAGATAATGTGTCATGTGACCCACCTTAGCCCTCTGCCGCACAATCCATTCTAGTGTTGTGCTAAACTTTTCAAAAGTCGTACATGAGATGGAACATCCCATGGGCATAGCCTTGTCATAATAGAACTGATCCTTGAATGAAAAACCTAGTAGGTCAAAGTCCTTAGGGCAGACAGGCAAGAGGAGAAACGCAGATTTGATGTCGCTCTTTGCCATAAGCGCCCCCACACCGCACGCACGCACCAACTCCACGGCATCATCAAACGAGGCATAGTGCACTGATCATAATTCATGAGGGATCGCATAATTCACCCCTGGGGTACGATAAGTGGTGAATCGGTCTGTACTCCCCGGGAGCCTTCTTGGGAACAATACCGAGCGGTGAAACTCTAAGGTTAGTCATAGGTAGGTACTCAAATGGGCCTGCTATCCTGGCTTCCAAAACCTCTTCCTTTAGTTTTTGCTCAACAATCTCTTCCAGTCCCACAACCGATCTCAAATTCCTAGCAAACGTATGCTCCCTAACCACTTCAAAAGGAATTGCAAAACCAAACCTAAAACCTTCTATCACATAACAGGCAACCTCAACTCATGGGTAATCCGCTAACAAATCTCGTAGGACCCACCACTTAACTGGTGTTGGGGCCCTTACCCGTAGCTGCTTGTCCAGAACCCCCACTACGACCCCCACCAGCCTGGAAGGGGCGCCTACCTCTCTGCCCACCACTTCTCCTCCTGGGGCAGTTGGTAAGGGGGTGGGACCCACTACACTGCAGGCAGGAGTGGCGAAACCTGCAACTAGTACGAAAACACCGAGACCCTTCATTAAAGTCCCAGCACGTCAATGACTGACCCCCTTTTTTTGCCACATCACCCCGCAATGCCTCTGTCTGCTGCCCATCCCTATCGACTATAATATGGCCACTGTCCACCCGAACCACATCCTTCTCCTGAATACACTCAATCCATGAACTGTGGTCCTTTACATCCCACCTGACCCCCGGAGAAATAGCCGCATTTTATCTGAAGGCCTCATCATACCGCAACCACCTGAAACCTTCTTTTGTCAGGTAGGCCCTCCTGACAATATCAAAGTATTTCCAGAGCTGGACAGCCCGCTCTGGAAATGCTTGCATTAACACGCCTGTGTAAATTATAAACGCAGACTCCCAATTGGCCCTGCTCCTATCAATCTTTCTCCGCTTTGTGCTCTCATACTCCCTTGGCTCCGGCTTCGCATTAGGATCTGGGATCGGGTCGCAAAAAAGAAGTGCAAACAAATCTATGTAATCCCCTTTCGAAATTTTTTCTCTTGTCGATTGAATCAAGTGCACCCTGATGGGTGCTGACACCCTGGCATACCCCCCTTGCAAGGGTGGAACTTCCCTATCCAGAGCACCCGGCACATTCGTAACCTCTGGGGCACCCAGGGTCCCCACCTGAGACTGAACCAAGGCACCCTGACCTCCTAAAACCTGACTCTGCCCGGCCAACTACACCTCGGCCTGGCCCATCGAAGCAGACGCAGCCTGTGGGCGCCAGACATCATCCACCCATACCAGTCTGTTTGGGTCGTGCTGCACTTGCAACATCCCCAGTCTACTCTGCCCCACCTGCGCCACTCCAGGACCCTGCTGCCGAGCAGGCAGCCCCTCTAGCGAACCCATGCTTGTCCCAGTGTATGAAGATGTCACCGGCACTGGGACAGCCGTCGACTGCACTTCCGCTCTCACCCCCTGCCTTTGAGTGAGCTGTTGGGTGAGCCCCACCTGCGCCGCTCCAGGCCCTTGCTGCAAAGCAGGTGACCGTAGTAACAAACCTACACCTTGCCCAGTGTATGAAGCTGCCACCGGGACAGCAACGGACTGCGCTTCCCCTCTCACACCCTGCAGTTGAGTACCTCCGGCCACCCAGGGATCACTCACCGTCCCACTCCCTGCTGTATACTCATCATCCACCAAAGCCACTTGTGCTGGTACTGCCACCTGTACCGGGGCACCCAGAGGCACACTCACAGGCGCCGGCTGGCCTCCGCCCTCAATAAACGCCGCATTTCTGGCCAGCTACTGTTCCATCCTGTCAACTTTCTGCGCCAACTGCTCTACCACCTGACTGGCCCCATCACCCGCACCAACCAGGTTAGATGAGACCTGGCTGTACCCAGCAGGCTGAAATAAAACAGGGTCACGGTTATATAAGGCCCCAGTCCTCGTCCGCGCACTGCCAGCCTACCGTCCACGTGACTCCCCCCGCCCCCCCACCAGTGAGCGCACTGGAATTACGGAATTACCTCCAGGCTCTGTAAATGGTGAGCCAAGCAGATCGCCGCTTGCACAGCCTGCAAAACCACCGGCTCAGCTCCCGTCTTGGCGGGAACCTTTCCCCCCCAACCCTGTGCCTTCTTCCCTGAGTGGGGCGGGCACAAAGTCCCCCGCGGTGCACAAGGCGCCTAGCGGGGGGATTATGGAAGAAAACGTTCCCTTGTTTAGATAATATTTTAAAAATAAAATGTCTACATATTTTCTAATATTGGCACTTTGATAGAATATTATTTATTTATTGTAAATACTTA
>QEPC01014420.1:5722747-5742762 GCA_003113815.1 Sphenodon punctatus | reverse complement strand
TTTTTTTTTTTTACTTTTTTGGTGGGGCTTTACATTGCAGCCATTCATTTAAATGGCTGCAATGTAAAAAAATCCGGAATCCGGTAACCAGACCGGATTTACCAGGTCGAATCCGATAATGCCGGTACGCCCAGTACCGGCATTATCGGATTCCGGATTTGCCGGTATTCCCACCCCTAATGGATGCAGCCACTCACGGAAAGGCTACCACATCTTGGGTAGCCATAAATCACTAATGCAGTGCATCTGGCGACTACCAAATGTTCCCCCTGCCCTGGGGTGGGGTGAGCAGCTGGCTGCTACGCAATGCATCCGTGGGGAAAGTAGAAGAACACAGTGTGTAGCAGCCTTGCCCCAAAAGGTGTAAGACCGCCTTATGACCAGACTCTGTCTGCCACGCCACACAGCGAGTTCTGCAGCAGAGCTGTGAGCACGGCTATGGGCGGGATCTTGCTTAGGCTGGGGGAGGGAGGGAGGACCAGACGCATGCGACTGTGCCAGAAAATCTGATAGTAACCTGCTACCCTGTGGGAGGGGGTGGGAATCATCTGCCCAGCTCCTTGTACTTGCTCCAAGTGTGGTGGCAGCACTTGCCCACCATGGGGCCATGTGGCAATCAAGCCTTCTACAGCCCGTGTGTCTTCACTCTTAGTTTAGAGAGAGACTGAAACTGGTAGAGGGACTGGTGGAACAGGGGAGAGGAGATATGACAAAATGTGTTTTACCTTATTGTACAAGTGACATTCAAGCTTGCTACCAATTATTCGTGTCTATAAGAAAAGACTTTTTCTTAGTTGACTGGAATAAACTGTTGCAAGTTTACTGTTTGAAGTGTTCTTGTTGGTTAATCTCCTAGTACCCTTATTAGCCATGTGTATGTGTAAGTAGGGTAATACACTGAGTTCTGGGCTGCAGAGCCAGTGAGCACGTGCATTCTGGCTGGAACATGGCACCTATGGGCAGCATACACGGCCCATTGGATTGCTCTCATAGTTTTTAGAGTATTACTCCCTTTGCTGGCTAAATTGTAGTGAATGACACACAGCATCCATAAAATGGGTACTCAACTTCCTGCAGATGGTGGAGTAGCAGTGGAACAAAGTAAAGGAAGGGGAGACAGTTCTGCTGCCCCCAGTGACAAAAGTCAAAGTTTGTCCTGAGCTATGTGGCCCATTAAGCTGGTGTGGCTAATGCACACTGGTTTATGTGACCTACAGTACACAAGGGAGTGTATGTGGCCAGGACCGGCCCCAGGGTTTGTTAGACCGTGTGCGAAGTCTTGGTGTGTAGTAGCCTACACCCACTTATGCAAATGTGTAAATTTACATAAAATATACTCCCTCTGGACAGGAAGGATTCCCATTCTCCACTCCTCTGAGCAGCCATGGAGAAGCATGGCCTCCCCATGTTTCTTCCCCCACCCCACCCCAGTTTGGCACCCCTTGGCTGCCTTACCTGGTGCTCAGCCGAGCAGCCATAGACAAGCATGGCCTCCCAATGCTTCCCCCCTCCCCAGCCAAGCGTCTACCACCACTCCTCAGGAGTGTTTCCATTGTAGGGGCAGCCGGGTGGGCAGTGAGGCAGGCACAGAGAGACTGACTGCGTCCACTGTCTTACTGGAGAAAGGGGGTGAGCTTAGCCAGCTGGCCTGCAGGGTCTGTTGATTCTTGCTGCCGGTGCCGCCTGTACCTTGTGCACGCATGCAGTGTGACCAGTCCAGAGGCGCTGCTATCAAACACACAACACCCAAAATGCAGCCAGCCTATTAAGCGCATCATGCCATGAAAAGAGACATATAACCAGTTCAGTTGTGCTCCTATAATCAATTCACGCTGCCCCCCACCCATAACCATTTCATTTTCACCCAGTGTGAACAACGTGGCGCACGCACCCATGGTGCAGATGAGTGGGGGTGAGTGGGGATGCATGTGCAGCCGTATGCACGCCCTGCCCACGCACCAGTCCGCCCATAGACTACCCCACCCCCACCTGACAAAGCCATGTAAAAATGGCCTGCGAAGAACCACTGGAAGAAGAACAGAAGGTTGCTGCCTTGTAAACAAAGTTCTTTGAGATGGATGTGAACATTCTCACAACACCCACCCTTCCAGCCCCACGTGGAATTTTCTTATATTCCTAGAAAGGGTTGGAAGAAACTGTCATTCTGATGAGGATAGTGCTGCTTATACTAGAGGAGCTCGAGATCATCACGTGGTCTATTCTTTGAACAGAGTGAGCTTGCACAACCCAGTTGTGAGAATGTTAGGCACCATCTCGAAGAACTTTCTTTACAAGACAACAACCTTCTGATCATTCAATTGAGGAAGAGTTGTTTGTAAACAAACAGCTTTATCTCCCAGTCCAATGGGTGTGTCCCAGTGTCCCTCTGCTGCTGCAGCAGCACTACTAGCAGGCAGAGGCAGGTGAGGAATGGAGATCAGAGGCTGGGAGGGGAGACAGAAGAACTTATTGGGGGAGAAGCTGGCTGCAGCTTGCCCCCCAGCCTGGGACTCCAGCCGGCTGCTGGGCCATGTGCGGCTGAGGCTGGCCCTGTATGTGGCCACAACACATCTAACTGCCTTTTACTTCCCTAACCCAGTGAATCATGCACCCATACATAGTTAGTTGAACTGGATGCAGCCATCCAGTGTGAGACTAAGCACAGTAGAACGCTCAGCTTCAAGTCCTGTCCCCAGCTCTCCCAAACAGTGGGGCACAGAGTGGTGCAGGCCCGTAGTCCTTGCTTTAATTAGACCCCACTCCCCCAGCCTTACAGCAGCAGCCATGTTCCTGCTGCAGGAGATGCATCAAAATTAAGAAAGTGACTGTCCTCTTTACTGCAGACTTGGAAAGGGGGAGGTCATATCCTCTCCATTCTTTTATCCTATTTTTACACACATGTCTGAAGGCTCAGTAGGGTTCTGCCCTACATAGCTTTGTCAGTGTGCAACCTAAGTAACTGCTCTACCTACCCAGGAAACTATTTCTTGAGCTAACTTTCAGTTTCAGATCTGTACATGAGGAATTGCAAATATTCAGTAATTTATAGAACTACGTTGTGTTCCTGTTCTTAATCACTTTTAGAAGCTGTGTACTTGTATTTCCACCCCCACTCTGATTTAGAAAGCAACTGTTGCATCTGTGATTTTTTGTAATGAATCATAGAATCAGAATTTCTGATGCTTTATTCTGTATGATACTGGCGACAGAAAATAACCTGTGTAATTTCATAGAGGTTAAAAATGCAATAGAGCTACTATTGTATTGGCCATTCCCCTACCATAAATACAAGATTACTTTCTCAGTTAAATTTTTTATCAAGTGATCAGTTGAAAAGTTGGATTTAAAATATTAACATTTCCATTCTATTGTTTGAGGTAGACGGTACCACTATATGCATATGCTATATAATTAATTTACATTGATTACTAAATCTGTCTGGATCAGAGGCTGTTTTGCAATAGATTTTTTGTTCCTTCCACTCCAGTGCTAGTTTAGGAACTCGCCTATACTGGTAGCTCAACAGAGAGGTCACTTGGTCCTATACATCTCTCCATTTAATGGATAAAGAGGTCAGGGCCATTTTGCAGAGGAAAAAAACAATACAATGAATCTCACCAGCTGTACCAGACAAGGCTGTGTGGGATTAAAAATGCAGACTCAGACATTAGAAATAGACGTTCCAGTGGACAACTGGTACAAAGTAGCCTTTTTCCAAAAGTTTTAAGCCATCTGGGCTCTGGAGGCCTTAGAGAATAAATCCTTCTCTTCTTCATTTAATTAAAAATGTGGTAGAGAAGAATACTCTCTATCAAGCTGCCAGAGTTCCCAAAGAACTTCTGTTTGCTGTCATACCAATTTGAAACAGAGTTTGCATGGTATTCAAGCAACACAAAACAAAGTGGGTGAGATGGGGAGGGCTGAAACTTTTAGCAGGTACAGTAAAAAAACAGGCTAATCTCATTACTCATAAAGCATATTGTTTTAATCAGTTTATGTCTTTTGATGGGTTTGTTTACTTATGCCACATGATGCTGACAGAGAATAAGAGATTGATGTCAGTGCCTAGGCAACTCAGAATTCATATATTTCCGTGTTTACCTCTTAGCATTCTGGTGCCATTAACATTCTTTGTCGTTCCAGTTCTAGTTTTCTCAGCTGTGTGTATTCTGGGTGGTTGTTGGTCATCTAATGGTAGTAAAACCTTAAAAGAAAAAATGGTTCTCTGCTAAAAAAACAACCACCCAGGAGTCAGAAAATCAAAGCAATAATCAAAGGGGGTTGATGGCAGGGGGGCACTATATAAAATAAAGTTTAGTATAATTTATATATATTATATTAATTATAATGTTGATATATTATAATTATATATATTATAATACATATTGTACATATATCATATGTATGCTAAACATGTTAAACCTTGCACGGAAAGGATGAATATTTGATTTCTGTGTTGGTATTAATTTTTACAATGTAAACATGAAGAATGTAATACATAAACTCTCAGCATGAGTATATCAACCTCTCATCATCTTTGTAAAATTCACTTCTATCGTTCACATCTCCATTGACATGTCTGGTATCAACTGTGCCATGATAGTCATTTTTGCTGACATGCACTAGAGCCCTGGCAGGATGATTCATTTGCTCATTTATTTAGATGTCTTACAACAGCCTGTCCAAGATCTGGGCACCTGTGCAAATACGAGCAATACAAACACTGGAATGAATATTCTCATTACAAAGGCATCAATGCCCAAAGCGACATCACCGTGTTGCTAACATAGGCTCCCTATGAACTATTCAAATAATGAGAGCCAGTCAGAATGACGACAAGTTTTCACTTTGGGTTGCTGTGATAGAACCTTTGACTTGGCCTTTGAATTCTTAGATTCTTGCAATTCTTGATGAGCCCCACTAGTAATACTTTGTTTCTTTAAGCATGGGGCCTTGTACTTGTCCCTCTCATTGCTCCTGTTTAGTCACAAGATAATGATAAAAGCAGCAGCTCGCCATTGTTTGGTAGTCTAACATTTCCAGGAGTCTAGCTTTTTGGGTGGGGGGCAGGGGGCTTGTTGGTAATGTCTAATTGAGAGTGGAAGGGAAGTAGGCAAGACCAGAAAAGACCTCAAGATCATTTTACAACTGTACGGGAGAATGGAAAACCCCTACCTGTCATCTTAGTCCAAACTGTGCACTCCACTTTATCCAATTCTTAGTTCTCTCTCTCTAAAATAGGTAAGACATCCCTTTGGGGATGAAATTATTTGTAGAAAACTCTATAATAGTGGCATAAATGATAGTAAAGATGATGATAAAGTAAAGGTAAGAACCAGTGAAGAACAGGTAGAGCTGAACCATAAAGTCTTTCCATCTTTGCAAAGATTTTTCACATTTTCAGAATGTTGGAATCTTTGGGAGTCCACTAAAGTTTTAAGCTGTCTTAAATTTCTGTCTGAAGTTCTGACTGTAAGGCACTGCCATTTTTCACCCTGTGCATGTGCAAAATGGCACTGCCCTGCACTGCATATAGGCAGTCTGGGGAGAAAACAATCCAATTGTACTGGCAAAATGCAGGCTGGACTGTATTCCAGCCCATAAAAAACTGAAACAATTGTAACAGCTGCATCCATCAAAAACGAAATGCAAGCCAGTATTTAGTTTCAACCCTATGAACAGCCAAACCCTAGAGAACTCCACTTAAATGTGACGCATACAAGAAGGCAACTGAACAATAACAAAATGTGGAAATCCTCTTATTCAAATGCTAAAAGAACTAGAGTGCCTGATATTAAGTGAATGTATACTAGACAACTTGGATTATCAGTGGGACACTGTAAGGTCACTATATAAAATGTAGAGAGATGACATAATAGGTTGTCCTAATGGTGAAGTGTAGAAATAATGTAGAAAATACACCTATGATATCAACCTAAGAGATGTTTAGACTTGGAAATTAATAATAGGTGACTTCAATTATCCTCCTACTTAGGCCTGAAGCGGCAGCACTGTTTACTGTCAACATTTAGACAGTCTTGCCACCACTCCGATGGCATTTGCTATCAATTTACGGCACTATCCGACACTTTGCAACAGTTCCAGATATTCTGCGGCACTTAAAGTAATAGAGACAATTTCCGACAGTTCTGAAAGTTCCGACAGTTTCCCAACATTTCTGACACTTTAGCAACACATTCTGACACTTTGCAGCATTTTTCGACACTTTATGGGACTTGCGACAATTTCTGAAAATTTCTCCACTGCCAAGAAATAGTGACAAGCAATAGCGGAAAGCAGCAGCAAGCATCAGCATAAGTATGGGAATGCTGTGTCCATGCCATGTCAGGAAAATGGCAACAGATGGGAGGTTTTGGACAGAATTGTCGGACACTGCCACACGTTGTTTCAGGCCTATGTCTACTGGTTAGATGTCACCCCTTGAATGTGATACAGATATAAAATTTCTGGACACCATAAATGGCTGTTTCCTAGAACAGCTAGTCCTGCAACTCACAAGACTATAGGCAATTCTTGATTTAGTCTAATTATAACACAAGAGAGAGAGTCCAAGAAGTAAGTCTAGTTGGGATTACTGGAATTAGAGACCATAACGTAATCCAACTCAATATCCTTTTTAGATGAGAAATTGCTTCAAGCTCTCTACAATAGTCGTATTTAATTTGAACAATGAAAATTACACAATAATGATGATGTTAGTTAAATGGATGTTAAAAGGAAATTAAAAGGAGCAGTTGTGAAAGTTAAAACACCTACAAAAACACCATGACAGAATCTCAGAGTATATGTGTACCATAAATGAAGACAGACAGCAAGAACTGAAAAGGAATGCCAGCATGGCAAAATAGCAATGTAAAGAGGTTATTAAGGCAAAGCTATTTCTTTTTAAAAACCGAAGTCACGTGCAATTGAGGAGAACAGCAAGGCACATAAACTCTGGCAAGTAAAATGTAAAGGCATAATAAGGCAGGCCAGCAAGAATTTTCATGAACAATTAGACAAAGACTTCTTTTTATCAGAAATGAGCAGTCTGTTGAAAAGTTGGTGAGACTTTTAAAAACACCAAGGTGTAAAAGGAACATTTAAGGAGAAGTCTGTTACTGAGAATGTAAATGAATTCTTTGCAAGCATCTTCAGTGCAGAACTCTCCTATAATCAAGAGTTATAGATTATCAGGACCATATGATATTTACCCTGTGGTTCTTACTCAAATATGAACTACTAAACAAGGTATGTAGTTTTCCATTCTGAAAAATCTGAAAATCTCTGGTTAAAATTTTGGAATTCTCTGTTAAAAATCAGAGAATTCCATTTGACATTTTTGTAAAAAAGAATAAACATTTATTAAATAAATACATTTATGTAATAAAATGTTATATTTAATAAATATTTATTATTTATTAAATTTATTATATATTAAATATATATTAAATTATTTATTATATATTAAATATATATTTTTGTATTAAAAATATTTATTAAAATAAAAACGCCTCCAAGCTCCCTCCTCCCAGTATCTGACCGACTGGGTGCCTCAGTCTATGCAGAAGCTCCTTCTCCTCGTCCTATTCCTCCACGCTCCTCCCTTCTCTGCCGATAGTGCCAGGTGCCAGCCCACCACACCGCCTCCTCGGCCTTCTGATGCAGCCCTAGCAAAATTAACCTCTCCCTTCATCTGAAAGGGATGGTGTCAGTCATCCCCCAAGCCACGCCTCCAAGCGGACTCCTCCTAGTACCTGAGCGACCGCATGCCTCAGTCACTGTAGAAGCTCCTCTGCCAACAGCGCTAGGTACCGTGCTGGCCACGCCACCACCTCGTTCTGATGCTGCTGGTCCGCCACCTGCTCTGACTCTCCCTTTACGCACCACTTGCTGTGAACTGGAAATTAATAGCTCTCATTCACATGACCATCCCCTGCGCTACAGGAAAACTGGGAAATCTGCGGTATTCTCTGAAATACCAGTTTTTTAGCAGTTTTCTCGCATAAAATTAGAAATCCATGTTTTTCCACTGGAAACAGATTCCTAGGATCCCTGGTAATCAGGCATCCAAATAAGTCTTTTTACCAGAGGACTAGGAAGGTAAAAAATGTAATGCTGAAAAAAGGTTCCATGTGTAATCCTGGTAGCCTAGCTTTAGTACTAGGAAAATTAAACTTAAGTAATTAATGAAATTATTAGACACATAGAAAAATGTGATATGTGAGGGGAATGCCAACATGGCTTTTGGAGGGAAGTTATACCTCACCAATCTATTATAATTCTTTGAGTATGCCAACAAGCCTCTTTGAGAGTGGTCCTGTTAATATAGTGTACTTAGATTTCCAGAAAGCCTTTGACAGATTTCATCACTTGAAGGCTCTCATGAAAACTAAGTAGTAATGGGACAAAAAGGAGGATACTAGTAATTGGTTAAAAAGAAAAAGAAAAGTGTTAGAAATAAGTGGTCAGTATTTGCAATGGAGAACAGTAAAGAGTAGGATCTGTACTGGGAGCTTTGCGCTATAACATTTTCATGAATGATCACAAAATGGGGTGAATAGTGAGGTGAACTGAATCTTATCTACGGCCAAAGCCAAAAAGACAACTATAATAAAAAGACACTACATTTCACCATGTTATTTACAGCACTACTACCAGGGATTTCCCCCACTTAAAACAGTTCTCTAAATTTAGCACCATCAGCTCAGAATTTCCAAAAAAAATATAAAATTATGTACATAATTTGCTTCATAAAAACACCAACAAGGCATAACTCTACAATTTGCTGATTACAATATCATTTTGCTGAAAAAACTAACCATTTACTATTTGTGTTTCAATACATTTTCACTCTTATGGACCGCGGACGAACACACTTTTCCTTTTTCTAAGATTTTCTTTCCTGTTTGCCTGTGCTGCATAGATATACTTAGCAACGTCAATTATTGAGTCCAGAGTTAGGTCTTGCAGCAGATAAGCTGTTTTCACCTGGGTCGAACTCACCTTTTTCATTTTCAACAGTGGAGTAAGCCACTTTTTCCTTTACTGTATATAGAATGGACATACTCATAAGAAGTGAGCAAGATCCTCCACTTGCTTCTTCTTACAAGGACAAAACCTTTGCTGGCTCGGGGTTTTGTTCCATCTACCCTCCTGCATCTTAGACTCCAACTGAGAAAATCTCATCCTAGTTATTACATATCTCAGATGATAGTAAGGAATTTGTAAATACAGCACAGGCATATCTGGAGAAAATTCATATTGATTCAAAATAATATATTTAAGATTGTCTACACAAGCCCTATCCTCCTGCAGGGAGATATCCACAAGGTGATTTGCAATCTGTTCATTATCTGCAGGAGTGGGGATGTAATCTGAATTTAGTCCAAGGAAACCCAACCCTATTCTCTCAAGTTCCTTGTCCACAGACCTTGCCCACAGACCTTGCCCATGTCATTCTCCCTTCCCGCTGTTCCTTCATTTCTAAAAATATTCTTTTGAGGGCACGGCTCAGGGCCATTGTTCTAATTTTAGCCCAGTAAGAAAATACCCTTTGTTTTGCTTTTACCCACACATTTACAACAGCCGATTCCAACCTGACCAAGACTCTAGGGGTTGACCTCTGGACTCCCAGCAGCTTTTCCAGAAATGCCACCTGGGCAATCTTAACCACTTTACGAGTCGCGGGGTCCAGTCCCCAAAGTTACGCACCATATAGCAAGGTTGCATCTATTTTTACTTCTGCCACCTTTAAAGCCTCCAAACAGGGGCGTTACCCACAACTTTTAAAGAAGGTCAGAATTCCATTTGAAGCTTGTGCCACCTTCAATTTTGTCCTTTGCGTGTGCTCCTTCCAAGCTAAGGATTTGTGGAGGGTTACACCCACGTAAGTAAAAGAATGCACTATCTCCAACCTGTCCTTACCAATAGTCCAACAGAAGATTTTATCTGTTCCAAAGGTCATGATCTTGGATTTGACAACATTTATTTTCAGTGCGTTTTCCTTTGCATAGTCTGTTAAATTGGCCAACATCCTCTGCAACACAATTGGTGAGAGGGCGATGAGTGTCATGTTATCTGCATATAAGAGGAGGTACATCTCCCCTCCTACTGTCTTTGGATGATGATGGCCAGGATTCAAGTCTTGGTTCCAGGTCATTAATAAAGAGGGCAAAAAGGGTTGGGACTATAACACATCCCTGCTTGACCCCCCTGCTGGTGGGAAAGAGCTCAGTGAGTTCGCCCTTGATCCCATACCTGACCCTCGTCTTGGTATTGCTATAGTAATCTCTGATAAGCATTAACAATGTTGGATCCATTCCCATACAATCTAGTTTCTGCCAGAGTTTTTGCCTATCTGTTGTATCAAACGCCGCCTGAAGATCTATAAAGGCTACGTTCACTGGCTGCGTCTTGTCCATATACTTCCTCACTAGATTGTAAAGTGTGAAAACCTGATCCATGCATGAGTACCCCGATCGGAAACCCCCCTGCTCTTCTCCCAAGATGTTTTCTTCCTCCATCCAATTTCTGATATGCGCTAGAAAGTGTTTGCCATATATTTTGGCCGGGAGATCAATAATGCTAATGGGTCTATACGACCCTGGGTTTGCCCTGTCGCCTTTCTTATAAATAGGGATTAAGATGTTATTTTTCCATGAAGTTGGCATTTTTAAAATATTCTATAGCAGTATTAAAGACCTTGGTCAGGAATGGTGCCCAAAATTCAGGAATTGATTTAAATACTTCTGCAGAGAGGGAGTCTGACCCAGAGGCCTTACCCCCTCCTTAATTCCTTTATAAATTGGGTTACGAAGTCTTTTGAAACCCTATAATCTCCCCCTCTTTTACTTTGATTTCCAACTCAGATAGACCCTCTTCCAAGACCCCCTCTTCTCGTACCACTTCTGACCCAAACTTCTCTCTATAATACTCTACCCAACAAGAGGGCATAATATAAGCATCCAGTACCATAATCCTTTCCCTCATTTTTCCCTCTACAATTTTCCAGCTGCCTGTTTCAAACGCATCCATGAGAGTTTCTGAAACTCTGTCATCTTCTTCTTTGTGAGAAAGGCTTTATACCCCCCCTTTGGCCTTCCTCCATTTAATTATAAAAGTATTATCCTCCAAATTTTTAATTTCCTCCAGATAATCCATCAGTTTCTTTTTTTCAAGTATACAATCTTTATCAAACCATTTTCTATGGCCATTTGGGCCCAGTTGTATTTTCTGGGGCCACTAACAGGACCTTATGTAACTCAAGTAATATTTCCTGGTGGCCATCCAGAATATTCTGGGATGGATTTTCTGTTATCATTTCCTGTCCCGCATTCTCGGCAAATTTATGGCAAATTTCCTTTACCTTTATCTCTAAGTCATCACTCTACTTTGCTTGTCTCCGTATCTCCTCCATAGGAGAAATCATCATCCCTCTCTCTACCTTATGCCGAAATTTTGCAATTAGAGGGTGGTGGTCACTCTCTGGTCTTAAGCACACTTGAAACTCCAAACAGTCCTGCCAATTTCTTACCTCAATCATCATATAATCAATAGTGCTCGCCCCCCCAAGGGAAGTAACATGTAAACTGCCCTGGCCGATCTGGATAAATTTCTCCATTTAACTTCTTCCAATTGTTATTATACATGAAGTGCCACAATCTTTTCCCTTCAAAATTTGTCCTAGTATCCCTCATGTTAGCGGGTGGGGTGGGGTTTCAACACCTTTGCCCTTATTTCTCTACCCTGATAATTCCCTATTCTCGCATTAAAATCCCCTGCCATGATCAATACTGCATGAGGGACCAGGGATCTAATATATTCGATTTTGGTTTCATGGAGAAGAATCCACCAACCGGCATATACTCCTTTTTCTTTTGGGGCGCAATAAACATTTATGAATACCAGAGGTTTGCTGCTTTAAAAATCCAACTGGACTGCTTGGATATAAGGAGTATCCAGATCTATTTGGCTTGAAGAACAGTTAACCGAAAGTGAAATCCAAAGATATAACCCACCACAAAACCTACCCTTTTGGTCACCTTATACGCTGGAACTGAATATGTTGTAAATCCATTTATAATTATATTTTCAGCAGTCCATGTTTCCTGGAACATCACAACCTGGTAGGTACTTATGAATACAGTCCAATCCCTATCGATAAGCTTCCCTATTAATCCCGCTATATTCCATGAGATGAGTGAAAAGCCTACCCTTCTCCTTTCCGTGCTACCCACTGCTAGTCTTTTCGACATATCTTTGAACTTGATCATTGTTCCTTCTCCATCCCTGTTTCCTTTCACTCTCTTCCAATTTGCTGTTATCCTGTCCCCAATCTCTAAGTAGACTTGTTCTTTGTGCTGATTTGGAAATTCTCATTTGGGTAAAAAAAGGGAACGAATAGTGAGGTGGCAAAAAAACTGTAAAAGATGAGCATTATTCAAGAAAGTGGAATCCAATGCAAAGCATCTGAAAAGAGTTGCTGAAGGTACTCGAAAAACTGGATGATTGGATAATAAAATAGCAGGTAAAACTTTATGTTAAGTGTGAAGTAATACGCATTTGAAAAATAATCCTAACTACATATATAGTGTGTTGGATTGTATATAAGCTTGCAGGAAAGAGATCTTGGAGTTATTCTGGATTGTTTTTGAAAACACCAGTTCAGTACACGCCAGTGTTTAAAAAAGAATCTGTGGAACTCCTTGACATGGGATGTTGTGAAGGATTTAAAAAACGGTATAGACAAATTCATGGAATATAGGCCCATCAATTGCTGTTGGTCAGAAAGACCAGTGGATGCAACCTTGTGTTCAGTGTTTCCCTAAACCTTTACATGCCCCAAACATGGAGTGAAACATGGTAGCTGGAGAGCTACATAATTGCTGTGTATCTTGTGCGTTTCTTCTAGAGCATGCAGTTCCACCAATTCTGATTGGGAATACAGAGGTAGATATAGGTGATTGATCTTACCCAGCATGTATTGCACATTATAACAGAACACCCAAGTTTGTAGATCCTGGATTTATCCTAAAGGAGGAAAAGGTGGGTTTTTTTCTACAACTTTAAATAGGTGTTTAGCTATGCTTGAGACTCTAGATCACACAAACTATTAAGTATTCATATGGTGCCAGCAAAGTACCTGGCACTGAATAATCATTCATTAGAGAAGCTTATTGGATTTCACCTTTAAGAATTTTTGCATGATGCCCAGATTTCAAACTTTGAGATCTCAACTTGGAGTTGACGTGGGTAGTAACGTATGTTTGAAGGCATACACGGGGTCCCCCACTTGCACTGCTACACTGTAGTAGTCTGATCATCCCAGTTAAACAGTCTTCCTTTAAAAACAACAATTAAAAACACTACCCTAGTTTTGCCACAGTAATCAAAGAGAGTCTCCCCCCACCCCCACCCCTAGTGAAGGACTGGAAGATTGTGCCATATAAAGATGGATGGGCTTTTGCACTAAAAGTAATTGCTGGAAGTAGGTGAGCAGGAGAGAGAGACTGATATACAGCTGGAGTCAGCTGTACCGTTGCCATCTTGTGCCTATTAATGGATTTGTCCCCATTTAATTTTCATCTATCACCATGTGGCATCTGTTACTGGAACAATATGACTACCTGTTGAATTGTTACGAAGCACATGGGACTTGTATTCTGAAATTTGGAATAGCCTTTTTGTAGTACCAGAAGTGGCTCAGATTGCTGGTGTATTGCACCTTTGTGGATCTCAAAGCTCCTACCATACTTAAAGCCAAAGCAGGAAACTACTTAACTGGTAGGCATGGGTATTGTATATACTACATGATAGGCTTACAAATATACAGCAATTAAAATTAGTAGGTATGGTGCTAGTATTTTAGTATCTGTGCCTAGAGACCACACTTAAATAACCTTTGTTGTTAACATTTATGGGATTGGTCTAGGGAAATTCCAGTGTACTGATGACGAAATAGGCTTCACACTGCTATCAGCAAAAACATAATCAATTCAATTTCCAAAGCTATTGGAGGTATTTGAAAATCTTGAAACACACTTGCTCTGCTTTAGGAAGCAGTTTTTTAAAAGGTAATGTTTTGTTTAACATATTATATTGATGTTTTTCTGCATTCAACAACACATACTTTGAGTACAGTGAAATGGAAAATGGTCATGTTATATAAAATATCAAACTGGAATGTTTGAGTGAATAAGGAGTTAAGTTTCCTATAATTCTTTTTGTTTGGTCTCGGCTTTAAAAAAAATCCTGCATGTAAATATATTTTATGTATGCGGAGGATAAAGATAGCTCTGTCCTACCATATTGATTTATTAGATTCTCTGACATTTTAGTTGTGGTCGTTATGTTATATTTATGAGATGAATGTTGGATTCCCTCATTATGTTATCCTCATTTATTTTACATACTTTTATGGCTGGTTGTGCTCAGCTTTACATTTAAAGCTTTATTGCAGCTGTTAGTGTTAGGGGGAGGGGGAGGCAAGTACTTATGGATCAGAATTTACATGTTTACTGTTGTAATCATGATTTATTTAATCTGTTTCTACATATAAATATAAGCTCTTTCTCTGAAATAAAATATTTCAGGAAATCTCGTTAGCTGAAGGATCTTTTTGTTTAACGTATCAGTGGTTGAACTTTTCAGAAGGAGTGCAAAAACAATTTGTAGCATTGAAGATAAAAGCTGTAATCTTATCAAATGTCATGGATCTTTTGGTATAACATTTTATTTAATTTAACTGTACATATTTAAACAGAAGCTGTACTAAATTTGTGTATAAAGCTTGAGTACAGCATGTGATAGGCCATTTAAAAGTAAGAGATGAATTCTTATGTAGATAACCCAATAATAAGGTATATGAACAACACGGTGAGAATATCCTATACTGAATTTTATGCTGAGTCATTTCTCTAATTTACGATGCTTTATGAATTGTATATATTTTACATTACTTTTCATCCAGAGGTTAGTGACAGTTGGGGGTTTGTGGAAATCTGATTGTTTAACCTCGCATCACCCATGTGACATAAAGCATAGCGTTTTGGGTTTGGAAGGGATCTGAAAGGCCATCCAGTCCAAACCCAACATGGGTGATTGTATACTCCTTTCATAAAAATGAAAAATTTAGTTACAGAGAGGTTAAGTTGCTTGGCCAAGACCACATGCTGAGCCTGTTAAAGAACCAGAAACTAGAATCCTGACTGCCTGTCCTGCTGCCGCTATCCACCTTCTGCTTATAAAAGAATGGGATCGAATCCTACAGTTGGAACAAGACTTTGTTGAAGCTGCTGAGAATTTATATGTATGTATATTAGAACTGCGTCCTGTTAGTACTATGTAGAATCAAGTCCATCAGACACTATAAAGAAAAACTATTCTGTATTTGACATGAACATTAAAGCTAGCTATTTTCCTGTAAACTGGATTTATTACTGTAGTACTTTAAATTTGTATTTGCATAGTGTATTTAAAATTTGGCAACAATCCTAAGAAATCATTTCTTCTTTAATCTATACTTTCCCTTTGATTTTCAAAGAATAATTTATCTGGAATTGCAGCTTGCTATATAAATTCATCATTGTTTTTACAGACTCTTGAGTCTAGTGAACCAATGATTTCTAATCAAGATTTCTAGGTCACCGTTCATAATTAAGCTTAGTATTGTGTATAATTCACCATACCACATTTTTCAGTGACAGCCACGTAAATTAGATATCATCACAAGAGTTCTGGAGATTTATATTGTTATAAGAAAGCACTGTAGCCTTTCCCCATTAACTAGAGGTAAAGCTGGTATATTTTCCTGGCATGCAGAACCTGCATATAACCTGCATTTTCTTGTTTAACTTCTAACCTGAAATGTTCTTGCATGACATCTGAATTTAGATTATAAACTTGTTTAAGCAAGCCTTATTTTGTACTGAATTGTGTAGCTGTGGTGTTCGTTGGTGAAAATTATACAGGGTGCAATCTGAAATGAGCATACATAGTTTCAGTGGTGGCTGGTGGGTTTCAAGGCTGGTGGGGCGCAGGGCAGGGCCAGAAGTGGGAGGGGCCAGGCCAATGGTAGGCAGAGCCAGCAGTGCACATGTTAACACAGAGTGAGCAAAGCAAACCATCTTAAGCCAACAATATTATGTGATGTTCTTAGCACACCACAAAAGCATCAGCATGGAGTTCCACTTGCCTTTTACATTGCAACAGAATTGTGTAGCATGTTTTGGAGACATCTGCTGCAACCAGAGAGGGAACATGCATGCAAAGACTAGCCATTAGTGAACCAATATGTGGCATGGTGGCCTTCTTGAAGCAGAAAAGTCTTGAAACTAACACTACAAAGGGGTAAGTTTGAGTGCAGCAAAGATTAGAAACCCTTCCATCCAAGCCCTCTGGCCCCCACAGCCAAAAAAGAGAAAGCAGACAGTTTAGGTGAAAAACAGCAAAGGGGCCATTTTAACTAAGAGTAGCCATGACCAGTGAGGGCCTCCATAAAATGGCCACCTCCTTTGCACATGCTTGGGGCTTGGGAGAGGAGGGGGAACCCCAGCAGTGCACATGCAAACACAGAGCAAAAAAGCAAACCATCTCAAGCCAACAATATTATGTTAAGTCTTTAGTACACCACAAAAACAGCAGCATGAAGTTCCACTTTCCCCCCAGAACATACTACACAGTTCTGTTGCAATGTAAAAGGCATCTGCTGCAACCAGAGGGGGAACATTCTGGCAAAGACTAGCCATTAACAGGGGCGTAGCTAGGGTGCAATGGGCCCCTGGCCAAAAAGTCAAGATGGGCCCATCTCTCTGGTGGGCCTATATCAAACGCACATGACACCCAAAATGCAGCCAGCCTATTAAGTGCATTATGCCATGAAAAGAGACATATATATATATAACCAGTTCAGTTGTGCCCCCATAATCAATTCATGCTGCCTCCACCCCATAACCAGTTCACTTGCGCTCCCACCCCATATAATCAATTCACGCTACCCCCACCTGTAACCATTTCATTTGCGCCCCTGGGGCGGTGTGAATTAATTATATGGGGGGCACAAATGAACTGGTTATGGGGTGGGGCTTTAAAGACAGTATTCCTGTTAGCAATAACTTAATTAAGAAGAGTTAGTGAAATAGCAGCCATAATAATTTCAGAACCATATTTGCAGATTTTCCAAGATAGAATAGATATTGCTTTACATCCTAAATTCCTACCTAAAATAGTATGACAGTTGTGAGAATGTGGCCCGTTTAATGTATTTTATTATTATTATTATTATTATTATTATTATTTATTTTTATTATTAACAAACATTTATACAGCGCCAGCAGTGTACCTGGCACTTTACAAAGTAATAAAATAGACACGGTCCCTGCCCCTAGGGCTTACAATCTGAGAGACAGGAGCTGGGGGAGAGACATAGGAAGGGGAACAGAGGGAGAGACAAGGGGTCTAACATTCATGAAGATGCGAGGTCTCAAGTGCACGTACTTGACTTGGTTACGATGAGAATGACAGCAGACAGGTCCATGTGGCAAGGATAAGGGTAAACAGACCGTAGGTATAGGAAATAGTGGCTCAGCAGGATAAAGAGTCAGACAGAGCAGAGCGAAAGGTGAGTTTTAAGGAGAGATTTGAAGGTATGAAGGGAGGGGGCACGGCGGATGTGGACAGGGAGGAAGTCCCAGGCAAGGGGGGCAGCAAGTAAGAAGGGACGAAGGCGCTTAGAGGAGCAGGGAAGACGTGGAAGGGTGAGAGAAGGGACAGAGTGCATGGGCTGGAGTATGGAGGGCGATAAGTGCAATTTTCTGCATGTTTATGGGTGGGGGAGCCCCGTGTGAACGACACGGTGTGCGTGTCTGCAGTGAGTGGGGGTGTGCGTATGCACGCTCGCCTAACGTGCATCCCCACTCACCAGCCATCTCATCCCCATATACGGAACAACTGGGGAAAATGGTGGTTGCACTGTGGCTACAGATGGGTGGAGTGGGGATGTGTGTGCAGCCGTGTGCACGACCCATCCATGCACCGGTATGCCCATGGACCCCCCCACCCAGTGAAGCCATGTAAAAACAGCCTGTGAGGAGCCACTCGAAGAACAGAAGGTTGCTGCCTTGTAAACAAGGTTCTTCAAGATGTCTCCTAACATTCTCACAACACCCACCCTTCCAGCCCAGCATGGAATTTTCTTATATTCCTAGAAAGGGTTGGAAGGAACTGTCATTCTGAGGGTGAGTGCTTTTTATACTAGAGGAGCTTGAGACCATCACATGGTCTATTATTTGAATATAGTGAGCATGCCATTCACAACACAGTTGTGAGAATGTTAGGAGCCATCTCGAAGAAACTTCTTTACAAAGCAACAACCTTCTGATCATAAAAATGGGAAGGAGTCGTTGGTTTACAAACCGCTTTATATCGCATCGGTGTCGCATCCAGGCACTACTAGCAGGCAGGGAGAGGAGAGGAGAAACAGCAGTGCACATGCAAACACAGAGAAAGCAAAGCAAACCATCTCAAGCCAACAATATTATGTTAAGTCTTTAGCAAACCACAAAAGCAGCAGCATGAAATTCCACTTATCCCCCAGAACATGCTACGCAGTTCTGTTGCAAACTAAACTTGCAATATAAAAGGCATCTGCTGCGTTATCACACAGGGAACAAACATTCGTGCAAAGACTAGCCATTAGTGAGTCACCGTGTGGCATGGTGCCCTTCTTGCAACAGAAATGCCTTGAAACTGGCACTGAAAAGGGGGCCGTTTTAAATGCAGTGAGCATTCCAGCAAAGATTAGAAACCCTTCCATCCAAGTCCCCTCCAACCCCCCAACCCCCTCCCCCAAAACAAACAGAAAGCAGACCATTGGGTCTCTCACAGGGTGTCAAGCCCCGGCAGGGAACGCAACAGCACCGGCTCTTCTTAATTAAGTTATTGCAAATATGGTTCTGAAATTATTATGGCTGCTATTTCACTAACTCTTCTTAATTAAGTTATTGCTAACAGGAAAACTGTCTTTAAAGCCCCACCCCATAACCAGTTCATTTGTGCCCCCCATATAATTAATTCACACCGCCCCAGGGGCGCAAATGAATGAGGGGCCCGCCGAAGAAGCGGGAAGCACCCCTGAAGCCGACAACGGAAGAATTGGAGGTGGAGCGAACCCAAGAGGAGGCCGACAAGGCACAGAAGGAAACCCCGCCCCCGTTGCGCCGCTCTGCGCGTCTGCGGGAGCGCGTGGGGGGCGGGGCCTTGGGTATAGAAGCCAGCGCCGAGAGGCACTTGGCGCTGGTGATTGAGTAGGAGACCGGCCCTTGCGTGCAGCTAAGTGATTTATCTGTGTTCCCTTTGAATTTCCTCGTGCAGTGTGGTGTCTGTTTAGAGTGTGTCTGTGTGCTTCCCTCCCTTGGTATCCTGACCTGAGCGTGTGTCCTGGTGAGTGAGAGCGTGCCTGTGTGTGCGAAGTGTGTTCCCCTCCCCCTGGGCCCTCATTCCCTCATGGTTTCCTTTCCCCTGACCCTTCTCCCCCACCCCGCTGTGTGTGGTGAGACAACCCTTGTGCCCTCCTGCAATCCCTGGGTCCCCCTTCCTTCCCTTCCACACACGATTTCCCCACAGTGCGCCCTTTCCCCCCTTTTGGCGTGTGGGTGTTGCCTGAAGAGACAGTCTGACTGGGGCTCAGACTCACATACTCACCTGGCGCCCTATGATGATAGGGACTGGGGCACTGTGAGGCCCGTTAAGTCCACACACTATCCTGACGGGCATTTATTCCCAGATAGATCCTTCCAGGTTGAGTGTCTGAGCCTGTGCGTGGGGAATCCGGGGGTGTGGGTGGTGAGGACCCGGGCGGCCCCGGGAGGGGTCCGGGATTGTCCCCCTTCCCCCGTGACAGAGGGTGAAAGAAAGCAAGGTCCAAGAAAATATTTTAAAGAATAGGAGGCGAGGCAGCACAACCCTTCCAACTGGGCTCACAAAATTAATAATTACCCCTGCCTGTAATGCATGTG
>QEPC01014420.1:5704207-5720879 GCA_003113815.1 Sphenodon punctatus | reverse complement strand
GGCGCTGGTGATTGAGTAGGAGACCGGCCCTTGCGTGCAGCTAAGTGATTTATCTGTGTTCCCTTTGAATTTCCTCGTGCAGTGTGGTGTCTGTTTAGAGTGTGTCTGTGTGCTTCCCTCCCTTGGTATCCTGACCTGAGCGTGTGTCCTGGTGAGTGAGAGCGTGCCTGTGTGTGCGAAGTGTGTTCCCCTCCCCCTGGGCCCTCATTCCCTCATGGTTTCCTTTCCCCTGACCCTTCTCCCCCACCCCGCTGTGTGTGGTGAGACAACCCTTGTGCCCTCCTGCAATCCCTGGGTCCCCCTTCCTTCCCTTCCACACACGATTTCCCCACAGTGCGCCCTTTCCCCCCTTTTGGCGTGTGGGTGTTGCCTGAAGAGACAGTCTGACTGGGGCTCAGACTCACATACTCACCTGGCGCCCTATGATGATAGGGACTGGGGCACTGTGAGGCCCGTTAAGTCCACACACTATCCTGACGGGCATTTATTCCCAGATAGAGCCTTCCAGGTTGAGTGTCTGAGCCCGTGCGTGGGGAATCCGGGGGTGTGGGTGATGAGGACCCGGGCGGCCCCGGGAGGGGTCCAGGATTGTCCCCCTTCCCCCATGACAGAATCACCAGCATTTACCCCCTTCCCTTCCCGCCGGGGGGGGGGGTTTAAGTATGGATATTGCTAAGGAAATAACGGAACTCGTTCGAGCCATGCAGTCCATGGCAATGGAGGTGAGGATCCTCCAAGATAATCAACAGACTCTGACCGGGGCTGTGGCCCAGCTCCAGGCAGCCCCGCACCCTGCTGCAGTAGGAGCTCGTCCCCAGTCCCGGACAGACCCTTAGGAAACGTTCCTCGGGAACCCCGGGGACCCCAGATCAAGAAATTCCTGGGAGACCGAAAGGCTTTCCAGGGATTCATGGCCCTGTGCCGGCTAACCTTCACCATGCAGCCCCAGACGTACTCCATGGACACCTTAAAGTTAGCCTGTATTTTGGGAAATTTGGGGGGTATGGCACTAGAATGGGCCACGATCCTGTTGCAAGGAAACAGTCCCTTGCTATCCAATTATGCAGACTTTGTAAAGGAATTCACAGCCCTCTTCGATCGCCCCCATAGGGTACGGGATGCGGAGAAGGCTATTTTGGCCCTAAAACAAGGCCGTGGGAGTGTAGTGGAGTACATCACACAATTTCGCCAGTTGGCCCTAAAACTTTAATGGCCAAAAGAAGTGTTGCGAGTCATGTTTCGTAGGGGGCTGGGTGATGACCTAAAGGACCAGTTGGCATTTACAACCCTCCCAGAGACCTGGGAGGGAATAGCCACTTTAGCACTACAAATAGAGGACCACCTCGCAGAAAGACGTCGAGAGCGGAAGCAAGAAAGCAGGGGGTTCCTCCCTCGCCCCTTAAACTTCCTCTCGGCTCCCCCCGGGGCTATGAAAGGAACTGAGCCAGAACCTATGCAGCTCGGCGCATCTCGAGGCCCATTGTCCAAAGAGGAGAGGGAGAAACGGCGCCAATCTCGGGCGTGTTGCTACTGCAGAAGTCCATCCCATTTCATCCGGGAGTGCCCGTCCCTACCTTCAGATCGCCGGGACCCGGGAAATGCCCGAGGTCGGGAGGGAGCGGGGGCCTCCCAGCCATGAACTTAATTCCCGCTACGGTGACAACACCCCGGACCCATCTATGCCTCCCCCTCATGATTATGCTGAACCCAAGACGCTCTGTAGTGGTTTGGGCCATGGTGGATTCTGGGGTGTCCGGCAACTTTATAGATGAAGACTTGCTGCGAGATCAAGAAATCCCCACCATTCCTAAAAAGAACCCAGAGTTAGTACATTCCATTGATGGATCCCCCTTGGTGTCCGGACCCATGAAGCTACAAACCCAACCCCTACGATGCGCCGTGGGGGCCCATCAGGAGGTCCTTTCGTTAGACCTAGTGTACACCCCGATGTTTCAAGTCGTGCTGGGGTTGCCATGGCTTACCCTGCACAACCCTCAAGTAGATTGGAGTACCCGCCAAGTACACTTCACGTCCATGCGTTGTCAGACTCAGTGTAACTGCCCTGAACCGGGTACCCCGACGACTGTAGCCGCTACTCAAGGAGAGTCCCCCTCCTCAACGTTCCAGCTACCTCCGGAATACGCAGACTTCGTAGATGTTTTTAACAAGATCCAAGCGACGGAACTACCTCCTCATCGGACATACGACTGTCCCATAGATCTTGTCCCCGGCAAAGAACCCCCTTTTGGTAGAATTTATGCATTGTCGGCACCAGAATTGAAGGTTCTTCGCCAGTACTTGGATGACAGCCTGCAAAGCGGGTTTATTCGCCACTCTTGCTCCCCCGCCGGAGCGCCTATATTCTTCGTACCTAAAAAGGACGGTGGGCTTCGCCCGTGTGTGCATTATAGGGGATTGAACGCAATCACCATTAAAAATCGATACCCGCTTCCACTGATTCCAGAACTGTTGAATCGACTGCAGGGAGCGACGATCTATAGCAAGCTTGACCTCCGGGGGCCCTATAATTTGCTACGAGTAAAGGCAGGGGATGAGTGGAAAACTGCTTTTTGAACGAGGTATGGGCACTATGAATACTAAGTGATGCCGTTTGGATTGGCCAATGCCCCTGCTACATTTCAGCATTTTATGAATGACATTTTGAGAGACCTTCTGGACGTGTGTGTTATCGCCTACTTGGACGATATTCTTATTTACTCCACGTCACAGGAACAACATTGTAGGCATGTTCGTCAGGTCTTACAAAGGCCACGTGACAACAGGTTGTACTGCAAGGGGGGAAAGTGTGCGTTCCACCTTACGCCCGTGGCCTTTCTAGGCTTTGTTATCTCCCCCACGGGGATTCAGATGGATATGCGAAAAGTGGAGGCGATCCAGCGTTGGCCGGCCCCCAAAGCAGTAAAACCACTTCAACGCTTCCTGGGAAGCACCAATTACTATAGACACTACATTCCCCGCTATGCGGACATTACCGCTCCCCTTACTCATTTATTAAAGAAAAATCAACCCAGAGCAGCTTTGACTTACTGAAGCGGGCCTTTACGCAAGCCCCTCTTCTACGACACCCCAGCTTCGACCAGCCCTTCTGGGTAGAAACAGATGCCTCCAGTACGGCTATCGGAGCCGTCCTCCTACAAGAAGTTCACTCCTCCGAACTCCCCCTAACTTAATTTTATTTATTTATTTTATTTATTTTACACATTTCTACCCCGCCCCTCCTGCAACGCAGCTCGGGGTGGCTTCCATCAATAAAACCATAAAATACAATAAAATCAATACAAAACAATCAAAAAAATATTTAAAATATTAAATACTAAGTATTAAATATAAATATAACTATGAACAGGGCTAGACTAAAAACCAGACACAAATGGGTAGGGGACTAAACACCCCCCTCCCCACCCTCCCTCCCAAAGGCCTGGGCAAACAGCCAGGTCTTACAGTTCCGCCGAAATGTCAAAAGGCTTGGGGCCAGGCGAGCTTCCTCCGGAAGGGAGTTCCACAGCCGCGGCCCTACCACCGAGAATGCCCGCTCCATCGTGGCCCCCCGCTTAACACGGGGGACCTCCAGGAGGGCACCCCCGGCAGACCGCAGGAGTCGTTCCGGGGCGCGAAGGGCGAGGCGGTCCCTAAGGTAAGAGGGGCCAAGGCCGTATAGGGCTTTATAGATCATTACTAGGACCTTGAACTTGGCCCGGCACACTATCGGCAGCCAGTGCAGCGCTCGGAGCACCGGTGTAATGTGCTCCCGGCGACCCGTCCCCGTAAGAAGACGGGCCGCCGCATTCTGCACCAGCTGCAGCCTCCGGGCCAAGAACAAGGGAAGCCCCACGTAGAGCGCGTTACAGTAGTCGAGCCGCGAGGTGACGAAGGCATGGATGAGGGAGGCCAGGTCCGGGCCAGAGACATACGGACGCAGCCTACGTACCAGATAAAGCTGGCGGAAGGCAGCCTTAGCGACTGCCTCCACCTGCCGCTCCAGCCGCAGGTCTGCGTCCAATATGACCCCCAGACTCCGGACCTGCTGAGCTACAGGGGGGCAAACCCCCCCAACCAGGGGGGCCACCACCCCCTTCGCCCTCCCCACCACCATCACCTCCGTCTTATCTGGGTTGAGCTTCAGTCTGCTCCGCCGCATCCAATCCGCCACGGCCTCCAAACATTGGGATAGCACCGAGACAGCAGGGTCTGGGTCAGTAGAAAACGAGAGGTACAGCTGAGTATCATCAGCATACTGGTGACATCGCACCCCGAACCCTCTCACGACCTCCCCCAAGGGCTGCATATAGATGTTAAATAATAATGGAGACAAGATCGATCCCTGCGGAACGCCACACGGTAAGGCGCGGGGGCTCGATGTTTCCTCCCCCAACACCACCCGCTGGCTCCTCCCCGAGAGGAATGAGCGGAACCATTCAAGAACAGTCCCGTCCAGACCCCCCAGGTCACGCAGCCGTCTCAACAGCAGCCCATGGTCCACGGTGTCAAAAGCGGCCGAGAGATCTAGCAGGATGAGAAATGTCGAACATCCTGCATCCATCTCCCGGCGGAGGTCGTCCACCAAGGCCACCAACGCCGTCTCGGTGCCATAGCCGGGGCGGAACCCAGATTGAAAAGGGTCAAGGAGCCCGATGTTATCTAGATGACCCTGGAGCTGGAGCGCCACTGCCCGCTCAATAACCTTCCCTAAAAAGGGAAGGTTAGAGACAGGTCGGTAGCTGGCGAGCGCGTCTACGTCCAACGATGGTTTTTTCAGCAGGGGGCGCACCACAGCCTCTTTAAGGCAAGGCGACAACCTCCCCTGCCGAAGGGACGCATTCACTACCCTCGCCAGCACCGTCCCCAACGTCTCCCCGGAAGCTTTTATTAACCAGGACGGGCACGGATCCAGTTGACAACACGTGGCCCTCACAGACCCCAGGACATCCACCACATCGGCCGGCGTCACTTCCCGAAACTCTCCCCACAAAGATGGACCAGACGGGCCCTCCGCCCCCCCGCGCTCTTCCCCTACTGCCATCAACCCAGCGTCAAAGTCGGTCTGAATCCGAGCAATCTTGTCTGCGAAGTAGGTGACAAACTCCTCACAGCGGGCCCGGGACAAGTCCCCATCCAGGCGGAGGGAGGCCGGACTAACCAGCCCCCGCACCACCCGAAACAGCTCCGCCGGACGCGACTTCGCAGACGCTATGAGGACCGCAAGGAACTCCTTCCTCGCCGTCCTCACAGCCTCAACATAGGACCGCAAATGGGCCCTATGGAGAAGACGATCGGAGTCAGATCGAGTCCGACGCCAGCGTCGCTCTAGCCTCCTGCCTACACGCTTCATACACCGCAGCCCCTCAGTAAACCAAGGGGTCCTGCGGTGACGAGACCAAGGCAGAAGGCGTCTCGGAGCCACCCTGTCAATGGCCTCCTCCAGCAAGTTGTTCCAATGCCGAACCAGCTCATCCACAGAGTGGCCGTCCACGTCCAGGGTTAACTCCCTCAGGACCTCCTGGAACCGCTGGGGTTCCATCAGCCTCCGAGGGTGGACCATCCTAACTGGTCCCTTCCCCTTCTGGAGGGGGTGCGCTAGAAGACCGGCCTGAAGGAGATAATGGTCCGTCCATGACAAGGGCACCGCTGTAACCTCCCCCACAACCGGACCCCCCGCCTCAAGGCCAGAGTCGAAGATCAGGTCGAGGGTATGTCCCCCCACGTGGGTCGGGCAGATCACCTCCTGGGACAAGTTCATAGTTGCCATGCCGGCCATGAACTTCTGCCTACTACTCCCGGCAACTTACGGCGGCCGAGCGGAACTACTCTATCTTCGACTGAAAACTTTTGGCTATCAAGGCTGCAATTGAGACGTGGCGTCATTACCTCGAGGGAGCGAAGTATCCTCTTGAAGTAGTTACTGACCATAAGAACCTTACTTTCTTGAAAAACACACAAATAACTAACGCACGTCATGCTCGATGGGCAGTCTTTTTCGCCCGCTTTGATTTTCATATTCGATACCGGCCCGGACACCTTAATGTCCTGGCGGATGCCCTCTCCCGCTGCCATGAACACGTAGAAGGAGAGAGGAGATCCCCAGGAACCATCCTTCCGACCAAGGTGTTTGCCGCCACCTACGTGACCATTGCACAACTTAAACATGCCAGCCAGGAGGAATTGCCTGAAGCGCCGGATTCTGATTGGCAAGAAAGCGAAGGGTTGTTGGTCAAGAACGGCCAGATTCTCGCACCCCCCTCATGTAGGGCTTCACTGATAAAGGCCCACCATGATGCCCCGCTGGCAGGGCACCCAGGACCCCAGCGTACGAGCCAAATGATTCACAGATACTTCTGGTGGCCATCCCTTGTGTCCGATGTTCACAAACATATTGAACAGTGCACTGTATGTGCGCGAACTAAGGTACCCTGGAGACCCCCTGTGGGCCTCCTCCAAGTAGTTCCCCCACCCCTTGGGCCCTGGCAGAGGATAGGGCTTGATTTCATTGTTGACCTTCCTCCGTCTCACTCTTATGACACCATTCTGGTCGCGGTGGACCACTTCACAAAATTTACGCACTTCATCGCATGTAAAGGCCTTCCCTCTGCCCAACGAACGGCTCTCCTGTTTATCAGGCATGTGGTAAAACTGCATGGCTGTCCCCAGGAAATTAGAAGTGATCGAGGCTCCCAATTTACATCCCAATTTTGGAAGGCCCTTTTTGCTGCCTTGAAAGTAACGCTAACCCCCACCACTGCATACCATCCTGAAGCCAACGGTCAGGTGGAACGCATGAATCAAAACCTGGAGCAGTACCTCCGCTGCTACACGTCTTACCTTCAGGACGATTGGTATTCGTGGCTCCTGTTTGCTGAATTTGCATTAAACAACGCCCCAAACGCCTCTCTTGGAAATTCCCCTTTCTTTGTGTCCTATGGCTTTCACCCCCAGATAGGAATACCCGATCTGCCCTCCTCCACAGTCCCCGCTGCTGGAGCACTCGTTCAACGAATTCAAGAAGCCCAAAGACTGGCCGTGGCTACCTTACAACAGGCTCGCCAATGATACAAGGCAGCGGCCGACAAGCATCGCACCCCGGCACCCACCTTCCAGCCTGGAGATCTTGTATGGGTAAATCGCTGCCACTATCCCACGACCCGGCCCTCTGCGAAACTTGATTTCCGGTATATGGGGCCGTATCCCATAATCCGCCAACTCAATGAAGTGACCTATAAGCTCCAACTGCCCCCCCACTTGCGCATTCATCCCACCTTCCATGTATCCCTTTTGAAAAAAGCCCATTCTGCTTCCCAGGCTCCGCCCCTACAACACGCCGTTCCCATTTCTCCGGATACAGAATACGAGGTACAAGCCATCTTGGATGCACGCCGTCATTATGGGCGGCTGCAGTACCTCATTGATTGGGTGGGCTATGGCCCAGATGAGCGCTCCTGGGAGCCGGCCACCTCCGTCCATGCCCCACTCCTGGTTCGCGCATTCCACCGTCGCCACCCGTTCAAGCCAGCCCCATTAGGGGTGGGTGGGAGGGGGCCTCGCAGGGGGGGTACTGTCAAGCCCCGGCAGGGAACGCAACAGCACCAGCCGCGGAGGGGCCCGCCGAAGAAGCGGGAAGCACCCCTGAAGTCGACAACGGCAGAATTGGAGGCGACAGGGGCTCCGCCCCCTGCGTCATCCACGACGCAGGGGGATGCACAACCTCCGATGGGGAACACCGCTCCAAGGCAGCAGGGGGCGGAGCGAACCCAAGAGGAGGCTGACAAGGCACAGAAGGAAACCCCGTCCCCGTTGCGTCGCTCTGCACATCTGTGGGAGCACGCAGGGGGCGGGGCCTTGGGTATAGAAGCCAGCGCCGAGAGGCACTCGGCGCTGGTGATTGAGTAGGAGACCGGCCCTTGCGTGCAGCTAAGTGATTTATCTGTGTTCCCTTTGAATTTCCTCGTGCAGTGTGGTGTCTGTTTAGAGTGTGTCTGTGTGCTTCCCTCCCTTGGTATCCTGACCCGAGCGTGTGTCCTGGTGAGTGAGAGCGTGCCTGTGTGTGCGAAGTGTGTTCCCCTCCCCCTGGGCCCTCATTCCCTCATGGTTTCCTTTCCCCTGACCCTTCTCCCCCACCCCGCTGTGTGTGGTGAGACAACCCTTGTGCCCTCCTGCAATCCCTGGGTCCCCCTTCCTTCCCTTCCACACACGATTTCCCCACAGTGCGCCCTTTCCCCCCTTTTGGCGTGTGGGTGTTGCCTGAAGAGACAGTCTGACTGGGGCTCAGACTCACATACTCACCTGGCGCCCTATGATGATAGGGACTGGGGCACTGTGAGGCCCGTTAAGTCCACACACTATCCTGACGGGCATTTATTCCCAGATAGATCCTTCCAGGTTGAGTGTCTGAGCCTGTGCGTGGGGAATCCGGGGGTGTGGGTGGTGAGGACCCGGGCGGCCCCGGGAGGGGTCCGGGATTGTCCCCCTTCCCCCGTGACAGAGGGTGAAAGAAAGCAAGGTCCAAGAAAATATTTTAAAGAATAGGAGGCGAGGCAGCACAACCCTTCCAACTGGGCTCACAAAATTAATAATTACCCCTGCCTGTAATGCATGTGGGGGGGTGGGGGTGGGGAGGAGAAGGGGACAAAAGAAAGCACAAGCAAGCAAACAATACAGGAGATCAGGGCAGGGGATTTGTTTTTTCAAAGCGTACCAGGTTTCTGAAAGGATGATTGCTCTAGTTTGACTGATAACCACCTTCAATTCTTCCCTCCAAACAATAAGGCCAGGGACTCCAAACAAGTCCCTGGTCCCTCCCCTCTTGTAAAAAAGAGATGGGGAGCTCTCACTCTCGCCCCTCCTCTCCAGTGAACTTAGGGAGGAAGGAGCAAGGAGGAGTGAGCTCTTTCCCTTTCTCCTCCTACTCGGGGAGGGCAGGGGCCGGGGGAGAAAGAGGAGCTATGGTGTGGCCAGAGCATTTAGAAAAGACTCCCTGACACATCTCCTAGGCCTTGGTGATTGGCTGGATTTCTCCATAGGAACCGAGCCAAGGAGCACCTGGCACCTCCCCCACTCCCTCCCCAATCCCCCAGAAAGCACTGCTTTACTGGGCCAGCGCATGCTCCCTGAGGGCTTCGGAAGGTCCTCTAAGTCCCCGCCTCCCTCTAGCTCTCTGGCCAGTGAGTGGAAAGCTAGAGGGAGGGGAAAGCAGCAGGAGGAAGATGTTTGTCCCCTCCCCCATCTCCCCTTGCAGAGTGACTCTCAAGCACTGGCAGTTCTTTCCCTGCAGGCTTTGTTTATGTGTGCATGCATGCAGTTCCAGCAGGTCACAAAGTGCCCACTAGGGGGATCCCTGTGGTTTGTGTGTTGCTGTGCATGTGTACAGCTCATCACAGAATCCGCAGGGCGAGGGATCAGTCCCAGTGATTACTAGAAGCCAGCATGGATTTATCGAGAATAAGTCATGCCAGACCAATCTTATCTCCTTTTTTGAGCAAGTTACTAGTTTAGTGGATCATGGGAACACTGTGGACATAATATATCTTGATTTCAGCAAAGCATCTGACAAAGTCCCCCATGATATCCTTGTTGACAAGCTGGTAAAATGCAGGTTAGATGATACCATTAGGTGGATTTACAGCTGGTTAAAGAACTGTACTCAGAGTGCTCATCAACGACTCATCAATCATTTATCTACTTAATGATAAGAACTCTTCCAGATCGTATAAAGTAGCTTTGTTTGCACTTAAAATCAGGCGTATTCGTCAGACTATAATAAATTCTACTGCAGATTCTATTTGATGTCTTGTCTCTAATTATATTTGAGATTAAGTCTTAAAATGATTTATGTAGATTTTGTTATTAGTCATTGTTTTGCTTTTGTATGGGGGTTATTACAAACTGTTACATAGGGTATGGGGTAAGCTATTAGGTCGTGTTCTTATATTTTGAGTCTCCCTGTTTTAAGGTTAGGTCAGATGGTATATATGGATTGCATAATATCTGTTAATTTGTCTATTTTTATTCTGGGTTAAATGTTAGACAATGGAGCTAAATTTATGCAATTTTATTATTCTGAACATTCTTGTATTGTATTTATTTATTTTGATTATATTTGTTTTCATGCTTGTAGCGTGAACTTTCTATTTACCTTGTGCTAGGTAGAACTAAATGTTTTGATTAGATCAAATTAATGAGCTAGATTTTATTTAGGAGTATGGTTCTTAAGATGATTACGAAGTTTGTTTCTAGTTATCGTATTTCATTATCCCAGAGGGGTTATTATCATTTTTTCCTTATAACATGGACTGTGCTAATGGCTTTTGGAATCATGTTCTGATTTTTAAGAATAGGTATGATGGTCTTTTACAAATTATTTACCAATTGTTCGTCAATTCCGGCTACTGTGGTTGAGTTATAATTACTGTGACTATGGAGTTAATTCTATCGTTCGCAGAATTGTGAATAGTATCTGCTTATGGTTGTATACTCTTTCTCTGTTGCCCGTTAGGTGATTTTATTTATTTTAGTCATTGTTTAAAGTGCTTATTCTGTGGTTTAGTTTAAACTAATATTGTGATGGCCAGATGGCTAACAACAAACTCTATTTGAATTTGATTTATCAATCTGGAGGGCTCTGTCCTGAGCCTGGTACTGTTCAATATCTTTATACATGACTTGGGTGAGGGAGTAGAGGGAATGCTTATTAAATCTGCAGATGACCCATAACTGGGAGGGATAGCCAACACATTAGAAGTCAAAAATAAAATTAAAAATGATCTTGATAAGTTGGAAAACTGGGCTGAAACTAACAAAATGAAGTTCAACAGAGAGAAATGTAAAGTTCTGCATTTAGGTTCTCGATTTGAAATATCGGGAACTGGTATTTTGGAAATCTCATTTCAGATGTAATAAATTGCCATACCAACATTCCTTTGTTTGTAATTCATATGCATGCTAGCTTAGAGGCTGTTAGTAAGGCTTTTATAGTTGACAATGGCTCAGCCATAGAAATCTCTCTCTCTGCATTTGACATACACATTGGAATGATTTCTAGCCTAATTTTTTTATGCATACTTACGAAATAGAAATTCGTTTTTTCTAATGAATCATTATCATATACTATCATCAAAGGTTATTCACTGAGAGCTTGAGAAAAAGGCAATGAAAACTAATTTTGATTGTTAATGGAAATGTATTTTTAGTCTTAAACAGCTTCCCTCAGCAATAATTATAGTTATGCCTCTTGGGTGTTTTTGGACTTTTAAATTTACATCTAGCAGCTATTTCTTTAGCAGTTAATCTTTTACAGAACAGTGCATACTCACTCTTCTATCTAACGTTAGGAGAGTCGACAGACTTTATTTGTCTTTATATAAATATATGAGGAAGTGTATATTTGATGAAATATCTAATAGGGAAATAATTTTTGTTTGTTGTAAGATATCACAATGAATATGCTAATTTTGGACACCAAGTTTAAATTAAAGCGCTGACTTACTACTGTGCAATTCAGTTTTCAATGTCACTACTGGGTCTAGAAGTTATGGTGGTAATTGCTGTTGCATATAATTTATAAATAGTAACAAGCCGGTAAGCATACTCCCTTTACTAGCAATTTCTTTCTTTCCAGACAGCATGCCCAGTTACCTAATAAGGCAGCCTAACCCCATGGGGGTGCTAGAGTAGTGAATTACCTTGTGTCTTTAGTACTGATGAATATAGAACATATACATGGTAATGATAAAGAAATGGGTTAGAAAATGCTTAATACTTACTTTAAGAGTTGAGGTTTATTTATTTATTTAGGCCACCCTCAAGATTTTCATTTACAGCTTCTACCCCAAGAGTTGATGAAGTATCTAGGCACAGATCCATTCCTAGAAAACAGCTGGTTTTGAAAGAAAGTTTCAGTGCGGTCAGTGCATCTAATTTCTGGATGGTAACAAAAACTTGGCAAGGCTGAAATAGTTAAGATTGTCTGGTTAAAATCATGGCCTTCCAATTAAAAGCTGACTTATGAGAAATGTTGAAATGACCTCATATAGTACTATCACTGTGAACCTTGCCTAACATGGCCACATGGTGTGTTTACAGTTTGTTTAACCATTAAGAAGTGGTTAAATTAATCCTGTATGCAGTTACCAGGAGATGCAAGCCACAAATGTCAATAAATCTAGATCTGTTTGAAGCAAACATCACTAAATCTTACTCTTGACTGTTCTCTTGTAGTGTCAGGAGCTGCTCTGTAAGATGAATTTCAGGGGAGGATGAAAAAGGTACCATATTAAACCACAGTGCTGATAAGTTTAGTTAAGAAGCAGGAGATGTGTCCTTGCAGTGACATTCAGTGGCCAATATTTGTTTCCCTTTAAATAATATGCTGTACATCTATGAGAATGATGGCTTGGTGTTTGTGACATTGCATCTTCACCAAGGTTACTGGCTCCAGGACAGGCAGTCTCTCCGCTCTCTCCCTTTCTCTCTCACACCCTGTCAATAAATATCCAGTTGTCTGAGGAAGTGAGATACAGATTTTACAGCTGACACCCGAGCATCTTCATTTCCAGAAGCAATGAGTTTCAACACATGTGAACGTGAAGTAGGGGAAAAAAATATAAAGGATCTATCTTTCAAGTCTTTGTCATAAGAAAACAGCTATCCTTTTCAGACAACAGAAACTAAGGTTTGGCACCCAGATAGCAGCTTTGGTTCTTACAAATAACAAAATTCCCTATCATCACAATAATGTCATGTTTCAGTTTCAAAGTCGAATCTTTTTCTTAATAAAAGTCCAACAATCATGCTGTTTAACTTTGGATTTTTGAAATGCAAAAATCACATGCAGCTTTTTTTATTTCTTAATAACCAGTAGCATTCAAGGTCAATACTGAGTGAGCAAGCTTCCCATGCAGACCAAAGAAAGTCATCTAACAAAGAGAGACCTAAACATACCCAAGGTTTAGATATGCCTAATAATCCAGGTAAAGAGCAGCAGCTTTGCTTCCGCTGTCACTATTGCAAATATTGTTGTTTCTTTCTGATTTAATTACATGTAAAACTTGTCTAGAGCCAGAGGATCGTTTTTAACACAGCATAATCTGAGAATTGGAGAAATTCTGAACTATTGAAGAATAAGTGTGCAAAATATTTTTTCAGTTTTTATTTATATAGTGCCAACAATGCCAGTGCTGAACTATCATGATTAGAGATGGCGGCCACCTTGAGTCCTGGAAGCCCCATAGAAGGCCATTTTAAAGGCTTCCGCGAATAGTATTTCCTCGCTCAACCCTGTTACAAATTCAGCTCAAGTTGGATGGCATGCCTGCCAGGAGCCACAGGGTAATAGGGAGATGACTGCCGCCTCTGCTGTAATAGGGAGGCATGTCAGGAGCATCAGGTAATAGGGAGATGACTGTTGCACTACATTGTAAACAGATGTGCTGGAACTTGCAGTCGGCACGAAAACAAAAATCTCCATTGTTGAAGGTTTGCCTGGCCTTTCTGTCCACCCCACCCCAGGCCCATGTCTTGGCTAAGAGGTTCCTGTCCTTGGCCACCACCCTTCACAATAACATACCCACTGTCTGCCCACAGAAAAATTCTATTCTTTATGCACTGGGATGTTGATGTGCATGAACATCCCATTGCAACCCTGGGGTAATTGCCGCCCTCTGAGGAGAGGACTCATCATACCTAAGCCATCCTATGCCATTCCTGGAGTGATAGGTCTATATCATAGTATTCCCACAAGGCAGAGGCAAGCTCAAGGTACTGATGTAGCACCAGCCCTGTATTTACAATAAATGAGGACACTCAGTTTGTCCAGTTCCTGTGTCGACCTTGCTTGTCTTCACCTGCTCCTTATCACTGGACTCAATTTTATCATTGGGATCAGGTGGTGGGTCACTAAACAGCAGGGCAAAAATGTCTATATATATTTATCCTGCCATATCTTCTCCTTTGCTGCCTGAAGTAGGTGAACCCCAATTGGCATTGAAATCTCAGCGTACCCATCCTACAGTGGTGGGGGCTCTTTGCAGGCCCCGTCATCTGTGTGGGTTTGCATCCAAGGGGGTAACGTGTATGCGCCACCTCTTAGTTGAGCCCCCTAGTTTAAGCTTGACACCCCTCCCTCTAGCTCCCTGGACTGTGGGTGGACCCAACCTGCCCCTGAGAGCGCCACACTTCCCCAATCCACATCAGCCTGTTAGGATCAAACTGAATTGCATAGCTGGACAGCTAACCCATTTTGGTGTTCAGGTCATCCACTCCCATGCCTACACTGATGTACCTGAAACTCTGCTGTTGTTAGGTGGGTAAACTGTGGGTGGTGGGAAGGATTGAGGGCTGGATCCCTCTCACTCCCCTATTGCTGCCGGGTGTCTATGGGTGGGACGGGGGACAGGCCCCGCTTGGCCCTGGATGCACCTGCTCAGTGATGCGCTGGTCATGGCATCAATCCAACCGATCAATATCTACACCACCTAGGTCTCCTTACCAGGTGTTGACACTTGCCTTCTCTGACTGTTTCCAGTCCTGTCACTGAAAAGAGATGGAGTGGGTGCACGCCTCTGCCCCCCCGCCTCAGCTCAACACTGGGTTCCACTGCTGGTGTCACAGTGAGGCCTGGCACCTGACCCTGCATGGGATGGGGGTAGCAGGAGCTGTGATATGCATCTGTGCAATCTGACATCCATATCCTCCATCTGCTCTTGCAGGGCCAGTAGGATCCTTATGGGACCCCTTCTTCCTCCTTTTTAGACTCTCTAGGGCTCTGGTCTGCTGGGGTGAACCCCCTGTGGCCTGGCCTCTGAGACCCTCTGCTCCCGTGCTGCACCATCCAATGCTCCTTCCCCCAGCATGACCGCTGGCCATGATCCCGGACAAAAAAAACCCAACATCTTCACCCCCACTGCCCCCCCTTTAAAAAAAACCCCTTCTTTCCCCTCAGTAGGGAGGCGATGGGTACACACCTGCTGCATTCCCTATTCAAGGGTTGCTCATAATTCTCTCTCTTGGTGAAAAGGAGAGTGGGAGAGGGTGCATTGCTCCCCTGTTTGGCTCCAAACCCTGCTAGCCCAACTACCTTGGGCCTCGCTTAGTCAGCCTCAGCCCGCCCAGGGCTGATTGAGGAGGGGGAGGGAAGACTGACTCCTTCCTATAACCCTGGAAACCCTCACAATAGGGTTGAGAAAGCTGTGACAGGGCAGGGGTATTGCAAACAACTCGCCCCCGTAACTGGCCCCCACTAGGGGTGAGACCTATGCCCCATGTGCGAGGAGGTGCAGGGAAGAGGACATTTACTCAGAGTGGTCATGGGGCCTGGTTGCAGTCCTCTCTGCTCCTATCTCATCTCCTGGACTCTTCTTCCCCCCTCTGCTCTAGGCTGCTCTGCTGTCGGGGGTGGGGCTGGCCTGCACACCATCTCCAGGCCCCTGCCATCAGGCCTCATGCTGCCAAGTTTGGTATTAGTGTGTGTGACTGCCCTGCCTGCTCTGTCTGTTCTGCCAAACTCTCTGCCTTGCCCGCCCTCTGCATTCCCTCTTTAAGCAGGGAGGGAAAGGGAGTGCTCCAAGCATCCCCCTTCCCACCCAGAAGCCCCAGATAGATCAACAGCCCTCAGATTCAAACATGGCACATGAGCCTTAACCCACCAGGGGACACAACTACACCTACCTTGTGCCGCCTTCTTTCCCAAAAGTGTGTGGGGGCAAGGAGGATTTTTGCTTTTCCATGTGTATTTTCAGAAATTAACTGTTAAATGGTTGTATTGCTTCTGTATTGTTTGAACAGCAAATTTTTATCCTCCTAGGTCATCATCTTGAGTAGAGTTTTACCTAGACCACAATCCTACAATCACTTGGTTCAGGAGAGTTCATCCACTTTATTTTGACTCCATCGGTACAGGTGTATTTAGGATTAGGGCTGATGCGACAGCAGCTGTTACCGCACTGCAATTCCATTCCTAAACCTCAGCATCCCACGTTGCACCTCGCAGAATTCCGCCCGGTACCCTGCAATTCTGCGATTCTTCCACTACAAGAATCTGCAGATGCGGCATGTATGTGTTTCACCGATTTGCTGATCGTTACCGTTGTCGCATAAAATCAGCGGTCTTTTCCTGCGTTCCGCCAATTTAATATGCGAGAGACAGTCATGAGCGGTTATCACGGTTCTGTGAAGGGAGTATGACTATGCAGCCACTGCTGTGTTGTGCTGTCACGCTGACTGCTGGTGCTGTGTCTCTCTCTGTGCTGCAATAACTGCCCATTCTTCTCAATACATACATGCATGGACAACATGTTCTGGTTGGGAGTTCAAGGAACGGTGTTTTTATTTTATGGCAAATTGATCTTTTATGTAAACGTAAATTGATCTCCAAACTAAAGTTTTTTGACCAAAACTCCTGGTGGGAGTTTAAAGTGACCTGTGTATTGGCTGACCGAGTCATTTTTTACATCATAGGACCGGCTCAGAAAGTTGAAGGAATGAAGTGTGAAGTCCATGCAGAAGAGTTTCTTACAATCCTCATTCCGCACTTCCTCAGTCTAGAAGAAGTGAGCTGAGCAACAGAACTCTGTTGGCATAGTTGTTAAGGTCCCCGCTTGCTATACAATTTGTAGCTGTCATTCAGCTGGTTCAAATCCCCACTGTTAAATGTAACTTTATTTTTATT
>QEPC01014420.1:5680620-5695614 GCA_003113815.1 Sphenodon punctatus | reverse complement strand
GACCACATAACACCTGTGCTCCGGGCTCTGCACTGGTTGCCAATAGCGTGCCGAGCCAGGTTCAAGGTACTAGTATTAATCTATAAGGCCCTTCACGGTCTCGGCCCCTCATACCTCAGGGATCGCCTCGCCCTCCGCACCCCAGAGTGGCTCCTTCGGTCTGCCGGGGGTGCCTTCTTGGAGGCCCCCCGTGTTAAGCAGAGGGCCACAATGGAGAGGGCATTCTTGGTGGCCGGGCCACATCTTTGGAATTCCCCTCCGGAGGAAGCTCACCTGGTCCCAAGCCTCTTAACATTCCGGCGAGCTTGTAAATCCTGGCTGTTCGCCGAGGCCTTTGGGGAGGGTGGGTTCGTGGGTTTTTATCCCCCTACCCTTCCTTATTTTTTGTTATAATCTTGTCTTTCCCTGTTTTAATTGTTGAGATTTTTATAATGTTTTAAATATTTTAAATATTGTTTTATTGAGATTTATTAGCCGCCCCGAGCGGTTTGCAGGAGGGGCAGGGTATAAATATATTCAATAAATAAAATAAATAAATAACATTTTTTGTTTTACGAGTTTTACATGTAGTTTAGTTTAGCATCTGTACTGTTGTATGTTTTGTAGCCACAGTTTGCTGAATAATTTTTCCAGATACTCTCTAACAGGATTTCTTTGTTTCCTTGGTTATTTGGGGAAATCCCAATCTAGGAAAACTTGTTCAGAAGCTCAAGACAAGAGGTCAGTAAATACAGATTTCTTTTCATTAAACCTTGTTCTTGAAGCAGCTAGTGACTGAGCAGTGATGACAAAGCAGGGTAGAACAATTTATCTGATAATCATGGCAATGCTACACACATTCTAACAATAGGTTTGAGTGCTTTGAGAGCTTTCCAGTAGTTTCATATCATCATGCTCTATTTTTAATTACTTTAGGTTGCTTGTATCTAAGTTGGTTTGGCACTTGGTGCCGAAGATGGAATGCCTCCTTCCTGCCCCACCTCCATGACTTTGGACGCCATTGCACCAAGGAATGCAGGCCTTCCGGGCTCATGGACCCAGAGAAGCTGCATTTCTTGTCCCTATTATAGCTACTCTCTTGTGCTTACTTTAATAACTGCACACTTAACAAAAGAAGAAAGACTTCTTGCCTTCAGAGCAGGTTAATATCTTACATAAACTGAATGATAGTTCAGCACATCAGTCCAAAAGGAAAACAAATTTAAGAGCCAAAGCCATAGAAGATAACTTGGACACACATTGACTACAGCTCCGTGCTTCTGCACAATCCATGAGCTCTGGTTAAGTTAACTGGTTTTCACTAGATGATACAAAAAAAGCACCAACTCAGTACTGCTATTGTCTAAGAACGGTATCAATATGAATATATCACACACTAAAAGCAAGGCCAAGTGTCATATTGGACCAAAACAATCCACAGACATGGTTAGCTTTCACGCAATAAATTTGTATGTGAGTGCATGTGTATGTGTGTCTAGAGAGAGAGAGGCAACAATATAGAAAGTAAAGTTAAATCTTACTACATGGTGGTAGTAAAACACCTATGTTTCAAGTATTTTACAGTATCCTTCTGGTACTTCTTTCTTTTCACAATATATAGATCTAGATATACATATACATATAGATATAGTGTGTAAATACGCTTATTTGAAAACACAAATACATTATATTACAACTGATTCTATCTAATCTAATATGATTAGGTTGGCCCTACTTGTTTCGCTTGACAGGCAGGCAGTGACACCAATCAAAATTCCTGTCATTCATGCAATTCTCAGCATGCCAGTGAGAGTCTTGACAGGACATTCTCCAGAGCATCTAAGCAGAAGCATTAGGACTTGGTTTTCTGAAATGGGGGAAGATGCATATATGTCTTTGGATGGTTTAGATGAACAATAGATCTTGGGAACTAGGCCTCACAATTGCTTGCTTAAGAAAGGCAGAAAGACCTTTCTTTTTATCTGTAAAAGAATGAAGTACCAAAAGAAAATTGTACAGTACTTGAGACATAGGTGTTTTCCCACCACCATGTAGTAAGAAGGTAACTTTATTTTCTATTGTTGCCTATATTGCATACATCGTACTGTTACTATAAAATAGTAATTAAATTTGTTATCCTGTAGTTGTGGCATGAACAGTAGCCTCAGAACAAGAGAGTCTCTTTTTTAGGCAATCATTTGTCTTTAAAGGCCATCCCAATGGATGTATTCAGATGGACAGGGAGCCTGCCGGAGCCCGGCCCCATGGCTGCCAGTTACCAGCTCTGCCTGGGGCCACATCAGATGGACTGGCAGTGTCACTGGACCACTATTTGTCCACACGGCACCATTGAGTTGTGGGTGCTCACCCAATTCTCTAGGCTGGCACCTGCGACTTCCTGGTGCCGAACACGGCAATGGAAAGATGGGCATGAAGGTGCACCTTGGGTTTCCCCAAGAGATGGCAGCAGCACCATGTTTGGTCTCTGCCCCAGGTTTGTATAGCCTGCTCCTGGATCTTCTGCAGTATTGCTGGGCTGGGCTGCTCCAGCCTGCTCTGGGTGTTGCGCATCTGGCAGGTGCCCTTCAAACGAACCGGTAAACCCAGGGTTGATAGGGGCATCCATGGGCACCCCTGGGGCTGCTGTCTATCTGTTTACACCCAGCATATCTCCAACTGAATCTCCACTCCACCTGTTCCACTATTAACAGATGCGGATCATTTAACTTTCCTTTATGTCTAGAGCTACCAGTTAAAGACGTTTTCCTTTGTAGTCCATTGGTCCTTCTACTAGTTCTGTTGGAGATTCTACTGGTTATTGATAGCCAGATTGTAACTTTCAGTGGGCAACTGAACGCAGGAAGAGCAAGAAGGGAAGACGAGTCCAGGAGGCTCTGGAATTGCTTTTGTTGGGTTGAAAGGAGAGAAACAGTGTCTAGCCCTAGGTGTGTGTTTACATTAGCCTGGATCTTGATACATTCACAAGCAGCTCAGTTTCCTTATTCACATTTGTGGAGCACACTATGGCCATTACCATTAGTATTTTTAAACAAAGCTAGCAGTGGTTCTCTCAATCCTCTACAAGAAGTTCCAAGTTTCCTTCTTCTGAGAGTAAATGATACTAACAGGTTTAATAGTTTATGGCTTGTGCAACTGCTTTTATTTTCAGTTACGTGATGAGCTGTAGTTCTGGGGCCACTTGTTACTTCCTCCAGCAAGCTTAATTTTATATTAAGGTAACTGCAGTTATGTAGAAGGGTCGCAGGGCCTGCTGACAAACTATTGAAAATAGTTACAAGTCCTCTTTGGCCTACAATTTTTTTTTACACCGCGCCACAGAATGAGAGAAGGACACATTAAGTGGGGTTTAGAGGGCCACGCTCTTTATTAACATTTTCAAACATCAGCAAAAACAAGGGGGTGGGGGAGCCACGTATTCCAGGTTCAGCCTCCTATGAGCAAGTCAGAACAGTCCCCCCCAATGTTGGACCAAGATTCCCAGCTTGGACGATGGGGCATGCATTCTCTATGAGGTCCCCTAGTGAGACCCCCAGGATCAGGGGTCAACTGATGCACCACGTACCTGCAAGACTGCACATGTCCTGCAGAATGGCTGCACACGCTTACTCCCTGGGAAGGGTCATGCACTGGGCCACTTCTCTGCCCATGCATTCTCCCTTTCCCCATCTCATATGGAGATGTCCCTTAATTGTTATCTGGTCCATCTGCAAAAACTCCAGCTCATCCTGGACCATTGAGTTCAATGTTGTTGTTTTTTAAAAACAACCCAGGAACCTTGTGACCTATTTACTGAAGTTACTGGAGCAGGCCCCATGCGCACCGTGTGGAACCTGCACGGATGGGATTTGGGATTGTGGCCATTGTGGGAAAGGGGAATAAACGTAGCACTTCAGGACCAGTGAGTTTCTGGGGAAAATTCCTTCCCAACTCCTCAAAAGGCACTCCCAAACATGCACAGTGCTGCAACAGCTAAACTTGGGGAGGGGAGGGGGGATGCTCACATCTCCTCTTGAAGCTTCTCCCTTATTGAATGTGCTGAGTTTCGGGAGCTCAGAATGGCAGCAGGGAAGTCTTGCAATTCAAGATTTCGTTTGTGCCAAAGGGCCACCGTGGCCGGGTTGTTCCAGCCTTGCATGGTCTTTGGGAAAGCCCCCTCTCCTTCCTATTCCAGCAGTACAATGCCAAAAGCCCTTACCCCCGAAAGGGTGGAGGAGGGATGTGATTTTCTTACTCAGGAGAATTTCAGATATAGCAGATGTTCTTTTGTATGGTTTTGTTTGGGGGACTATGGAATCTGGTTTTGTTGTGGGGACAGTATAGAATCTGGTTATCGTATTTCTATATGTATATGGTTTAGGGATTTTAAATGAAACATAACTGGGCTCTACATGGGGCTGCCCTTGATGACTGTTTGGAAGCTGCAGCTGGTTCAGAACAAAGCAGCCCTCCTGTAAACAGTGAGTCACTGAGAGTAGTGCATGCTATTGTTCCAGAGTCTGCACTGTCTTCCAGTAGTTTTCCTGGCACAATTTAAGGAGCTGTTTTTGATCCATTAAGGCCTATACAGGCTGGGCCCTGAATTTCTGAAAAACCACCTCCTCCCCATGTTCCATCATGGACTCTGAGGCCAGCCAGGAGCACCCACTTGTTGATACCATCTGCCTTTGGGGTTCATACATTGGGGGCATGCAGAGAGGCATTCTTGGTAACTGTCCCTGTGTTGCAGAACTGCCTTCTGCTGGAGATTCCTCAAAGCCTGATCCTGAGTGTTTTCCAAATAGGGATGGGCGAATGCAGTTCGGAGTTCAGACCGAACTCAACCAGTTCGGTTGACCGAACCGAACTTCCGAACTGAACTCGATTTTGGAACCGAACCGAATTTCTGAACTCGGCTCTGTTTGCCCATCCCTAAAAGATAATATTCCATTTAGTTCAATGGGCTTTGAATTCCCGAACTTTGTTCGAAAGTTCGGACCAAACTCGAATAGTTCGGTCGAATGAACTGAATTTTCGAACTGAACTGAATTTCCGAACTTAATCGAACCGAACCGAATTTCCAAACTCGGTTCTGTTTGCCCATCCCTACTTCCAAAGACAATGTAAGAGTTTTCTGTTTGGCTGAGCATTGACAGAAAGGGATACGGGGTTGGTGGTAAGGTATTTTAAGGATTTTTAAAGTATGTTTTGTGTGGTAGTGGTGTTCATATTTTATGTCACCTGTCCTGAGCCTTTGAGGGAAGGGTGTAATAGAAATTTTATATAAATAAATTTCAAAGATGGAAGTTGGAGAATGTCTGTTGTTAAAACAGATATTACCCAAGTTTTTAAATGGAACTGAATTGGTGGTAGTGAATGCACTAGTTTGTTCCATATGATGGTGAAGCTTATGTAACCTTCATAAAAGGTTCTATTTACACTACAGGTTTCTTCTGATTGACCACAATTGCTTTCCCACCCCACCCCACCCTTGCATGTAATGAAGGTTATTTTATTAGGATGCAATTCTATATACATTTGTTAATCAATGTGGCTTACTCATGAGTAAGTGTCAGGATTACAGCTGTGGGGCCTAATGCCAGAAATACTTAGCTATGGTTATGCTATTTGAATAGACACAGTAATCACTTTTGAGCGTGGGAGCAATCCTCTTTTCCAGATGTACACATTCTTCTTTTCCAGGTGTACACATTCATAAGTGTCTAGCACACCCCCAGTGTATGGTGAGCACTTGTAAGTACACCCCAGGTACAGAGGTGCCCCACATCATGGGTAACAGCCCACTGACTATGGTTATGCTGCACAACGCTGCCTCTCACTGTGCAAGGACCAGGTTTGAATTGGTGCCCTTGGGACCCTGAGTATGGTGGCCAGTCCCCCAGTTCCTCTGCATCACTCTAGCCAGGGCCCATGGGTTGTGTTAATGGCCACACTTCCCCTTACCGTTGCTCCACACCCCAACTTCCTAATTGGCTGCCTGCCATATAAAAGGCAGGCCTGCAGTTATCGGGGTGGGCTTCAAACTCCCGGACCTGGGCTTGAAGCGTGCTGCTTCTCTTCCCCAGGGCCATTGCCTGGTTGTCTTAGTGAAGGGTTTTGTGTATTTCCCTTTAGGGCCACCAGTTGTCAACTCGATCCGTACCCGTCCTGGTTGGTGAAAGCCTCCAGGGAGATGCTCCAGAGTAGATTGGCGCCCAGCCTTAAGCAGGCTGTGGTGTGTCCCCTGATGAAGAAGCCATCTTTAGACGTGGATGCGCTCGCCAGCTATCGCCCTGTCTCTAACCTTCCCTTTTTAGGTTATTGAACGGGCGGTGGCAATGCAGCTCCAGTGGCATCTTGATAGCATCGGTTTCCTTGACCCTTTTCAATCTGGGTTCTGCCCTGGCTATGGTACTGAGGCGGTGTTGGTGGCTTTGGCCGACGATCTCCGCTGGGAGACGGATGCAGGACGGTTGACATTTCTGGTCCTGCTAGATCTCTCGACCGCTTTTGATACCGTGGACCATGGGCTGCTGTTGAGATGGCTGTGAGATCTGGGAGGTCTGTACGGGACTGTTCTTGGATGGTTCCACTCATTCCTCTCAGATAGAAGCCAGCGGGTGGTCCTGGGAGCTGAAACATCATGCCCCCGGGCCTTGACCTGTGGCGTTCCACAGGGTTCCATTCTGTCTCCACTGTTATTTAATGTGTGTATGCAGCCCCTGGAGGAGATCGTGAGACGGTTCGGGGTGTGTTGTCACCAATATGCTGACAAAACACAGCTGTACCTCTCTTTTTCAACGGACCCAGGTCCTGCCGTCTCGAATCTTTCCCAGTGTATGGAGGCTGTGGCAGATTGGATGAGGCAGAGCAGACTGAAGCTGAACTCAGATAAGACAGAGGTGATGGCAGTGGGGAGGGCGAAGGAGGTGTCGGCTCCTCCTATTGGGGGGGGGGTCTGCCCTCCAGTTGCCCAGCAGGTTCGGAGTCTGGGGGCGATTTTGAATGTGGACCTCCGCCTGGATTGGCAGGTGGAGGCGGTGGCTAAAGCTGCCTTCCACCAGCTGTATCTGGTGCGGAGGCTGCGCCCATACATCTCCAGACCCGACCTGGCCACTCTCATCCATGCCTTTGTTACCTCGAAGTTTGACTACTGCAATGTGCTCTACGTGGGACTTCCCTTGATATTGGTTCGGAGGCTGCAGCTGGTGCAGAATGCGGTGGCCCGTCTCCTAACAGGGACGGGTTGCCGTAAGCACATTACACCAGTGCTCCGTTCTCTGCACTGGCTGCCTATAGCGTACCGAGCCAAGTTCAAGGTGTTAGTATTGGTATACAAAGCCCTATATGGTCTCGGCCCCTCTTATCTCGGGGACCGCCTCGCCTTCCATGACTCAGGATGGACCCTCAGGATGGATAGGTGGTGCCTATCTGGAGGTCCCCCGTGTAAGGTGGGGGGCCACCATGGAGAGGGCGTTCTCGGTGGTCGGGCCACGGTTGTGGGACTCCCTTCCGAAGGAAGCCCGCCTGACTCCGGGTCTGCTCGCCTTTTGGCGGGCATGCAAGACTTGGCTGTTCGCCCAGGCCTTAGGAGGGGAGCGAGGGGTAAATGAGGGATATTGGTGGGGTGGGGAATTGGAGGGTAGGGTTAGGGTTGTTTTTTTAAAAATTATTTTAAAATTGATGTTGGTTTTTAATGTATTTTATTGTTTTATTGTATTGTTAGCTGCCCCGAGATGCCGTGGGCATGAGGGGGTGGCATAGAAATGCCAATAAATAAATAAATAAATACATTTTGGCCCAGGGGTTATTGCCTGCCTTCCTGATTGGCTCTTAACTGTGTATAAGGAATGCTGCAGGAAACTGGCAGAGCATCTGTGTGTTTCTCTGTTCCTGTGATGCTTGGCCCATGTGTCCCTGATTCCTTATCTGTCTTCCTGCCTTGCTAAGTTGTCCCCTTATTTTCCTGGTGTCTTGTTTACCCCCACCCCCTTCCCACCCTTCTGATTTCCCTTTTGATGTCTTTGTTCTTCCCTTCCCTTGGTGCCTCACTCCTCACTTAGCTCCATGCATCTAGATCCCTGGTGTAATACTGTTGCTCTCCCGAGTCTCCTGGAAACCCACTTCTTGTTTAGTTCTGTGTGTCTGGCTCCTTGTTGCTGTGGTTTTACCCACCTGAGTCTCCTGGAACCCCTGTTTCTTCCTTAGTTCTGTGGGTCTGGATCCCTGATGTAGTGCTCTTGCTCCCCCGAGTCTCCTGGAAGCCACTCCCCTTAGCTGTGTGTGTCTGGTTCCCCATTGCTGTGGTTTCCCCCTTCAGTCTGTGTTTTTGACTCCCTGTAGTAGTGGTCATGCTCCCCTTAGCCTCCTGGAACCCCTCTCCCTTGTGTCTTGTGTGTGTTCATAGCCCCAGACCTCCCTCTGAATCTTCCCTTGTACATAATGAATATCTGTTGCCCTCATCCTCCTGTGATTCTTTCCATATCTCATAATGTTCTCTGAGCCTGCAAGCTCTGCCCTCATTTCCTCTTGTTTATTCCAGTCACTCTCCTGACAAATAGCTGGTTCCTATTGTGCTTTGTTCCTCTGGCCTTCTAGCCAAGCGCTGTGGTGCTCATTGCCCATCCCCTTTTGTGCTGTCCTTGCTCTTGTGTGCCAAGGATTGTTTTTCTGGTGATTCCAGTGTCCCCCTTCTGCTGACATAGTCCTGTGTCCCTCTGTCCTCTCAACCTAGTTCTTGTTTTCTCCTAGGTTGCCCAGTGCACAGTTAGGCCTCCTGAGTATGGTGCTGGAGTCTGTTTCGGTTGTTTCCTGATAGTTCCCTCTGATGATTTACAGTCCATGCTGAAGAAGCTTGTTGCCCATTATCCTGAGGGAATGGCCTTGTCTGTGTCTGACTTCCCAGTTTCTCTGTTGTGCTTCCCTCTTCTGAGCCCCTGTCTTCCTTTACCCCTTTCCTTGTCCCCTTTTGGCCCATTACCCCATAGATCCCTGACACCAGCCACAGAAAGCTCAGCAGATCATCTGGTATTTCCTTGATCAGTTCTCCTTCCAGTTTCCCTGGCCCTCTTTTTGGCTGGAACTGTATTTTTTGCCTCTCTGTCTCCTTTAGGTTTACCTCTGGACCATCTCTATTTCTGGTGCCCTGTCGTTGTTTGGACCAGATTTGCCCTGTTCTTTTCCTTGTTTGTTTGGACTTTGCCTACATTCTGCGTAATTCTCCCCTGCTCCAGCCCTTTTGCTCTTGCCCTGAAACTGATCCTTCTGCTCTGTTCTGTTTGCCTACCTATTGGCCTCCAGCATGTCAGCTTGTCTCTCTTGCCCCCTTTGGTCTGAGTGCTTGTCGCTGAAGTTTCTAGACCCCATCCTGCACCTATTCACCCAGACCAGATCCTGCACTGACTTACCTAGCTCTTCTGGACCTGATCGAACAAACAACTGTATCCCAGAGTTCAGTACAATCTCGCTCCTCCAGAACACACTGGACCTGATCCCATGACACAAGTTTTTGGCATCCACTTGACACTATGAAAGAAGATTTGGCATCCACTTGGTCTAGTATGGCACTCAAATATGAAATATGCTGACGCACCCCTCTTGCACGCTGGTGAAAGGTGATTGCGCCCAATATTCAAATGCTTAAGATGGGTGACTATTCCTTCAGTTCAGGAGACTTGATGCCTTATATGCTGGTTAGCTAAGCAAATTAGGATCCTAAGTCCCCCAGGCAGCTAAGAATCGGTTCTAAGAATCACTGAATCCTTGTTTTAATTAAGCAAACTCTGGAATAGATTAACTGTTTTCTCGGTTCAGTATATTATTGGGGATCATGCAGGAGAGGTGGTGGTGGTGATACACTGCCAAAAGGATCTTTGTAAACTATTTTGCCCAGACTACTATTCTTAAGCACCCTTTTAGTACTGCTAGCACTCATTTATGATAAGGAAAAGGAGACTTATTTTTAATATGAAAGGAGGAACCTGACTGTAAAATAGCATCCTCAGTATCCAGCATCCAGGTTGGTCTATGTGTAATATGATGCTGTTGTAGTAAGTTTTAAAATGTCTCCTACTGGAAAAAATTTGTTCATTGTTTTTATTTTTTTTATTTTTACTCCTAATAGAATAATAAATAACATTGACTACTCTAGATTCTATTACTATGTAAAAGCTATTTTAAAACATCTAACCATCTGCTTAATGGCTGGTAATATGTTTCTAATGGTCACTCTTGATAAGATACTTTCAATTTGCTACAGTAATAGTAATCAAACAGCCAGGCACATTCTAAAGTGATATGACTGAGATTGTTCCGCTTTCATATCAGTGAAATACTGTTACAGTCTTCCCTAGGAAAATATATAGTTGGCTTAAAAGTTTTTTGGTGTGTGTGTTTAAACAACCTCCTTTCTAGATGAGGTATGCTGAATATGAAATGCACATATAAGTGTTTGCAGCAACACAAATTTATGGGTTTAATTTTTCACTATTTACAAATCCAGGTGCTGCTGCTACTGTGGCTGTAACCAGAGGTCAGTTTAATTAATATCAATCCTTTTTTCTTGGATGGTATACACTGAATTGTTGTCATTGAGGGCCTTGGATCCTTTTGTCCGATCCCAGCAGCTGGTGACAGCTTGGCAAATTATAAGTTTCTTGGCTTAAAACAGACTAAATTGCAGACAAAACAAGCCATCAGCTGAGTAAATACTGCACCTCTGTTTGGCTTCAGTGAGAAGAAGGAGATTAGCATGAGTACTTAGTGTTCATAATTACTAGTAAGAGGCAAATAGTAGGCTCAGGCTGACTGGAGATTGTTCCATTATATCCAATTAACACCCACTTGATTATTCTTAATTACTTGTGTTTCATGACAGTGAAGTAAAGATGTCATACTTCAAACGCTCAAATACCATCTAAGTCATTGATATACCTACATCAACAATGCGTCATGCTCATTCTTGAAGACTTTTTAATATCTATTTATAATTCAGTAAAGTTGAAGTGCCTGCTTTTATTTCCAATAACCTTTCCCCCTGGACTTGATCTGTTAAAATGCAGATAAAATGAGTAATAATTTTTCCCATGATAAAAGTTGTTTAGCAGAAGAAAGATACTGATGGCTTGATCATTCACCTGCTAGTAATTTTATTTTGCGAAATGTTTCTTATATGTTACCTGGAAGGTATTGAGTCTTGAAATAGAGGGTGTTAAGTAAAATGCTGTGTGTAAATCATGGGTCGGGAATCTTTTCCCTCCCTCACACCCCTTGAAAAAGTAGTACAAGCTCTGTGGTCCTGATAGGAGTTGGGGACAGAGGGGCTTCAGGGCTGTTTTCAGGACGGGGAGGAAAGAAGAAAGTATGTATCATGGATCCATTCTCTGTCCTTGAATGCATGTTCTCATCTGTGCTCCCTTCCCTGAAGTCACTACTTCAGGACTTGAGAGTAGGAACTAATCCATAGGGCAGATCCAGGAACTGGAGTGTGGCCAAACCTCCCTCTGCCCTCCCCTCCCGCAAACACAACACCCCCACCCCCACCCTGTAAGCTGGTTTTGGCTCAGGGGTTGAAGTGTCCTACCCCAGGCTGAGATTTTCAAGGGGAGTTGAGACCCCCTCACCTTCAGCAGCTTTTGAAAACCTGAGCCTTGGAAAAAAGTTGGTGGTGCACATAAGTACAACTGTTACAGTTTGCCTGATAGTGCTCTGTGATAAATGTTAGAAACCAATAAATAAAAAGGCAAGTCCCCAAAGTACAATGAGCTAATGAAGACCTTCTCATTTTAGGTTGTAATATATATTTAAACAGGTAAAGGAAAGGTCAATAGAAAGTTTATTGAAGTAAGGAATGCCTAAGTATATTTAAAGATTTAAACAGGGAATTGAATGTGTTCCCCAGTCATTTGGAATCTAAAATGTTCAGTCTTCTTTTTAAAGGCCACATGCAATATTGAGGAAAGAATAGCCTTCCAAATGCTATAAGTAAATACATCTATATAGGTATTAGTGAAATAGAATATTCATTCATTCAGCCATTCATTCAGTTGTCTACCCCGCCCTTCCCAGGGTGGCTTACATAAACTACACAAAATTGAAATACAATAAAATTCCCATTAAAAACCTCATTAAAAGAAAATCCGACCCCTCACCCTGCCTGCCAGATGCTTTGCCAAATGTTTTACACTGCCTCCAGAATAGGCTCGGGCTCTGACGGACCTTTGAGGGAAGGGAGTTCAGTAACACTGGAACAGCAACTGAGAGTGCCTCCCCGTGGGCCCTTGTTGTACGGACAAGATTGACTTGTGGTACCTGCAATAGAGTGCTTCCGGCCAATCACAGTGGCCACAGAAAGTGCCAGGTACACTGCTGGCGCTATATAAATGTTTGTTAATAATAATGGAAGGAAAGGCAGTCTCTCAGATATACGGGGTCCAGACTGTTTAGGGATTTAAAGATTGAAACCAACACCTTGAATTGTGCCCAGAAGGCTATAAGGAGCCAAGCTGCCACATTCTGCGCAAGTGCAGGTTCCAAACAGTCACCAAGGGTAGCCCCACGTAGAGCACACTGAAGTAGTCTAGCCTCGAGGTAATGAAAGCATGATAATGGTGGCTAGATCTGAGCCAGAAAGAAAGGGCCACAGCCTCCTCACAAGATGTAGTTGGTGAAAGGTGCTCCAGCCACCGCTCTAACTTGATGTTACAGGTGCAACAGGAGTCCAGAATGTACTCAAAGGCTGTGAAACTGAGTAACTAGAGAGGGCCAGACCCCCTCAATAACAGGGGTTCCAGTCCCCTCCAAGGTGCAGGCTCAGACAATCACCATAATTTCAGTCTTACCTGGAGTCAGCTTCAATTGGCTCACCCTCATCCAGTCCCCAACAGCAGCCCAGCATTGGGTAAGCACCGAGACTGCATGACCTGGGTTGGATGAAAAAGAGTGGTAGAGCAGTGTGTCATCAGCGTACTGAAGGCACTTCATTCCAAACCTCTGAATGATCTCGCCCAGTGGCAGGTCCCAAGGGAATGATGAGCAATCTCCCATCGCCACCCACTGGGACTTCCCCAACAGGAATGAACAGAACTACTCAAGAGCAGTATCACGAACCCCTGCCAAGTCCCACAGTCATATCAACATCACCTTGTGAATAACCCTTGTCGATCTCCAGGCATAGATCATCAATGAAGACCACAAACACCGTCACTGTGCTGTACCCCAGACAAAACCTGACTGAAATGGAACCAGAAAACTGATAGCATTGAGATGAGCCTGAAGCTGCTGAGCAACTCACCCATTCAATAACTTTCCCTAAAAAGGGAAGTTTAGAGACAGGGTGATAGCTGGCTAGGGAGTCAGTGTCCAAAGATGGTTTCTTAAGCAGGGGCCAGACGACTGCAATTTTGAGGGTGTCCAACAGCTTAACTTCCCGAAGTGAGGCATTGACTACTCCAGTTAGCAACAGTCCCAATGTGTCCCCGGCTGACTTTCAGCAGCTAGGACAGGCAAGGATCCAATTCACAACTGATTGCCCACACCACTGATAGCACACTTCACATTGGTGGGTGATACTAATTGAAACCGATCCAAACAAACAGGACAAGGATTAGCTTCCACAACCCCAAACTCTGGCCCTGCAGGTAAAGTAGCAGCACCCAAGTTGTGGTGAATATGAGTGATTTTATCGGTAAAGTAATTAATAAAAATGCCACAACAGACACTAGATGACTAGTTCACGGGAGAGATCAACCGGATTTACTAGGCCATTCACCATCTGGAACAGCTCCATAGGATGAGACTTTGCAGACACTATGATGTTGAAGAAAAACCTTTCTTTGCCACCATCACTACCACAGCATAGTCCTTCAAAAATTATCTATGCTGAAATTGGTTGGCTTCAGTATGATTCAGGTGCCACATGTGCTCTTAACCGCCTAACCTCCTGCTTCAACCACCTCATGTCCCCTGTATACCAGGGGGACCTGTGCTGTTGCAGTGGTAGGAGAGGATGCCTGGGTGCAATGTCCATAGTCAGGATGTCATTTCACAGAGTGACCAGGTCATCGGCAGAGTAGCTGTCAAGGTCAGTGGGTAACCCCCTCTCCCCCCCCAGGAGTTCTGGAAAACAATTGAATTGATCTGTTTCTGGAGACGGACCAATCTAACAGTCCCCGACCCTGAGGAGGGTATAGGAGGGCAGGGATCCAGGCCATCAGATGATAATGTCCAACCATGAAAGCAGTATTGTAACAAAAACCCCAATAATTGGAACCCCTGTTTCCAGGCCAGTGCAGAACATAAAATCCAATGTGTGCCTAACATCATTTGTCGGGCCTGATATAATTTGGAATAGACTCATGGTTGTCATGGAGCCATGAAGTCCCACAAAAGGTTAGTCTCAGCATGTATGTTGAAGTCACCCAGACTATAAGTCTGGGTGACTTCAAGATCACCTCTGAAACCAACTCAGTCAGTTCGATCAGGGAGAGGGGTGGTCATACACTAGCAAAATCCCCACTCTGTTCCTGGTCAAATTCAACACAAGGATGGACCCTCTCCATATTGGATGAGTTAGGCCAAGATGTCTTTAAAATTACTGCCACTCTGTTGGATTGTGCAACAGTTGTAAGTAAAAGCCCATTGCAAGCCCTGCAAGCTTAATATGGGGCTTGTCCAGTAGTGGAAGGGTCAGGGGATGAAACAGGTTTTTTTCTCCTTGTCTCCTCTCTTCTCCTTTTACTGTTCTCCATCTTGTCCCATGCAGTCTGTACAGTATTGAAGCATGTCTTCTGAGCTCTTAGTAAAGCTCTGTTTTGAAGAAACTTCTGCTGTGTGTTATTCAACAGAAAGCTAACTCTACAATAGGTTATGGGCCCAGGACATCTTCAAGGCAATTTTGAAGACTAGAAGCAGCCCAGAAGGAGTGTAGACTATGAAAGAAAACTCCCAGACAGAGAGGCCTACTGACTGTGAGTAAGAAGGCCTAAATCCCAGAAGGGGAAAGGGAGGGAAGCAAGTATG
>QEPC01014420.1:5652994-5679535 GCA_003113815.1 Sphenodon punctatus | reverse complement strand
GGGAGGGGGAGGGAATTAATTTATTTCATTGGTTTCAATGGGGACACAGCGCCCCATTGAAACCAATGAAATAAATCCGGTACCGGCATACCGGATTTAATCCGGGAATCCGGTTTTCGTAGAACCGGTAAATCCGGTAGCCGGTAATGGGCCCGGGGTCCCACCACTACAGGTTAGCAAAGGCTACAATAAGTTTATTGGTAGATGACCAGCTAATCCATATAAGAAGTGAGACCACAGTAAGAGGCATGTGGATTGCATTGCAAAACGTGCATGAGAGAACTAGCATGAATAGCAAACTGTTTCTACTGAGGAAACTATACAAAATGAGGCTTGGCAAAGAAAGTGAAATGCAGGAGTATATAAATGCCATGTTGGAAGTAGTGGCACAGCTGTGCGGCATTGGAGCAGATATAAAGGACAACCATGTGGTAGCCCTACTCCTCTGCAGCCTGTCTGAATCTTATAGTGCCTTCATCAATGCCCTGAAAACAAGGCCAGATCCTGAACTGAGGCTGGAATTTATTAAAGGTAGACTTGCAGATGAATTCCAGTGCAGAAAGGAGAACCTGCAGAATGATATAAATCAGGGTAATGAGACTCCACTGAAAACCTCAGACAAAGCTCCTAAGAGGGAAACCAGAGTATGCTTCATATGCAAAAAGGAGGAACATTTAAAGGAAGACTGCTATATGTGGAAAGTAGAACAGCAGAAACTGTCTCCATGAACACCTAAGCAGAAGGCTAAGGTCAAAAACAGCAACACAGTCACTCAACAATGGAGTGGGTGCTTCAGAACAAGGCAAGACAGCTCATCCCAAAATTAGAGTGTAGACTCCGGGGCAACGAGCCACATGACTAGCAATAAAGGATTCTTCACATGGCTGGATCTGAGCAGTAAAGAAAGGATCTACCTTGCAGATGGAAGAAGCATCAACGCGGAAGGAATTGGGCAAGAATTCCTGTACTGCAACCAGTCACAGGGAGGCACACTGACCATACCCATGAAAGATGTGCTCTATGTGCCCAACTTAGAAGGGGGACTCCTGTCCATGAGGTGCCTGGCAGTGAGGGGGCTCACCATCCATTTCCAGGGAGACGAATGCACAATTCAAAGTGGGACAAAAGTACTGGTCAGAGCCACTGCAGATGAGCACCTGTACCATCGGAGCACAGCGAAAGAACAGGTGAAGCTCACTGCGCACAAGCCACATGATGACTGCATCCACCTGTGGCATAGACGGATGGGACAGAGACACCCAAACAGCATCAAGGAAATGCACAGACAACAGTTGACCAAAGACCTTAAGGTATCAATGTGTTCCGCGATCATGAAATGCGACTGCTGCATCAAAGCCAAAGCCACGAGGGCTACGCTTCCTAAGAAGAGTCAGAATAGAGCCACGAAACCACTTGATCTTGTACACAGCAACATCTGCGGCCCAATGAAGGTTCCCATGCCAGGAGGCAACCGGTATATCGTAACTTTCATTGATGACTATTCAAGGTACAAAATCACTTACATCATGAAGAGTAATGATGAAGTATTCAACAAACTTCAGGACTATGTGACCATGACGAGCAACAAGTTCCAGCGCAGACCAAAGACACTGTGAACTTACAATGGAGGGGAGTTCACAGGAAAGGAAGTAGAGGACTTCCTGAGACTCCATGGAATTGAGCACCAAAAGACAGTGTCATATACATCTGAGCAGAATGGAACAGCCGAAAGGAAAAACAGAACGCTAACCGATATGGTTAGATGCATGTTAACAGACTCTGGACTACCAGAAAGATAATTGGGCCAAGCAGCAGTTGCTACTACTTACCTACAAAAATTGGCTATATTCTGGAACAGTGAAGAAAACTCCATATGAACTGTGACATGGGCAAAAACCTAGTGTGGGCCACATCAGAGTATTTGGAAGTAAGACTTACGTATATATCCCAGAGGAGAAATGTACCAAGCTGCAAAACAGTGCAGTGGAAGACATCCTCATAGGATACAGTGAGCATTCCAAAAGCTACAGGTTCCTGGATCAATGCACAGACAGAATAACCATTAGTAACAGTGTGACCTTTGTGGAAAACTCAAGTGACGGTGTGATGACTCTCCAAGGTCCAGGTGAAGGAGAACAATCAAACACGGATGAAACCACTGAAAAGGAGCAATCCTCTCAACAAATAGTCGAAATCGGCACAATGGTAACAGAAGTGAAGGAACAGACACAGCTGCCTGATGATGCTGAGCCAAGGCAGTCAATGAGGTCTAACAAAGGCATTCCCCCCACTTGTCTGTCCTACAAAGTCAGCACCAGTAAACTGTCAGAGCCAGCATCCTGGGACGACATCTCACATATGTCAGAAGTGGAAGCAGAAAAATGGGTAAGAGCGACTGAAGAAGAAGTGAAGTCCGTGCAGGACAACGTGACGTGGACACTTCCTCCACTGCCCACAGGGAGAAAGACTATAGGTTGTAAATGGACATTTAAAATAAAGTACAATGCACAGGGAAATATTGAACGGTACAAGGCCCGACTTGTCGCAAAAGGATACTCCCAGAAGTACAGAGAAGAGTACGATGAAACATTTGTGCCTGTAGTTAAGCACACTACAATCAGAGCATTGTTAAGTACAGCTGCCGGAAGAGGAATGCAAGTCAAGCATATGGATGTGAAAACAGTGTTCCTAAATGGTGAGTTGAAGGAAGATATTTACATGGACCAACCACCAGGGTTTGAAAGGCATTGAAAGGTCGGATCTTGTATGCAAACTGCACAAAAGCATATATGGGCTTAAGCAGGCCGCCAGAGCATGGAACACTAAAATAAACAAGGTGCTCATGAGGGAAAATTTTACCAGGAGTAAAGCAGATCCCTGTTTATACACAAAGAGACTAAGGGGCAGGTAGAGCTTTCTTGCTTTGAGCAAGAAGGGGATGAGTGTGAAACAATGAGAGCTCTAAATCAGGACTTTGAAACTAAGGACCTGGGTAACATAACTCACTACCTTGGAATACAAATTGAAAGAGAAGACGGCAGAAGCTATCTTCTCAACCAAAGACAGGCAATAGAAGAGATGATAGAAAGTTTCGGCATGGGGAGTGCAAAGGCAGGAAATACCCCTATGGAAACCAGCTACCCAAAGAAGATCAAAGAACCAAGCTTATTGCTGCCAGACAATAAGCAATACAGAAAGGCGATAGGAAAGTTCTTGTACATTGCCACAATCACAAGGCCTGACATTGCGGTGGAAATTGGTATACTGTGTAGACAAGTCTCAGCCCCAACCCAAAGGGATTAAAACGCAATGAAGAGGGTCTTACGGTACCTGAAAGGGATTGTGCACCTCAAGCTACACCTTCCAGCAACTTCCATGTCAGACGCAGATTGGGCTGGAGACCATTCGGACTGAAAATCTACCAGTGGTGTACCTGTTCTTGCTTGGTGGAGGACCCATCAGCTGGTGTGCTAGGAAACAAGCCTCTGTGACACTTTCCTCTACGGAGGCAGGGTATTCGGCAGTGGCACACGCCAGCCAAGAAGATATCTGGTTGCGACAGCTTCTGAATGATCTGGGGCAAAAATTGGACAGACCCACACCGATCCTGGAAGACAACCAAGGATGTATAGCGCTGGCGCAAACAGAACGAATCAACCCCAGAACCAAGCACATTGATGTAAAATACCATTTTCTGTAAGACTCACAAGAACAAGGAGTCCTAGATCTGCAATACTGTCCTACAGAGGATAAGACAGCGGATGTGTTCACAGAGCCACTAGCAGGGGAATGCCATCACAAGCTATTAAGAAGAATGAACCTAGTGGGTTTGACTAGTGACTGTTGAGAAGAGGTGTTGGATTGTGCAACAGTCCCAAGTTAAAAGCCCGTTGCAAGCCCTGCAAGCTTAATATGGGACTTGTCCATTAGGGGGAGGGTCAGGGGATGGAACAGGGTTTTTTTTCTCCTTGTCTTCTCTCTTCTCCTCTCTCTGTCCTCCATCTTGTCCCATGCAGTCTATATAGTATGGAAGCATGTCTTCTGAGTTCTTAGTAAAGTTCTGTTTTGAAGAAACTTCTCCTGTGTGTTATTCAACAGAAAGCTAACTCTACAATACACTCCACACACCCCAACCGCCGGTACTAGACTGGTGCTGCACTGAGTACCCAGCTGGCACCATCTTGGACAATTGTTAGGCACTCGGAGCTTTGGTAGGAGGTGCTGGGTAAGAATGTGTAAAATAAATAAATAAGATCAAAGATGGTGTATGTTTTATTTACCATTAAGGAGCAAAGGAGCAGAATTAATAGCTGCTGAATTTGGACGTAGAGTCAAGGTACTCCCTTTTAAAATAGTAGACACTGATCCTGTGGTAATACTCTAATAATTTTGCACCAGCTGCACAATATGAATACTGTTGTTTTGTCTTAGGAGTTTGGGGATAGTAGAATGAGAGGTTGAACAGAATTGAGTAGAATGAACACTGTTGAACAGCTGTATTCTCTCTTAGCAAATCTTCTTGTGCTGAGGCTTAATGATGTATTGCATGATGAGAAATCTGTTATATTTAGATATTTTATGGTAATTGCTGCACACTGCAGCTACTCAGAACTTCACAGCAACACTGATGTTGGTGATCTACCTTGGATTGTCTTGCTCCTCTGTCATTTGGGATATGGAAAAAATCTGGTAGCTGTATAAGGCATATGACAACTTTGAGTACTATGCATTTCATCCAGCAGATGGCATTGGTACATACATTAGCCAACTTGCTGCAGTACAAAAGGCATTGAAAAAGGACTTCAGGTGATTGTCTGGTCTCCCCTGCCAATGCCAGAATTATTCTTTTACACTTCCTAGTTTTGTTCCAGACATCTAAATATCTTGAGTGATAGGGCTTCCTCCAAGTTTAATAGATCTTGCTGTGAGGAATTTTTTTACTTCGACTCTAAATTGCAGTTCTGTATTTTCATCCATTTGTTTGTTTACTTATCCCCTTATATGATCCAGAGTTATACTGAATTTTATTCATAACTCTATTGCTGAAGGGATGGGGTTAATTTGCCCCTTGTTTTTAGTATGTCCACCACAAAGAAATCCGGCTATTTAGTTGATTTAAGTTGACATCATAATATATAGCTAATATATTTTCTGTGACTTAACTCAGAACCACGATTGTGTGCTTTTTTAGATGTGCTATTTGACATGGTCCCAGTGATGATTAGAAAGTCCTTTAAAAACCTATTGTCATTGTGATTTTATTTACTGTAACGTTCTGTTTTCAATGGCAAATCTTATGAAGCTAAACCTAAATGATAAATTAATGCTGCTGCCATAAATGCATGTGGGTTTTTTTGTGGGGTTTTCTTTAAAGAAAAAAACCTTTCAGGATAAATTAAACCACTTTTGGTTGCAGCAGGAAGCAAAAAGTGGATTCTTTTTCTAGACTTGTTTCTCAGCTACTGTACATGCTAACTTGAGGTCTCATTTTGAATAAAACCAACAGTCCAATGGGCTTGTTACCTTGCATGTGCTGCTAAGCACATTGAGTTTGTAAAGTGAGGTGATACCAAGCACCTTAAATTCCTTCTTTCTTGTAGGATAAAAGAGTCTGGATTAGCTATTCCATTCCATTACTTACAGGTGTTCTTTAAGGGAGTGCTTGGGAAGTTTTACTCAATTTAACTTAAGACATAAGTAATATTCCCAATTCAGAGCAATGGTTTAGAACCTGACTGAATGTCCTTTTGGCTAAGTAATTATCCTAGTTTCCTTACTAAATGTTATTTTATGTATTATGTTTAATAGCCTCATTCTCTTTGATATGGTAGAATGGTAATGACACTTCATATCACCCAGGCTCATCTTTAAGCTGCCTTTTGTTTGGTTTTTACAGTTTATTAGACCAGCGTCACAGTATAGGCTTTCTTGACACTTTCCTGGAGTGAGCGTTCCCCAGATTTGTCCTTTCCCTTCATACAGCTACAAATCACAGTTCTAGAACACTGCAATGGTCACAATACCAGCTTCTGATATAGCTCTCTCAGAATACTTTACAGATGAGATCATCATTGTTTCCTCCATTTTATTAGTTGGGAAACTAGAGCTAAACCAAATAGTAAAAAAAAAAATTGCATGTATTTCTGAGTTTCCAAGGAATGGCTCCAAGTGTTTGGCCAGATTTCAGTAACTTAGTCGAATACTCGGTACTCTATAAAATATTCTGTAAAATAAAATGGAGTACTGAGTTCCCATATATAGGACCAGGAAAAGCCCTGTATATTGGAGGGAAAGTCCCGTATGTTGCCCATCTGAGGATTTACCAGAGTACCAAGTACTTGACTGAGTACCAGTCCGATTACTGGGTTACTTGGTAAAACTGAGTCAAATACCAAGATACTTGGTAAAAACTGAGTAATTTTGAATACCAAGTTTCAGCACTAGGGGAATAGGTATACTCAGTGGAGAGCAAGTAAGGGAACCCAGCTCTCCTGAGTCCCTGTTCAGTGCTATGTCCATGAGATCGCACTGCCTGTTTGGTAATGTCATATAAGTGCAAGTGCTTGAGCAGCATCCTTGAACACTGCATTATGCCTTACGTGGCATGAGGCACTGTGAAATTTGCGACTGGCTGGTAATTTTCATGCCATCTCATGCTTGTTAACTTTGCAATATGTTGAATCATCAACAGCGTAGGAAACTGGAGTACTTCAATTTTGTCCAGCCCAGGTCCCCAGTAGGATTATACTCTTCATTCTCCTCTTCTAGCTCAAGACATTATGTACTTAAATTTGGCTTGTGTGCATTTGTGTGTGTATGCTAAAACACTCTTAAGAAATAGTGGTAAAAATGTTCTTGAACTTCTTGGTAATCTTCTAGAAAGGGGCCTATAATCAACACTCAAAAGCTGTAGTGACTGCATGAGAATAGTTAAGAAATAGGGAGGTTGGAAGAGCCAGCCACAGTGGCTTTGTAGCACTCACAATGCAGCTCAGTGTTCAGCAGGAGCCACAAGGGGTTGCACGAGCATAGATAAGGCAGGGGCTGTGACGCTAATACCATTGCAATCTGGTGATCCTCAACTGGTAAAATGGCCCCCTGGTTGGGGTTAACTGCATATGGTTCCCAGCAATCCTGGGGATCAGACAACTCGATGGGGGTGGGGGTGAGAGAGATAAAGTCATCTTTACCCAATGCCTTCCCTTCCATTAGTGATAAGTGGAGCTGTGGTGTAACTCCATATAGCATACTTGATGGAACTTTTAGAAACTGCAACACTATTAAAAATTCAGTCTGTTCTGTTTCCTACTCCTTTTGTATGGTCTCCAAATGTACCTGCTAAAAATCCTTACGAAGTGTTTCCGTAACTCTCTCTTCCTTTTCCCACTTCCTGCAAGTATGTGCCAGGTGCAGTACATTATGGACCAGGGAATTTGAAAATACGCTTCAGTAGGTGAACTCCTGTAATCCAAAATCAAAATTTGCCCCCAAATGTTCCTCCAAAATAAACCCTTTTGGTACCATTTTGTTCTTAGTACAAGTTTGAATTGGTGACTGATTTATGTTTACTATAAATCTTTGAAATTAAGGGTTCATAATGGAAATGCTGAAATTTCAGCATTAGCAAGTGAACATCAGTGCAATAAAAGACTTAACAGGTAAGGAAAGCTGTATCATTTATGATTAATACTGCTCTGGCACTTAAATATGTTTAAACTGATTGGAGGTTAAGGCAGTTTTGAGCAAAAAATATTTTCATCACCTGTCTTTCATCAACTCTGTTTCCAAAGTGTAATGATCTGAATTAATAAACTTCCAGGATGAATGACCTTTGCCATTAATTTTGATATTGGTTTGATTAAATAACCAACAGTTAGTAAGGTTATTCAATGTGTGTGCATTTGTGTACACTGATGCAGGGGATGTTCTTGGGGCGGTCAGAGCCACCTCATGTGAACTGGACTCGTCAGGAGAGGCTGGGGCCATTGCTGGCGAGGGTGGTCAGTGCCTTCCGTAGGGAGGGCAGAGTGCCAAGCTGCCTCAAGGAGACAGTCGTGCAGTCTCTGCTCAAAAAACCTTCACTTGATAGTGACACCCTTGCCAGCTATCGGCCAGTCTCTAACCTTCCCTTTTTAGGGAAGGTTATTGAACAGGTTGTAGCGCGGGAGCTGCAGGAGCATCTTATCTGGACTGTGCCGGTTTTCTTGATCCCTCACAGTCTGGCTTTCATCTGGGTTATGGCACTGAGACTGCACTTGTGGCTTTGGTCACCAACCTTCACTGTGAATTGGATCAGGGTCGTTTGACCCTGCTGATTCTGTTAGATCTGTCAGCTGCATTTGATACCGTTGACCACGAGATGTTGGTGACTCAGGACCAAGCTGGAGTGGGCAGGATTGTTCTCAAATGGTTCCACTTATTCCTGGCTGGAAAAACTCAGTGGGTGGTGCTAGGGGATTGTTTATCATCTCCCTGGGACCTCTTGTGTGGAGTCCTGCAAGGTTCGATTCTGTCCCCTCTCCTGTTCAATGTATATATGCAACTGTTGGGCGAGGTCGGGAGAGGTTTTGGGGTTCAGTGTCATCGATATGCTGATGACACCGAAGTTTACCTCTCTTTTTCATCCGACCCAGACCCAGCAGTCTTGGTGCTAACTCGGTGTCTGTCAGCTGTGGGGGACTGGATGAGGGCGACCCGACTGAAGGTGAATCCTGACAAAACGAAGGTGATGCTGGTGGGTAAGGCAGCTGGAGTGGCATCCCCCATTATTCATGGGGTGTGCCCCACGCTGGTCCCTCAGGTTTGTAGTCTGTGAGTGCTCCTCGATTCTCAGCTCCACCTGGATGTCCAGGTGGGGATTGTGGCAAGGAGCTCATTTGACCAGTTACATCTAATCTGGCAGCTTCAGCCATATGTCTTGGACTCCGACCTGGCCACCATCATCCATGCTTTCATTATCTCTAGACTGGACTATTGTAGCACACACTACGTGGGGCTATCCATGGTGATGGTTCGGAAGCTGCAGCTAGTACATTACACCAGTGCTCCATTCTCTGCACTGGCTGCCTATAGCTTTTCTGGCCTGATTCAGAGTGTTGGTATTTACCTATAAAGCCCTATACGACTTAGTCCCTACCTACCTGCGGGACCGTCTCACTCCCTGGGCTCTGGATCAACCCCTGCACTCAGCTGGGAGCACCCTTATTGAGGTCTCCCGGGTGTCCCAAGGGGCCACTATGGAGAGGGCGTTCTCGGTGGCCTCACCTATGCTGTGGAACTCCCTCCCAACAGAGGCCCGGGTGGCCCAGATCTCCCCTCTTTATGATATCAGTGCAAGACCTGACTGTTCCACCAGACTTTTGGTGAGGGAGATTTGGGGGGGAGGGGAGGTTTGAGGGTTAGGGTGGGTGAGTTCTTGTATATTCTGTTTTTGACCTTTGCTTATTATGGTGTTTATATGTATTTATATTTTTATATTACTGTTTTAAATTGTTAGCCACCTTGAGCTGCTTCAGCAAAAGGGGTGGGATATAAATAAAAATAAAATGTCACTCTCTGTAGTAAGGTTCCATTTACTAATTGTTTATAAAGAGTTAAACATTGATTGGTATGATGTTTTAGGAAATAGTTAGTTATAATCCAATGGTCTAGTAGTCTGCTTATAAGCATGACTTGTACTCTAAAACGCCTTTGAGTAATGCTGATAACTATCTTGTCACATGCACATGAAAGGAGGCTCCAGAAACAGAAAATTGGCTTAAACTCATTATTGGCCGTAACCTGGCAGTCCGCACAACCTGCACATTGTAGGGGACAGCACTAGAAGGAAGGTGGGAAAAACCCAACCTGGGCTCTAGTCAATCTGCCTGATCCAAGGGGATAATTTCTTCCTAGCCCCAATTAAGGTGACTGGCTGAGCCTGCAATGCCAGTCTAAGTGGGTGGCTGAACCTTTGCATCCCGGAGCTGCCTAAATGCCTGGCAACCTGCCTGGCGTTGGTGAAATTTATGCCCCCTTACAGGGCAGGGCCCCATCATCCCACCAGAAATCCCCATATGCAGCTACAACCACATTTTAAATACCGATTTGCTCCCCTCCCTCCTGGAGCTGCTTCATCTTTTTCCCGCCACTCTGTGCTGCTGCAGCAACCCTCTGCAACCACCTTCCCTATTTTTGTGGTATGGACAACAATCCTCCCCCACACAGATCATGGGGGCTGAGGGGGAGAGAAAACTTTGCACAGGCTACTCATGTCAATAATATGCCTAGAACTAAATGTTTTAACCATGTATTAACCTATTTCTGTGGATCCTTCAAACATCAGACAACTGACTGTTATCTGATGACTTCTGCTGCCTCCAGTATTATTTCCCCATTTGTACAGGGGTAGAACTTTTGAAAGCGCATATCTTCTTGTTTCAAAAACAGAACATTGATTTTGATAAAGAAGCCAAACCAAAAGTTTAAACAAAAAACAGCTTTTAATCCTCATAAAGTGTTATGTCACCTTGATGTTGATCACTTTTGAAAATGAGACTTAATTTGTTGCGAAGTAGTTGTGTTGCTTTTGAAAACTTAATCTTCTCTCTTAGATCAGTAGAGAGTGGGACCGATCCTAAACCTCACAGATCCTGTGTGCAGCTGGGCATGCATGGACCTCCATTGCAGGCACTTTGTGCTGCACGGAAATCGTGTGCATGCACGGGATCTGCAGGGCTTGGGATCGGCCCTTTTATCAAAATGGAAAATCTTTGTCCACTCTGTGTATGTATGTCTTGAAGATTTTTTAGTTTAGTCACCATGGCCTTAAACCAAGGATTAAAGATCTTGCATAACATGAGTAAAAAGTAGCTGATGTAATTGTTCTTGGGACTGAATTGCTCTTGCTTTCTGAAACGGTCTTTGAGGATTTTTATTTGGCTATGGAAATGTATTGCATGAGTATGCAGTATATTATTATTATTATTGCTGTTGTTATTTATTTAAAATTTGGCTTATAAAGAATGCACAACTGGCAGTTTTCATGTATAAAAACGGACAAAGGCTTTGAATGGGCATGGAAAGCGAAACATTTCAAGATCAATTTTAGTCCCAGGCAGAGTGTGGGTGTAATGGCCTGAGTACTAACAGAATTCCGAGTTAGGAATCTGTAGTCAATAGGGTCTTCTGCAGGCCCTTAATCATGGGATAAATTTATCCATGTTTGTGGTGGTTAAGGAAGACTGCATTGGGATGAAGTTTGTGGTATCATGTAGTTACTTATTGTAGAGAAAGAAAGGATGTTAGTCCCTGAGCTGTCATTTAACTGCATTTCACCTGCTTTAGAACTAAGAACACTCCCTACCCATCTATTAATCAAAATCAGTTGAACTAGCAGAGATGAAGAAAAATTAACTTATCAAAGAAATTAAAAACATTGGCGAAAAGTTAATTCATTGATATGTCCATGAGTAAGATGGTGACAATGGAGATTGTCTGCAATCTGTCTTGCTCTGTAGTGAATAGCGAAGTTAAAATGCCTATTTCTTAGCCCTGGATTTTAAAAAAGGATAATAATTTTTTTGTTTGTTTGTTTGTTTTTAAAAACTCACCAGCCAGCATCAAGTCTGCCTATGAGGGAAGAGAGGCACTGTTTTTCTAGAGGATATAATTGACTTTCCTCACTTACATGAGTGTTCTTATGGGAACACTATGCAAATCCACATCAAACCCAGAAGATAAATGTTTCTTGACAGATCTCTCTATATTAATTTGCATAAACATTTTGTATGATTTTATTTACATTGGTTAGGCATAATAGTAGCTCACCAGCTTTCATGTGCATGAACCTTGGAGATTAGAAATAGTTTTCCTCCTTTTTAAAAGAAAACACTTTTGTGCTGATTTGAATAAGATATAAATCATACCTAGTAAGTTTACAGTTGAATAAGAATGACATAATTACTAATTGTATGCTAGAACAGGACATATTTATGAAATTATTTTAAAAGATTACAAACCTGTCCAATATTTTTTTTTTAATGAATAATAGTTTTAACCTAATGTATTTGCATCACCAGATATGTCTGTCATATGTTGGATTCATAAACTGATTTTGAAAGGTTTCCACAAAGTCTAACTAAATAAGACCGAAAAGTCTTGCATTATCTTGAGATCTTCCTTTTTATATGTACCTACTATCTTTTAATTATCTTTGTTCCAATGGATTTTGGTGGGCAGTGCATACTGGAAGTTGGGAGACTTATTCTGCCATGAACACTTTGTTCTACTGCATAAGCCATTTGAATTCCCTCAGTTTCTTTTATCTGTAAAACTGAGATAATATCAATTTAATAAAGATCTTTTTAAAAAACAAACTAAAAACCCAAACCCCTTTGATAAAGTCATTCTAAAGGGTTTTGCAAACTGAAACTTTGTAGACAGTGGCTGCGATCCCATGCCCTGCGGACTGTATGCATGCGTGCACATGTGCCGAAACTGTGTGGATTCATGTTATGGGCACATCGTGCCCTGTGGAAACGTGTGTGCATGATCCACAGGGCATGGGATCACAGCTATTGACCAAGATTTTTAATAGGGTCTAAGGTTTGTTTTTTTCAGTGCCCAACTACAAATATCTTTAAAAGATATATGATTTTTAAAATATGGGTACTTGGCAGCATCTGATAATTAGGCTCCAAAATTAGACAGAACAAATTATTCATTTTTTGGAAAATCATTGTCTAGATGTCTGCAGCAAAGAAAAAGAATGGAAAAGTTTTAAAAAGGAACCACAGCAGCCTAACTATGTAAGCGATAATGTGATGGCAGATTGCTATAGACAATAAATTCTATCTATTGATCTATCGATCTAAGCATCTAAGCACCGTAGTACCAGCTACTTTTCATTGCACTATTGACAAATATGGATATGCTTATGTATATTATTCATTGACCTGTCAAGTGTTGAATATGCATCTTGAAAAGGCCCTTGAACTGTATATTTGACTGTTCATTTTATATATATATATATATATATATATATATATATATATATATATATATATATATATATATATATATATATNGAGGAGTTAGGAAGAGATACATTGAAGGAGCGGTCAGAAAGGTAGGAGGAGAACCAGTCGAGGACAGAGTCCCGGAATCCCAGGGAGTGAAGCTGGTGCAAGCAGGAGCGAGTGGTTAACAGTGTCAAAGGCAGCAGAGAGATCAAGCAGGACAAGAATAGAGTAAAAGTGGTTGGATTTAGCCCCAAGAAGATCATTGGTGATCTTAGCCAGAGCGGTTTCAGTGGAGTGAAGGGGGCGGAAGCCAGATTGCAGGGGGTTAAGGGAGGAGTTGGTGGAGAGGAGGTCAAGGCAACGGGAATAGACAACCCGTTCAAGGAGTTTGGAAGCAAAAGGAAGGAGCGAGACAGGACAGTAATTAGAGGGTTCAGAGGGATCCAAAGTGGACTTTTTGAGGATGGGGGAGACAGTGGCATTTTTAAAAGCAGAGGGGAAGGAGCCGGTAGAAAGGGAGAGATTGATGATGTGCAGGAGGGGAGGGGTGACGGTGGAATCAATGGAGGTCAGTAGGTGGGAAGGAATTGGGTCCAGGGGGCAAAATAATGCTTTGAAAGGAGATATGAATTTAAAGAGAGAATGGTTTGCTAAATATGTCATAGAGATAGAAAAACCTAACTGTGTGAAGATGGGCTGGAATACGTTTAGAAGTGCTAACTCTGCACACTTCTAATACGTTGCTGCTACACAACCCCTTGTAATTAGCATGGTGATAAATGAAGTCAGGTTCTGTCATTAACACCTGCATATGTGACTTGACACTGTTGAAAGTAAATCTGTTAGCTTGTATATAAACCTGAGTGAATGAATGTCTAAAGTGGTAAAAACTAAACCAACCCTAAACCATAGGTTGTTTAGATAAAGATAGGTAAAGACAAATTTGGCAGTGATTCCTAAAGCTGAATAAGAAATGTTTTGCATTTGTCTGGAAGAAATCATTCAAAAAATCAAAAGATACAAATCTTTTTCTGCCATTGGAGAAATTTCAGCTGCTAGTACGTTTATAAAAACTAATTTGTTGTTGTACCCTAGAAGAAGACAAGGACACATAAATGGGATTTGAAGGTTGCACTCTTTATTCCAATCAGAAACAGCATTTTCATTAAGATTTAGGTCCAGTGGTTCATCCGCTGCTAAATTTCTAAACCCTAACTTCACCCTCCGAAACCACAGCTCGGTTATGGGTGGGTGATTTAATGTCCTATTTGGGACCATGAGACAGGGAAGGTAAGAGGCGCTTAAGTTCCAAGGACCACTTTTGTCTTCCGTGGTCCCCAAGGGCCAAGCCTCTATGGGCTGCTTAGCGACACCTGGCTGTGATCTGCCCTTGATGCGGCACCAGGTTCCCATCTCGTAATGAGATGCCAAAGTAAGCCTTATGTAATTCTGTGTACAAACCTTTTAACACTGACTACCACTGGACCCCTGCAAGAGTGCAACAATTGTACAGGAAAAGAAAATCCCCGGCCAACATTTATTTATTTTATTTTATTTCAATGCATTTATAGGCCGCCCCTCTCACGAAAGTGACTCGGGGCGGCGAACAATGTAAATATTAAAATAACAATATAAAACATCTTAAAACAATCATATTCCACAGAGTCTGTAAAAACACTACCCACCGGTCCCACTAACCCATCCTATTCCTTCCCCCCACCCCCCAAACACCTGGTGGAATAGCCAGGTTGTACATTGCTGCTGGAAAGTGAGGAGACCTCGGCTCAGGCGGATCTCCACCAGGAGTGTGTTCCACAGCAGTGGGGAAGCCACCAAGAGCTACCTCCTGTCCGTACGGACCCAGCGATAATGTGAGACCTCCAGGAGGGTGCTCCCAGACGACCACTGGGGCCGCTCAGGAGCCCAGGGAGTGAGGTGGTCCCTCAGGTAAGTGGGGCCCAGGTCTTGTAGGGCTTTAAAGGTTAAGACCAGCACCTTGAATTGGACGCAAAAGACAATAAGGCAGCCAGTGTAATGCCTGGAGCACAGGACTAATATGCTCCTTGCGGCCCATCCCAGTCAACAAGTGGGCCACTTCATTTTGCACCAGCTGCATACTCCGGACCATCACCATGGACAGCCCCATGTAGAGCGCATTACAATAGTCTAGTCTCAAGGTGCCAAATGCATGGATGATGGTGGCAAGATCGGAATCTGAGACATATGCGTGGAGCCTCTTCACTAGTGGTCTAACATGAAACAAATCATGGCCCAGCTAGAATTGTTCTGTACCAAGCACTGTGGGGAAGGCAAAAACCAGGGAATTGAAAAGTCCAATCAGTGGTCCCTGACAAAATTCCTTCCCAGCCTCTGTACGCAATCAGATCCCTCTCATAGTGCCTTTATATTGGGTGGATGGATATCAGAAGCTCCTCTCTCCTCTGAAGTCTTGGCGCAAATGCACTGAGAATCAGGCTCCCAAAATGGTACTTCTGCGATCTCGCAGTGCAAGACCCAGCTTTTGTGCCATTGCTGGCTGATGCATGGGTATCCCTTCCTTTATTAGGGGCAGGAAAAACACCAACACCACATCCCACCTGAAGCACTGCTGCTCTGGAGGCAAAGGAGATTCTCATGGTTATTGTTTACAATGCAGGCAATACAATGTGTGTTGGGTACAATGTATACCTCATTATTGTGTTGCCTTAAAGCGGAGTAGAGGTCCCAAGCCTTCAATCCATTATGTGGCAGCAAGCCCTTACGTGCAGGGACTCATGTTCACTGTGTTTTCCCCATTGCTGCAAAAAAGAACACTGTAAAAACGCAGTGAATATGTGTCCCTGCTTACATGGAGTCCCTTTGATTTCTACAGCAGGTGTAGATGTCATGAGTGTGAGTTCATTTGCACAATCAGAGTTGTATGCCTGAGGTGATTGTCTCAAATATATATCGTGTACGTGTATATCTGTGGGTGTATAAACACACATGCATACACGTGTGTGTGTGTGTGTGTGTGTGTGTGTGTATATATATATATATATATATATATATATATATATATATATATATATATATATACTTTTCAATTTATAAATTAACCATAAATTTTGATCACATGAAAGCTTTTACATAGAGTGACAGATGGTCACAAGTATACTGTCGTGTGTGTAACGATTTACAGTATGAACTCCTTATCCAGACATCTCTAATCTGGATCATTACTTATTATGGCCATATCTCAGATTCGTGCAATGCTCAAACGCATTGTACTACCATTAGAGTAAAACATTCCTAATCTCAACGCTTCTTCCATCTGGGCAAAAAAACATATCCGCTAAGGTGTCTTGATGATGGGTTCTCCCCTCTACTTTGTGAAGTGACTCTCCCATTGCTTGATCCTACACACAGTTAAAAACTATTTTACACTCATGAACAGCCCCAGCAGTTGCAGTAGGGGTCACTTGAGTGAAGTTAGCCACTAGTGAGATTATTTGTAAAGCTTCATGTATTCTTAAATCTTCTGTATTCAGATCATGGGAGTGCTGAACTAAATATTCAGAAATAGTGAATATGCATTGTTACTACTGAAAATTAATTTTTTATTGATATCACTCCAGAAATGATCCTAAACACACTTTCTCTTTATTTGAAGGCCATTTAAAATATAGGGAAGTCTGTCATTTTTATATAAGCAAGTTGTGGATGGATTTGTTTCATTATCAGCCTTAAGTTTGAATTTCTTGGCATTTGTTTGACTTAAGTGTATAAACATTAAAGTAAGAAAATACTGTATTAGCTTATTTGAAAACCAATTTTTAATGTTTCAATTGGAGAAAAATCACACTTAACCTAGTTCGTTCCCCCCTCCCCCTTTTTTCACCCAAATCTTAAATTAGGACAAAATTGTTTTGGAGAGATGATGTGTATGTATCTTTGTCACATCTTTTATCATCACTACTGCTTTTCCAAATAATACAGCTTGTGACAAATGTGAACATTAATTACAGTTAACAAAGCAATGTAATGTGTTCATGTTATTAAGTTTAAAAAAAGAAAAAAAAGAAAAAACCAACCCAATCAGTGAGATTACATCTTAAACAAAGCTTCAGGTCAAAGTTCAAAAGTCAGAAATCAAATACCATCAGTTATCAAATTATGTTAATGATTCTAATGAAAGCTTCTTGTATTTTGCTCAACACTGTGTTACTATTATGGAAACTAATAGGAAAAGAAAAGTTGATGGCCATGAATAAATTAAAACTGACTTCTGGAGTTTCTTTTTTTATATTTGACAATCTGTTTAGTCACCGAGAGTTTTCATGTGGTGCTCTCATTTTTTCCCCATCAGGCATCAGAAGGGTACAGAGTGTATGTTTTAATCACATTAGTACACACATTTATTTTATTTTTTGCGCAATATTAAGGTTGCGACATAGACACAAGGAAAGAAAATCAAAGTGAAGGCTCACATTTTGTCACAAATCTTTATTATTGTGTCTAGATTTTCTGGTATGAGAGGAGATGCTGGTCTGAAACCTCTACAGCATTTAAAGCATACTTTGAGAATAAACAAAGGAAATATCGGCCTCTGCTTCTGTTCTTTTTAATGCTGCATTATTTTGGAACTCAGAATTGCAAGGGATCAGCAATACCAACTACGGCACTAATTTGGTGCAGGAAAATGCAAGCCTTCCCAAGCAGACCTATCAATGCATGTAGGCTTTAGAAGGGTACATAAGACCATAAATGCCATGCTGTATCAGGCCAATGGTCCATCAAACCCAGAATCCTCTCTCCGACAGCGGCCAATCTTGGTTGCTTGGGAGAAGTACCCAACAGGTCATAGTGGGGCAGTCATTCCGTGGTGGTCACTCCCAGCTCCCAACAGATGGAGATTACATCACCCAACCTGCTTGGCTAGTAGCCGTTAATGGACCTATCCTCCCAGAACTCATCCAAACTTTTTATAAAACAGCTGTACTATTGACCTTGACCGCATCCTCTGGCAACAAATTCCACAAGTGAATTGTGTGCTGAATGAAAATTTAAAGAAACCATTTTATTTTATTTGTTTTAAATCTGCTGCCAGTTAGTTTCATGGAGTGTCCCCCTAGTTCTAGTACTATTTGAGAGGGTAAACAACTCTTCCTGATATACTTATTCCACTCAACTCATGATTTTACAAACTTCTATCATATCCCCTCTGTCATCTCTTCTCCAAGCTAAAGAGCTCTAACCTATCTAGCCTCTCTTTGTATGGAACCTGTTCCATACCTTTTATCATCTTGATTACCCTTCATATTCAAGATGTGGTCACACCATAGATTTATATAGAGACATGGTATTTTCTATTTTATTTTCTCTCCCTTTCTAAATAATTCCTAACATTGTTTGCTTTTTTTAAAAAAATGCAATGCCACATTGAGCTGAGTATTTCAATATATTGTCCACAATGACTCCAAGATGCTTTTCCTGAGTGGTAACTCCTAATTTAGAACATGTATATATATATATGTACATATAGCTGGGATTATTTTTCCTATGTGCATCACTTTGTACTTGTCAACATTAAATTTCATCTGCCATTTAGTTGCCCAGTCTCACAAGATCCTCTTGTAATTGCTCACAATCTGTTTGGGTTTTAATTACTTCATGTCATCTGAAAATTTGATCACCTCACTCCTTACTCAGTTTTCCAGATTATTAATGAATATATTAAACACCACCAGTCCAAGTACAGACCCCTGGAGTTCTCCACTATTGATTTATCTCAATTGTCAAAACTGACCATTTAGTCCCATGCTTTTCCCCCTAACCTTTAACCAGTTATTGATCCATGATAGGACACCGATTCCTATCCCATAACTATCTAATATTCTAAAAATCTCTCGCGAGGGACCTTGAGAATCACTTTTTGAAAATCCAGATACACTACAGAGGTATGTTTTAATAGGTGCATCTAAGACATGGTCAAAAAACTATTGCAGTTAGTGGAAATGCTCTCCTTAACTTAAAGTCCCAAGCAGTGGTTCCCAAGCTTTTTTCCTGTGTGGCACCATTTTGAAACTAAACTACAGCCAGCAACAAAGACAAGCAAAGTGTGTCAAGTATTCGTTCGGTTCATGATCCCATCCATAGATAGTGCGACACACTCCTTCTCTGCACTCACATTAGGTCCAGACCCATAGTTGGCAAGCTTGTGACCTTGATATCTAAACTGCCAAGTAATCCATGGTCTTTTTATAGGATCTAACACCTAATTTATAAGGCAATTGTAGTTCACTTACAATTAAGTCAATAGTATTTTAGAGAGCCTTTCATGCACAGAACAACGCTGTTCTGAACAGTGTTGTGTTCTGAACACAACACAGAACAATAATAATAATAATAATAATATTATTTATATAGCACCAGCAATGTACCTGGTGCTTTACAGAGAACAAGATAGACACGGTCCCTGCCCGAGAGCTCACAATCTAAAGAAGACAGGGGGAGGGGAGACGGAAGGGGGAACAGAGGGAGAGACAAGAGATGCAACATTCACGAGGATGCGAGAACTCAGGTACACTCTCTTGGCTTGGTTCCAGTACATTGGGAGTTTGCAGATAACAGGTGGGGGATAATCCTGGGTGGGGCTAATTAGCAGGAGTTAGGAAGGGCGGAGCGGAAGAGGTGGGTTTTGAGAAGGGACTTGACGGCACGGAGGGAGGGGGCAAGGCGGATGTGGGCAGGGAGGGAGAAGGGACGAAGGCGGTTGGGGGAGCAGGGGAGGCATGAGAGGGTGAGGGAGGGGATGGAAGAGGAGTGGAGTACTCAAATGGGTTTGGAGGAAGATCAGGGCAGAGAGGTAGGAGGGAGCGAGGTTGTGAAGGGCTTTGTAGGTGAAGATGAGGAGCTTGTGCAGAATACGCTCAGGAAGGGGGAGCCAGTAGAGAGAGGAAAGCAGCGGCCGCACATGATCAAAGCGACGGGCTAGGTGGATGATCCTGACAGCAGAGTTTTGAACAGAGATGAGGGGAGAAAGGGGAGAGTGGGGAAGGCCAGCAAGGAGGAGGTTACAGTAGTCGAGGTGTGAGATGACTAGGGTGTGGATGAGAGTTTTGGCAGAGAAGACAGACAGAAAAGGGCGGATCTTAGCAATGTTGTGCAGGGAGAAGCGGCAGGATTTGGCCACGGAGTCAATGTAGGGTTTGAATGTAAGATGTGAGTCGAAGATGAAGTCCAAGCTATGGGCTTGGGGGACAGGGAGGATGGAGACCCATGGCGATTGATAGGGAAGAGGGAGAGGAAGGATTGGAAGGGAAGATCAGGAGTTCAGTTTTCGCCATGTTCAGTTTGAGTTGGCGTTGAGACATCCAGGCAGAGATATCAGAGAGACAGTTGGTGAGACGAGCCTGAACAGAGGGGGAGAGAGGAGGAGTGGAGAGAGAGAGTTGAGTGTTGTCAGCGTATAGGTGGTATTGGAAACTGTGGGAGGCAATGAGTTTGCCTAGGGAATGGGTATAGATAGAGGAGAGGGCCAAGGACAGAGCCTTGGGGAACCCCGACCGAGAAAGGCAGGGAGGAGGAGGGGGAGGAGTTAGGAAGAGATACATTGAAGGAGCGGTCAGAAAGGTAGGAGGAGAACCAGTCGAGGACAGAGTCCCGGAATCCCAGGGAGTGAAGCTGGTGCAAGCAGGAGCGAGTGGTTAACAGTGTCAAAGGCAGCAGAGAGATCAAGCAGGACAAGAATAGAGTAAAAGTGGTTGGATTTAGCCCCAAGAAGATCATTGGTGATCTTAGCCAGAGCGGTTTCAGTGGAGTGAAGGGGGCGGAAGCCAGATTGCAGGGGGTTAAGGGAGGAGTTGGTGGAGAGGAGGTCAAGGCAACGGGAATAGACAACCCGTTCAAGGAGTTTGGAAGCAAAAGGAAGGAGTGAGACAGGACAGTAATTAGAGGGTTCAGAGGGATCCAAAGTGGACTTTTTGAGGATGGGGGAGACAGTGGCATTTTTAAAAGCAGAGGGGAAGGAGCCGGTAGAAAGGGAGAGATTGATGATGTGCAGGAGGGGAGGGGTGACGGTAGGATCAATGGAGGTCAGTAGGTGGGAAGGAATTGGGTCCAGGGGGCAAAATAATGCTTTGAAAGGAGATATGAATTTAAAGAGAGAATGGTTTGCTAAATATGTCATAGAGATAGAAAAACCTAACTGTGTGAAGATGGGCTGGAATACGTTTAGAAGTGCTAACTCTGCACACTTCTAATACGTTGCTGCTACACAACCCCTTGTAATTAGCATGGTGATAAATGAAGTCAGGTTCTGTCATTAACACCTGCATATGTGACTTGACACTGTTGAAAGTAAATCTGTTAGCTTGTATATAAACCTGAGTGAATGAATGTCTAAAGTGGTAAAAACTAAACCAACCCTAAACCATAGGTTGTTTAGATAAAGATAGGTAAAGACAAATTTGGCAGTGATTCCTAAAGCTGAATAAGAAATGTTTTGCATTTGTCTGGAAGAAATCATTCAAAAAATCAAAAGATACAAATCTTTTTCTGCCATTGGAGAAATTTCAGCTGCTAGTACGTTTATAAAAACTAATTTGTTGTTGTACCCTAGAAGAAGACAAGGACACATAAATGGGATTTGAAGGTTGCACTCTTTATTCCAATCAGAAACAGCATTTTCATTAAGATTTAGGTCCAGTGGTTCATCCGCTGCTAAATTGCTAAACCCTAACTTCACCCTCCGAAACCACAGCTCGGTTATGGGTGGGTGATTTAATGTCCTATTTGGGACCATGAGACAGGGAAGGTAAGAGGCGCTTAAGTTCCAAGGACCACTTTTGTCTTCCGTGGTCCCCAAGGGCCAAGCCTCTATGGGCTGCTTAGCGACACCTGGCTGTGATCTGCCCTTGATGCGGCACCAGGTTCCCATCTCGTAATGAGATGCCAAAGTAAGCCTTATGTAATTCTGTGTACAAACCTTTTAACACTGACTACCACTGGACCCCTGCAAGAGTGCAACAATTGTACAGGAAAAGAAAATCCCCGGCCAACATTTATTTATTTTATTTTATTTCAATGCATTTATAGGCCGCCCCTCTCACGAAAGTGACTCGGGGCGGCGAACAATGTAAATATTAAAATAACAATATAAAACATCTTAAAACAATCATATTCCACAGAGTCTGTAAAAACACTACCCACCGGTCCCACTAACCCATCCTATTCCTTCCCCCCACCCCCCAAACACCTGGTGGAATAGCCAGGTTGTACATTGCTGCTGGAAAGTGAGGAGACCTCGGCTCAGGCGGATCTCCACCAGGAGTGTGTTCCACAGCAGTGGGGAAGCCACCAAGAGCTACCTCCTGTCCGTACGGACCCAGCGATAATGTGAGACCTCCAGGAGGGTGCTCCCAGACGACCACTGGGGCCGCTCAGGAGCCCAGGGAGTGAGGTGGTCCCTCAGGTAAGTGGGGCCCAGGTCTTGTAGGGCTTTAAAGGTTAAGACCAGCACCTTGAATTGGACGCAAAAGACAATAAGGCAGCCAGTGTAATGCCTGGAGCACAGGACTAATATGCTCCTTGCGGCCCATCCCAGTCAACAAGTGGGCCACTTCATTTTGCACCAGCTGCATACTCCGGACCATCACCATGGACAGCCCCATGTAGAGCGCATTACAATAGTCTAGTCTCAAGGTGCCAAATGCATGGATGATGGTGGCAAGATCGGAATCTGAGACATATGCGTGGAGCCTCTTCACTAGTGGTCTAACATGAAACAAATCATGGCCCAGCTAGAATTGTTCTGTACCAAGCACTGTGGGGAAGGCAAAAACCAGGGAATTGAAAAGTCCAATCAGTGGTCCCTGACAAAATTCCTTCCCAGCCTCTGTACGCAATCAGATCCCTCTCATAGTGCCTTTATATTGGGTGGATGGATATCAGAAGCTCCTCTCTCCTCTGAAGTCTTGGCGCAAATGCACTGAGAATCAGGCTCCCAAAATGGTACTTCTGCGATCTCGCAGTGCAAGACCCAGCTTTTGTGCCATTGCTGGCTGATGCATGGGTATCCCTTCCTTTATTAGGGGCAGGAAAAACACCAACACCACATCCCACCTGAAGCACTGCTGCTCTGGAGGCAAAGGAGATTCTCATGGTTATTGTTTACAATGCAGGCAATACAATGTGTGTTGGGTACAATGTATACCTCATTATTGTGTTGCCTTAAAGCGGAGTAGAGGTCCCAAGCCTTCAATCCATTATGTGGCAGCAAGCCCTTACGTGCAGGGACTCATGTTCACTGTGTTTTCCCCATTGCTGCAAAAAAGAACACTGTAAAAACGCAGTGAATATGTGTCCCTGCTTACATGGAGTCCCTTTGATTTCTACAGCAGGTGTAGATGTCATGAGTGTGAGTTCATTTGCACAATCAGAGTTGTATGCCTGAGGTGATTGTCTCAAATATATATCGTGTACGTGTATATCTGTGGGTGTATAAACACACATGCATACACGTGTGTGTGTGTGTGTGTGTGTGTGTGTGTGTGTGTGTATATATATATATATATATGTATATATATGTATATATATATATAAGCAGTTTATATCAAGTATTTTCTCAGGCAGAAGCTGTTAAATAAGATTTTCGTATTTTTGTTGCGTGTTTTATTTCTGTCACACCAAAGGCAGAAAAAATGAGTGTGTCAGTAAAGGATTTGACAGTGTATTACGACAGTCATCAATCCAGTGAGCCCTGTAGTCATAAATAAGCTTCATACAGTGCCACACTAAAGAGGACAGTTTCTCTTCTGCAGGACATTGAAAATGTCACAGCGAGGGAATTGTTTGTTCCTGTCACCACGCCACCACCACAGCACTTATCATTAACGTTCACACCAAGATTTTAATCAGTGTTCTTTGTGGCATAAGACTGAGTCAACATCAGCCCAAATTTTCAAAGCCGTTATTCTAATTATGACGAGAAGGTATAGATTGATGAGCTTAGTTTTCTGCAAGGACTGGTGGCAGTTAATTCCTGTGACCTGTGTGGCTCCAGTAGTCTCTTTTCAAGATGGAGTCTTGAAAGTTCGATTATTAGTGACAGGTTGTAAGTGAGAAGAAGCTTATCTCTCCAGAGAGTGTTGATAACTTGAGACAAGGTTTAACTAGGAAGTAGTGAGACAGTAGATGGCCAAAAAAAAAAAGTACTTTCTCTATCTACAGCCAGCACACAGTAATGAGAAAATACAGACAACCACAATTTCACAAGTTGTAAATTCTTGTAGCCTTCGGTTGTAAATTCTGCTGGAGCCTGTTTTTACTCTATCTGATAATGTGTGAAAATATTTGTCCTGCTGCTTTGCAGGCATGAACAGGCAGTGCTTTTGATCAAAAGCTTTAAACATTCAAGCCCTCAGTATGCAACTCCATCAGACTTAGAAGCCTCTGAAAATAAATGAGAATAAATACAGCAGTTTTAATGTAAGAAAATGAGAGAAAAAGCAATACTTCTACAATATTTTTTCATCTGAGTATCTAAAATAGCCATACTAACCTGGCTATTACTGTTTAATAGTATTTGTAACATGCAGTGTGTGCTCAGAGCTGTACAAGTCACCAAAGCGTGGCATGCTCCTTGTTCTAAAGGGCTCATAAGTTGGCAACCCAAAAAAGCATTGGCAGGCCCAGAAGAATATCCATGCTCTCAGATGGTGTTCAATTGTTTATTTTTGGTGGTAGAAGAGCGTCATTTTTTTTCTAACTAGCATTGGTATTTGCAGAAGAAATAACTTTACATGGGAATACAAAAGGATAATGCCAGTGTCTGACTCACTGGAATGGAGGAAGGTATTTAAGACGGAGGGAGCTGGGGCAGTGCAGAGAAGCAGAGTATGGGAAGAGGCAAAAAAGTGGGGTTCCTTACTGGGGTAAAGGTTCCTTAAACTGGAAGTTGGTCTCACAATGGCTTTGTTAGTTGGGCAGGTACCCTTTAAACTTTATTTATGGGAGGGGAAATAAAGATTCACAGAGGCAAAGTTAGTAGTTCAAGGTTGTGCAGCAAGCCAAAGATAGGAACTACAGGTGTAGAGGGCCAAGTATTTGTTTGTGTTTAGTAGTCATATTTACTTGTATTTGTATCTTTGCCTGTATTCACTGCGTTTTCCTTGTTAATGCTGAAAGAGGTTAAAAATGCTGTTAAAACTGCTGCTAAGTGTGCTACCAATATCATCTACTCCCGCTGCCTGTACCTCCTCTCTGCCAACTCTTCCTTGGACCCTCTCCAATCCGGCTTCCACCCCCTCCACTCTACTGAAACTGCCCTGGCCAAGATCACCAATGATGTACTTGTCGCTAAATCTAAGCGCCTCTACTCCATTCTTGTCCTCCTTGACCTCTCTGCTGCCTTTGACACTGTTGACCACTTGCTTCTATTGGACTTGCTTTACTCTTTGGGCTTCTGTGACTCTGTCCTTGACTGGTTCGCCTCATACTTCTCTGACCGCTCCTTAAGTAAGTAAGTAAGTAAAAATTGTATTTGTTTGGCCATAGGCCGTAACAAAATTTAACAACGAGTTAAATAAAATAAACTGACGAAAGATAATACAAAGTATCAGTTTTGTACAGAAACAATAAAATGTGCAGTTCATATTACATTTATGGCAATGCCCTTTCCAATAGTTTTGACAATAGCATTTGGCCTCTACTATAATTGCATTCATCCTGTAAAGTAGCTGTTTTTATTATATTATTATGATATAATGTTGATTGACCGCAGGCCAGTTACAACAATTGATAAATAAATAAAAACAACTTAAAACTTACAACAGTCAATATCATCCACAAATAGATCCCGCAAAAAATTTCCACCACCAGTTCTCCCCGCACCTGGGGAGGCTTAAGCAGCAAGAAAGACAACAGTAAACCCCCACACAAACAGAACATCAATTTTAGACCTCCCTTCTATCAAGAATCCAAAATCCAAAACTCAGCCCCTCATCTCATCTGTTCCCCAGCTTAAGGGCCCACCTAGCCAGATTTAATAAATCCACTTCTGAGTCGGTTGTTAGACATATTTGATATAACTGAGCAGTGGACAGAAAAAGCCGATTTTTAGGCACGGGAAAACCGGTAAATCCGGAATCCGATAATGCCGGTACCGGGCATACCGGCACTATCGGATTCGACCTGGTAAATCCGGTCCGGTTACCGGATTCCGGGTACCGGATTTTTTTACATTGCAGCCATTTAAAAATGGCTGCAATGTAAAAACTTAAAGTCCCACCAAAAAAGTTTAAAAAAACAAACCCTCCCCGAGTCCAGGCTGCGCGGGTGGAAGGGGGGACACCCCCCACCCACCTTGCCCAGCCTGGATTTTTGTTTAAAAAAAGACTCAGAGCCCACCCCCCAGCACCAGCGGCCATGGCGTCCCCACAGCCGCCAGTAAGTATGACCCGATCCCTGGGGGGGGTGTTTAACACCCCCCCAACCCCCCAGGGATCACCCCTACTAAAGTTCAGTGCTTGCTTTGCTTACCTTGCGGAGCTCCGGCGGC
>QEPC01014420.1:5625745-5650756 GCA_003113815.1 Sphenodon punctatus | reverse complement strand
TGCCGAGGTCATTCACTCTGCCCGTCGCTTCGACCATGTGCAGCCTCTCCTCTTCTCTCTTCACTGACTCCCCCTTCCTGAACGTATCCTGTTTAAACTCCTGGTATTCACGTTCAAAACACTCCACAACCAAGCTCCCCCCTTACCTCTCGGAATCTCCCTACGCACTCCTGCACGCGCTCTCCGCTCTTGCTCTGTCCCCTCCCTCACTCTCCCTCGTTTCTCCTGCTCACCTAACCGCCTTTGACCTTTTTCCCTCGCTACCCCCCATGCCTGGAACTCCCTCCCTATCCAGATCTGCCTTGCCCCCTCCCTCCGCTCCTTCAAATCCCTCCTCAAGACCCACTTTTTCCTCGCCGCCTTTCCCAATGCCTGCTAGTCATTCCCCATATACTTACTGTCTGCCCTGCTCTGCAGACTGCTGCAACCAACCTGATTGTAACCAAGCCAAGCACACGCACCTGAGACTTTGCATCTGCTTGAATGTTTGTTTGTCTTCTCCTCTGTTTCTCCCACTGTCCCCTCTCCCTGTCTCCCTCTCCCTTGTCTTTTAGATTGTAAGCCACAGGCAGGGACCGCATCCATTTCTATGTTCTGTACGGTGCCAAGTACATGACTGGTGCTATAGGTTTATAATAATAATAATAATAAATATTGTTATTATTATTAATAATAATAATAATAATTATTATTATTATTATAAAAAAGGGGAACACTGATTCAGGGGAAGATGAACAATATGGCTGGCTTGGGGAGGAGGTTGTTAGCTTGGGGAGGTAGGAATGGGACATGGATCTGGTTTAGAGGGGGTCCATGGCTTAGAGAAGGGGTTGCTGGTTTGGGGAATGGGACATGGGGTAGGGCTGAAACTTAAGTTTGCTTTTCCCCCCATTCTTGTCAAGAATCCTGGTTCTTGTTTCTTCCCAGGGACTGAGAATAAACCGAGAACCACCAGCGTCTCGCTGTGATTCTTAATGAGAAAGCAAACTATTTTTTAAAAAAAGTTAAAGATATAAAATAAACTTTAACTCAGTGTGAGCTTAGGAGGTTAGCCTGGCTTCAGTCCCAGTGGTTGGGGAGCCTCTGGTGGTTCTGGAGGTGGGCTCCCTGCCCAAAGATCAGCTGTGTTGCTAATATCACCGCACCATGCTGGGAGCTCGGGAGGTGGAAGGAGCCAGCCCAGGCAGCATGGTAGCCTCTTCTTCTTGGGGACACCGAGCCCCAAAAACCAGCTTGCCAGCCAGCACACTACACTGGGAACCACGCAGTGTGAGTCTGGGACTACAAGCCCCAGCAGCCTTTGTGCTGACTTTGGCAATTGTTATTCAAGGCTGGTAGGAGTAGCATGTGGTTTAAACAGTCATCCTCCAGACTCTCCTGCTGAAAAGCACCAGCTGCTTATAAGCCCCAGCAGTCTTTGCACACAAATCTCGTGTAGTCAGAGCCAGCACAAAGATTGCTGGAGCTTGTAGTCTCAACCCCACACTACCTGGACTGGCGGTGGGCCAGCTCCTCATTCTCCCCCACCCCCACCCCCCAAGTTCCCAGTGTGGCATCCTGGCTGGCAAGCTGATCTTTGGGCCTGGGTGCTCCCAGAGCAGAAGAGGCTCCCGCGCTGCCTGGGCCAGGGATGGATTGGCACCTTGGGCCCCTCTAAACTACCAGGGCGGCCCGGTTAATTTCACTGGACCACTGTTTGAATCACATGCTACTCCTACCAGCCTTGCTGGTTGTATGACAGCACCGGACAGTTAGTCTTCGGGCCAGGTGCCTCTCCTCCACCCCCCGAAAAATCAGAGGCTACCCTGGAGCTCACAGTAAGTTTAAAAACTTTATTTTATTTTGTAAAGTATTTGTTTTTAAACAGTTCATTAGTTTGTCAAGAGTTTGTACTGGGACTAAGATGTCCCGGTATACGAACTAACAAAAATGTTTGTGAGAAGCAAAATTGCTTCTTTTTTCAGCCCTGGGAATGGGACTAAAAATGGAACATGTAGCTGGTGTCACTTGTGGGCCGGGATGGGGGGGGGAGCAGCAGTGGAGGTTGTTGGTTTGAGACTGCAGTTCTTCAACCCCTGTAGTTGGGAAGAGCTCACTGGGGCGCTAAGGTGGAAGTTAGAGAGCAACCCAGTTCCGAGCTAAATATGGGCTGCAGTTTTGGGGGGCCCAGATTGAGACCTCAGATACCACATTTTTCATGAAATTTTGGGTTTACTCGGAACCTGAATACCCAGTCCTAGTATTTGTGTTCCAAATTTGAAACCCCAAACGGTCTCTCCCATTCCCATCCCCCCATTTATTTGTTTTATCAAAACATAAATGCACAGCTGTAGCAGGAGCAGAGCCAAGCTGCCACAATGCCTTCTAATGTGCTCTAACTAAGGCTAGGTTGCATCTCCATTAGTTAACCTACTGTTAGGAATTTTATAATTAGGTTAGTCATGTTAACTGAGTCTGATAGAATCAGACAGTCAAGTCAGTGAAATGTTTCAGTTCAGCTGTGACCAGATGTGTTCCAGTTTAATTCCAGTTCAGGCCTATACTAGTCTGGTTTGAATTGGTTCACATAGGAAAACATGATATTAAGATGATGCTGATTTGCAAAGTGACGTAGAGCAAGTTAATGGATCTAAATTTGTCACAAATGTTGGTTATAACTTGAGAACTAAGAAGCATACCTTCAGTTAAATAACTGATAAACACTCAACTGTAAATGTATAATGTGATGCTTCTACTGTGGGGCTTGCAAGGATTAAGATTTGAAATGAGGCAGCACAGCTTGGGACCAGTGTACCACTTCCAATTTTAGTCCAACCCTCATTTTGAATAGAATTATTTTTGGGTCAGTTCTGTTTCAGGTTTAACAAAGATTTTCAGACTAATGGTTCACGTTATGTTCTGCTCCAAACAAATCTTTGGTTTAGATTTGGTTCTACTTCATGGAAAGAATGTAAGACAAAACTGAGGGACATCAACAATAACTTAGCTAAATAGTCCTTGCTTAAATCAGAACTTCATTAACTGTCCTACAGGGATGCAACCAGGAAGTTAGTAAGAGGGGTTAAATGAGGAGCAGAACCCTTGTGCGCAGGCCTACTCCTTGAAAGGCTGCCCTCCCCCCCAAAAAAAAAAACTTGGCAGGTTTGTCTCTGTGGAAAGGTTAGTGAAATTGGAATGGCTGATGGAATTCTGACTAAACAGTTTTGTGCATTCGCAAAATGGCCAGTTGGATTTTTCACTCATTGCGAGCTCCAAAACTGGGTAAAACTTCAATTTCACACCTAGCGCGTCCAATAGAGAAGTGGTGGTTCTACCTTGTTCCTTTCTCAGGGGGACATCTTCCAGCCAGTCATCCCCAGAGACAGCCCAGCTAGTCTGTGAGGAGTGGAAGTGGGACAGTACTACTGGGAACTCAAGATCAGCCTAATGGTGCTGTTGTGTTTCCTCTGCTCCTCATGGTCTTCCTGGGTCAGCTTTCAGCTCAGAAAGAGGGACCAGCTGCATGTCTGCTTCCCCTGCCCAGCTATGGGCGTAGTCCAAACCTCTTGTCCCTCAATTACTCCCTCTCTGCTTTAAGATCATTTTTGAAAGATCATCATTGAAAGAGTGATGGAATGGAATCCTGTGAGAGAGCATATGTGAGAGAGCATATCGGAACATGTGAGCAAGGGCTGCCTTCTCTCGGAGAGCTTGGAGCCACTTGAGTGAAATCCTGTTATTAGTGCGTATTATATGGTATCAAAGGCATCATTCTTGTTCATATTCAGGAAGTTTTCAAGCAACACAACTTCTGAACAGCATACAGGCCTTACTCCCACAGGGCAGAAGGGAGAACCCAGTTCTTTGAGCAGCTTTGGAAATATGGTGGAAAGGATACCAGAGAGGGTATGAGCTAGTTTGAGAGTAAACAAGCCTTCACAAAAGATCTTAGGTAATGAGTAGGGGTCAGATGAGAGTAAGTGTTCCAGTTCCGAAGGGAAATATGGACTTTTGGGGGTGCTTGCAAGTGTCATTGGTACTTGATCAGTTTCTGGTGATTCCGCACTTCCATCACTTTTCATCACTTTCTGGGACTTTATATGTCACTTTCTGGAATTTTATGACCGTTTTACAGCACTTTTGACAATTTGCAGCACTTTCCCAGTGTTTAGTCAACAGGTTTTCATCTCCATAGCCCCCAGGAATGCGCATGAAGCTCTCATGGAGCTTGAGACTGGCCCATGGCAGCCCTGTTCAATGTGCAAAAAATATCAGAAAATTATAAAAATAGCAGGAAAGCCGGTAAGTTTGCATGAATCTTGGCAAATGCCCTGCTTCCTTCCAGCAGAAGCAGCACTCCCTGAAATTTTTCATTTCAGGTCTAATAATGAGGCTCTTCTGCTTGAAGATGTTGTGTCCTAAGTCATTGGAGGCATTTAAAATCAAAAGTGCTGAGGCTCTGCTGTGAGGTACATAACCATTAACAGTAATGATGATCTTTGCATGGTACTTGACTAGTTCAACTTCTGACTGAATTCCAGAAGCATCTTCCCAGCATATACTGTCTGGCACCACAGTAATACCAAAGAGAGTCCCCTGGGGGTAGATTTTTCTCATGTTTTTAGTTGTCATTGGTCTTTAAGAGAATGTCCCCAGGGTGTGGCAATATGCTTTACTAGGAACTGCTTGCAAGCCAACAGTTAGGTTTTTTTAGACGAGATAACTAATGCAGATTAGAGGAATCCAATATGCATTTAAGGTGGAATTTTCAAGATGTAAAATCAGTTTAATAAAAACCCCGACATCGGGGTTTTATGAAACTGGTTTCACAAAGTCATGGATTAAAATGTGTGTTTAACGTTGAAATAGTTAATGCGGATTTAAATAGTGCTTTAATCTGCATTTCTGCTCGTGAAAACATTAAAAGCGGTTTACTTTAAATGTGGATTAATTCTAAATCTGCAATAACACATGTTTAAACATTAAATCTGGATTAAAATAAGAACGGTTTCAATGAGCTTTAAACACTCATCTGGGATATTTGGTGCTCATCTAAAAACGTCCTTAGTGTGTAATATCATTCTTGGATACATACCTGAACAAATTAATATCCTGTGCAAACTGGTTGAACCCAGTGATGATGTTGCACTATGTCAGTATTAACAAAGACATTCAGCCCTTTGTTACTTTTTTTCCCCCTTGGGTCATATGTCATTCTGTCACTGTCACCTGAGTGCCATGAAAACAGAATATACAATGTGAAAAACAGGCAGGAATGATTTTTTTTTTTCTTTTTGTTGGAGGTCAAAGTGAATCTAACCTTCCAGGTTTTCTTTACATGTTACAAAGGCTGAAAACAGATATAACACTAACTACACTTTAACACCACTTTAACATTTATTATGCATGTTGCAAGGCTGCACAGGGCACCAATACAGCCCTGCAACATGCATAAGAAATGTTAAAGTGGTGTTAAGGTGGAGTTAGTCTCACATCTGTTTTCACCCAATGAAACAAAAGGGGCAGAAGCCCATTCTCTTTCCCTTCTCTTTTTGTGTAATTTTAAGTGTGCACACAAATAGAAATAGTCTTATAATTAAACTAGATAAAAATAAAAACAAAACTTATGATTTGGCTATTTAACCTTCAGAAATCAACAACTTAAACGGATAACACTACAATCAATATTGTTTATCATGCTTCAGTTGTTTCAGAAGAATATTAGAGGCACTTTGAAATCCTTTATAAAAATAACGACACACATTTTCCCATAGTTTCATCAGGTATTTGTCGGTTTCATTGGAGTGAAATATCATAGAAAATACTCACAAAGTTCATTGCTGTACTTTGTGATGAAAGTTCTTAGCACCCCAAATTCACTTTAGTCTATAGAAATAGATTTATTTATTTTTTGTAACCAATGGAGCTGTTCAACAATTTTTAAAATGCCTGTCTGTCCTTGTTAATTAGAAGTGTACATATTGGGAAATTAACTATGAAATACTAAAAATGATAAATTATTCCTTATTTGAAAGTATAAATTAAAGGCTTAGTGTATATAAAATTTGTCATGTTTAATTGCAAGTTCAATTAAAATTCAGGATAATGATGATTTATACAGGTTTCTGTGTAATTTGATATTCATTAGCTTAGCCAGACACATGCTGATATTAGCTCGTTAATTATGTTTCCTTTTGTTGAAAGCAGCCTTGTGAAAGCAATCTGCTCAAAGTTTTCTAAACTCATTCTGCTAAATGAATATTTGGCAGCTGTTCATGTTATTGAGATGGTCACTGTGGTTTCATTTCACTCAAATATGGCATCAATCATACCTACTCTATGACAAACAAGGGTTTCTCATTACAAACCCATTTATGAAGGTTATGGTTGACATTAAAGAGCTATTGCATGGTAGTATGATATTACTTTACAGTAACATTAGAGTTTAGCTGCAGTTAATGCTTACACTTTTTAGATGGTCAAAATAGTAGTTCAATAGGAAGAAAAAGAGGAAGGTAGTGTTGGTCCAAATGCATCTACCATGTGCGTGGTTGAATGCTGAAGTATTCTGATGTCCTTTGGAATCAGAACTTGATGTGCAAACTAGAATATGAGCAAATTTAGGCTTCTGGATATAATTCAATGATCAGCCTATTGTGGGTATGTATAGAACCTGGCAGTGGCTAGTGCTCTCAGGTAATAGTGTGGCGTTTGTAGTTAATGTTGGTCAGCAGTGATATCTCTCAATGAGAATAGCAACAATTTGGAGGATTAGTATATTTAACATGCCACATCAAATAGTTCATAGAGAATGTGGAATTATTGATTTTGTTGACCTATCCTCCTGGGCCAGGAGGAGGATGGTAGAAACATAATTTAGAAGTGGCCGGCCATCTGATAAATAACTCTCTGTAGATTAGTCAAGAATGCAACTTGGTCAAGTTCAGCAACTTAAGTTCAAAAATTGCCATAAGTTTGCTTCACAGTTAAATGTATAATATAATCACTGTTAAATAAAGTAGTTAGCATTGTGCCCAACTAGGAGGTTAGAGAGAGATCAAATTACATACTACAGGGAGCTGCCAATCTCTCTAGGGTTACCATATCTCTCTAGGGTTCCAATCTCTCTAGGGTTACCATATATTCCCTTTAAAAGACGATGCTTATGAAAAATATATGGGGCAGGGCTAAATTGGTTCCAATGCAGCCCTGCACCATGTATTTTTCATAAGTATCCTCTTTTAAAGGGGAGATATGGTAACACTAAGTCTTCTGATCTTCATTAGGGCTGTATGGTTTTGCTTTCACCTTGATTGGCTTCTACTCATCTCCCTTCCTGACTTTTCCATTCAGACGTATCAGCAAGATTTTTTTTCCTTTAGCTCCAAGGACCCTCTTTGTTCTCCTCTGGCTGGCTGAGATCTGAATGGGGAATCTGGTACCTCCTTTCTACGTGGAATCTTGGAAGCAGTGTACATGTGCAGCACCTTCCCTCGTGGCAGTGGTGCTCTTCTACTTATTCAAATGCAAGAGGGCCCTGCCTGGCCCATCCCCCTCCCAGTCCGGACCATCTCTTCCCTGCCACTTGCGCATAGTCTCATGCCCCGGTCCAATTCCCCACTACCATGTGCATTCATCCTTTCTAGTCAGCTGACTGGCAAAGAATAAGAGTGCTTGCACTTTAGTGTAGGGATGGGGAAACATTTCCCTCTTAGAGTCTACTTTGAAAATGGATGCAAGCTCCAAGGGCCACATAGAAGTTGGAGGTAATTAAGGAGAGCTCTTAAGGTAGGGAAAGGAAAGGTAGGGTCCAGACTAGGGGTGCAGTCGGCAGTGCATTTGGGCACCCGATGGGCTTACTCAGCCCACATCAGGTGCCCGGATGCGTGAAAATGTGGGTCTTTCTGGGAAGCTTCTGCCCCCAGGCTGACTTATGTGCCTGGCTACGCCATTACTCCTGCTGCTCCTCCTGGCCTGGCCTGGCCTGCTGCTCGGCTGAGCCAGGTGGCACATCACAGTCCCCAGATTGGGGTTGGGCATGGGGCTGGAGGAGCACCAGGAGCATAAGCCCAGCCAGGTGAGTCAGCCCAGGGGGCAGGAGATTCCTGGAGCGCTCCCCGGGCTGACTCAGACACTCAGTTGTACTGCTGCTCCTCCTGCTCCATGTGCACCGCTGCTATGGGGACTGTGGCTCAGTTGAGCAGCAGACTGGGCTGGGAGGAGCCGTGGGAGTAGGGCTGAAGCGGCAGCGATTCCATTCTGCCATTTCGGAATTGCCCATGCCACACCGCAGATTTTCTGCCGACATTCTGCTAATTCTGCCTGCATTCTGCAAATTCAGCAACTATCGGAAAAATCGCAGATTTGTCGGAAACTGTCGGAAAACCGCTGTTCCGCTATTTCGTGGCGGAATGGCGGAAGTAGCGAAAATGGCATGTTTCCGCTATTTGTGAAGCCTGTGGAAGTAGTGGAATGAAATTAGCGGAACTGCGGAAGTAGTGGAATGAAACTAGCGGAATGAAAGCCTCTGCCACACCGTACCACTAATTGCGGAAACACTGTTTCCGACGGAAATAGCTACCACTGCGACTTTCCACTACAGCCCTAAGTGGGAGCAATGGCCAGCCGAGCAGCAAGAACAACGGCGAAGCCAGGTGGATAAGTCAGCCCAGGGACCCCGTGGGTAGCCCATCTGGTTACATTCCAAACACTACTGGGTCAATTTGGGCACCCGAATTCAAGGGGGTGCCCATTTTCCTGGGTACACTCTCTTAGCTCTAGTCCAGACCATGAATCTGCATCATGGGTCCATCGCCTATCCTTGTGTGCATACCCTTATCTCTACTCCTTTTCTCTGAACGCATTCTTTTAGAGCTTGGGGGGTGGGAACTGGATCCAGGGGCCCAATCCAGGAACTGAAATTGGATCCAATAAAAACTAGCCATTGGCTGTATTTGACTCCTGGGCCTGAGGTTCCTCACCCCTGCCCTTGAGCCCTCAGTTCAAATCCAGCCTGCTCTGTTAGTGATGCTGGGGAAAGTTCTGGAATGACATTCTAGTGTGTTCTGGGCTTAAAAGGGATGGAAGGACTTAACAATTTCATCCCTGGGCAGGAAGTAGACTGAAGTGTGAGCCAATTTTATCTCAGAAGACCTGAGCACTTACGGCTCCTGGAGAGAAAAGTAGAAAAAACACTTTGAGCTTCTTTTAATATTAGCTTTTCAGGCTTTGCCACTTTAGCAATCTAGAGAAGAGGATCAGGAATAGTGGCAGGAATCTGGAGTTTCAAAGTTCCTGCATATGCCACTGTCCAGCTGTGCGAGTGTGCATACAATATTCATGTCTCTGAATCTCAATTTCCCCTTTTATTAAATGGAGAAGAGACCACTTATTTACAGGACCTACCAGTAAATTGGTTGGAGTGGGCTGGATGAGCACAAATTCCTGCAGAGCGCTCTGTCTCGCTGTGCTGTGCCTCACCAGGTCTCTCCACAAAATGCTCTATTGTGCCTTTCCCTGTTGCTGTCACTCTTCTGTAGCACTCCTTTCTATCAGTATCTGCTTAAAGGTTAAAAGCAACAGGCTTGCAAGAGCCCATTGATTCCTGCCTGAGTAAGCAGTTTGCCCCAGTGCAGGGTGTTTTGCTTCTTAGATAAGCACTGACCTGCACTGCCTCTCTCAGGAGTCAAGCGCATCTCAAAGAGAGCAAGGAGGGGTGGCTTAGAGTAACAAATCATAAATCTGAAAACAAGAGACACTGTTCCTATTTGAGCAGGAGCATTAAGCACACTGAAATGTTTGTACTGCTCAATAACTGGAAAATGTACCAAGCGTATTACCACTAGCTAAATACAGTTTAATGCATCTCTAGTTATTTTACTTGGCACAGCTAAGCTTGGTCAATGAACAGGAGGTTAGCCTTACAGCTGACTGGCTGCTTTCTTGTGAGCTGGCATAATGGCAGCTAAGACCTTCTGACAAGCCTATTCATAATGCTACATCTCCAAGATCAGTCAGACTAAAGAGCTAGGTGACGGTGTTGCATATCTGTAAACTGTGGTATCAGCTACTGTAGGTTCAGGAGACAGGCAGGTCAAAAAGAAGACACAGAAATGGCTTTTACATCAGAAAACTTTGACTGTGGAAAAAAAATATTTTTTGGGGGGGGTGGATTTTATAGTAGTAATGGAAGTCTCCCAGACGCCTTCCCCTGAAAGCGTTTGGCTTGAGTTTTTATTTTCTCACTTAAATGTGAAGCATCAGCTTTAAAAATGAAAGTAACCTTCCTTCTGTAGTTGTCCAGTGGTCCTTTGATTGCATTAAAGATTATTGTTTAAGGGTCTTGGGTGGGAAAAAAATGTTTGTAGAATATGCCTTGCGTTGCGATCTGGGGGCTGATCAAAAGTCCAAATTTAGGTCTGCAGTTAAGTAGAATTAATGTTGTGTATTGTGATCATGTGTCTTGTTACATTAAGGAATATAATGTTTATATAAATTCTATTAATTACTACTGTTAATCTCATCATATATTTCACTATGAAAGGAAATAGGGATGGGACTTTCGGTTTTGGATAGAACTGAAAGTACCTGATAATGGCCATTTCGGATTAATCCGAAATTTTGGTTCTTTTTCAGTATTGGTTGTTTCGGATCTGTTGTGTTGATTTTTGTTTCAGATTTTTAACATTGTGGGTTTTCTCCATTGACTTGAATGGGCAAACTGTGATGTTAAAAATCCGAAACAAAAATCAATGCAAAAGATCCAAAACAGCCAATACCGAACCGAGAACCGAAATACATGAGAACTGAAACCAAAATTTTGCTCTGAATTCCACTTTTAGAAACCAAATACATTTTTATATTTTTTCATTAAAAAAATGTGCACAGTTCAGAATAAATCCTATGTTCTTTTGTGAGGAATGCGTGGAGTTCAAAACGAGATCCTCTGCAACTTTTTCAATCCCGTGTGACCATCATGTAACCCAGTATTTCTAAATGATCTAAGCTCCAAAAAAGGTTCAACTCCTGAGCCTTTGGATTCCTAATACAAAAATACAGCTCATTAGGCAGTTGTGCATAAATCTACGCTTGTAGGCATGAAGCATGTATGCTATCTAAATTCAGCTACTTCTCTGCTTAGCTTTATTTCATGTATTTATAGTCTCTCTCATATTTATTTTGTTTACTGAATTCATGTCTGTCTCAATCCATTTTCTCATATTCACAGAGTAAAATTTTCAGTGGTGCTTACTTACATGACAGAAGTGGAGGTCCCATTAAACAACATCATGGCACTTAGTCTTCCAAGTCCCCTAGGCCATATTCCAGTACAGTTTATTCAGTGTAGTCGGGATTTACCTCTATTTTACTCCTAAAGTATTCACACTAACAGAGCACTAAACAGAAGTTATGGGAAGAGAAATGTGTACTCTTTTCAGGAGTACATAGTCCCCTTTAGTTTGTGTTTCAAAGCAATTGTTCATGTGAACATTTATTTGTCGGCGCACCCCCAAATGAGACATGACACCAGAAAGTTGGATTTAAAATGGCCGCACTTTATTACGATTAGATCTTATGTCCAAATTGTAATGGTGGGGGCAATTTGCTCAAGTGAATTGTGTCCAGCACCCATAACTAAACAAATAACTATAACTCAGGGATTGGCCCAATATCCCATTAGGTACCAATCCCTCTTAACTTTTCTAAACATCTCCCCCTCCCAATACTGAGGTCATGGGAGGGGGACCAGGACTCATGTGGGCCGGAGGAAGGAGGTTAGTGCCCTCAAGCTGGGGACAGTATATGTCCCTACGACCCTCGCGGTCACTTCTTCCAAGGAGTTGACTCTGCCGCTTGCCATACCCTGCCATTGCAGCTGTGGTCCCCCTCATCTCTTATGGAGATGCCGCAATCAATAATTATAACCTACCTAACTCAGGTGCTGGACCCCTGCCACCTAGGGGCTGCCAGGACTTCCTGGACAGGCCCGACCCCCACCTACACAACACCAACTAGAACTTCTCTCAACTTCTCTTTTAAGGCCACCAGGTACCATTCGTTTCCCGTGGGGGACAAATGCACCCCATCTGCCCTGTATAGGTCCTCCCCCACGCCCGTCAGCCATCTCCCTATCTCCTTGTTAACTGTCGTCCCGGTTTTGTCAATCTTACGCAGTGGCACCCCTGGGCCCCAGGATATCCTCTCCACCCAGTCGTTCCACAAAATAATCACCTCAGGGTACATGTACTTAATTGACCAAATGCCGCTTTTTATTTCTTTCAACATTTGGACCCTCTTTATTTCCACTAAATTGTTCTCGCCCAAGTGGATAACTAATATATCCGGCCTATTCCATTTTCTCTGCTCAGGGTGGGAGTCAACTGCCTCCAGCGCATGCCTCCACGGCTCATCCATCTGATCCATGCTTAGGCCGATAAACCCTGTTGCATCCCCCAATGCGATTTCTCTGCCGCCTTGCTGGCCCATCGAACCAGGCTATGACCCACAATCCAGACTTTGTACTTTGGATGACGCCTAAGACCTGGGGAAACAGAAATCTGTATTCATGCTACAGGGACAGGGGGGACCAGACGTATGCCCTGTACGCTCTGCTATGCCACCTGCCTATAACCTGAACATCCTGCTCCCTGAGGCCCGCCAATGCGGCAAAGCTAGCCGCCCCTATCCGAAATGAGCGAGTCCCAAACAGCCCAGCTGGAAGATCGAGGGCTACGAGGGAAGCCCGCATCACGGATGTCAGCTGGTACCTGGTAAGGGGTCTGCCATCCACATGATGGAACAGTACTCTGGGGACCGAAGGCCGCACGAACAAGTATTGTGACAAGGCCCTAACCAGACAAAGCTCCATATTTCCCACCTTGGCCAAGTGTACCGTGACTCCTCTTCCCCGCTGGTCAGTTTTTGAGTGGCGCAAGTGTAAGACCACCTCCTGTTCTTTGATGGATACATCCTCTATAGCCAGGGCTCGGTTGGCGTTATCCTTAGCCGAATCGGCCACTAACTCACTCACTCTGAATGCACCAAAAAAGGCCACTGTGAATGCAGCTGTGAACAGCTTGACTTCCCCTTCTGATGAGCAGATGCGGGGCAGGATCCCGCACATGCTCGCCAGCAGCTACGGTGTAATGGGCGGCTTACTGTCTTGCGAGGTGCCCCGCTCTTGATCCCATGCCTCCAACATGCACCACGCGAAAAATCCGCGGTCCGGCGGGGGATGGCCTGCTAACCAGCTTATAAAAGCCACTGCTGCCAGCTTAACATTAATAGTGCCTACTGCAGAGCCCTGTTGTCTGATGCCAAGCATGAACTTAAGAACATGAGGTTCCAGTATAAGAAAACCCGTATGCCAACCCTGGGATAAATGAAAGCCCTGAAATTCGTTGAAAACCCTTTGGTATGCAGTCCTGGTGTGCGGTGCCAAGGATCCCTGTACGGTGTTATAGAGGTCTACGATCCAGGTTCCACGCCCACTGGGGTAAGAGTTCCAGAACCTGCCTGGCTCCAGGTGCGAGCGAGCGAAACCGCTCCATCTGGAAGTGAGATATGGCATCAGCCACTCTGTTGTTGATTCCAGGAACATGCCACGCCTTAAATACGATGTTGTTGCACAGTCACACTAGCACAAAAGCCCTGATTAACTCCATGACCCTGGGTGATTGCGAAGATTGGGCATTGTCTATGTGGACCACGGCCTGGTTATCACACCAAAAAATGACCGTGTGGTTGGCAAAATCGCCTGTCCAGAGGTGGACAGCCAATACTATCGGGAAGAGTTCCAGAAATGTTAAATCCTTCATCACACCCTGTTTCACCCACTTTGAGGGCCAAGGGGCCCTACACCACCGGTCCCTGAATATCAAACCAAAACCCATCCCCCCAGCGACATCTGAGTGGACCTGCAGTTCAGCTTCCACTAGAAGTTCCTCCCACCACAAACTCACTCCATTGAAGTCTGACAGGAAAGAAGACCAGATATCTAAATCGTCCCTCATGTCCTGGGTGAGTGACCCTTATGTGGTAATGTGGCTGAGGTGAACCAGCCAGTTTGGCATACAATCATGACAAGAACGCTCTGCCAGGGGCCACCACCCTACATGCGAAATTCAAGCTGCCAATTAAGGATTGGAGCTGTCTCACCGTGATCTTACGGGCCAACCCACAAACAGTGATTTTTGATCGTAAGTCAGTCAGTTTGTCATCTGGAAGCCGGGACATCTCTTTTAGTGTGTCAAGCTCTATCCCCAAGTACTGTAGGGAGGTGGCTGGGCCCACTGACTTCTCAGGCACCAGAGGGATGCCCAAGTTGTCTGTCAGTTCCTGAAAAGACTCCATTAGCCTCTGGCACTCATCAGTCCCCGCGCCACCTATGAAGAGGAAATCATCCAAGTATTTGGTGATGTCCCCTCCAATGGTGCACCGCCGGATCAGCCACTGTACAAGCGTACTAAATCGCTCGAGGGCCGAGCAGGAAATTGAGCATCCCATTGGCATCACCTTATCAAAGTAGAACTGCCCCTCAAATGTAAGCCCCAGGAGGTGGAAACTATCCAGATGCACTGGTAATAAATGGAAAGCAGACTTTACGTCGCACTTTGCTAGGAGGGCCCCTGACCTGTGGCGCTTCACTAGCTCCATGACTGTGTCAAAGGATGTATACTTCACTGTGGCCAGTTCCTTCAGGATGGCGTCATTGACTGACCTCCCTCTCGGGTATAACAGGTGATGTATCATATGGAACTCACCCGGGGACTTCTTGGGAACTACCCCCAATGGGGAGACTACCAAGTCAGGAAATGGTGGGGAAAGGAAAGGGCCGGCTGTCCTACCCTCGGCATGCTCCTTCTCTATTTTCTGCTTTACGACTGACTCTAGACCCAAGACTTATTTTAAATTAGGTGCGGCTTTGTGCGGGTGCACCTCTCCCGCAGGAATGCGAAACCCCTCCCTGAACCCACTGACTATGTATTCGACCTCCACCCTATCTGGGTGGGGTTCGAGGGCTGCCATCAGCCTCTCTACTCTAATTGCGTTGGGGCCCTTTGCCATCGATGACTGTCCTGCTGGCCCTTGCCCTCCTCTACCCAACGATCCCGTGGGGGCCCTACCCTTATTGGCTGACCTGGCCCTTGGGCAGGCTGCAGAATTATGCAAGCCTGCACGGTTGGGGTAGGAGTGCTTAAATCTGCATAAAGCCCGGGAACATTTTCCCGTGCGACCAAACTCCCAACATTGGCTGGCTGCTGGCTGCTTGCCTTCGCCACAAAAAAGATCATTCGCGGGTGCCACTCCTCCTCTTGCTAATAAGTGGCCACTGTGTGCCCTGGGGGCCTTGGCGGCATCCACCATGCAGTCCAACCACAAGTCGGGTGCATGGGTATCCCAGCGCATGCCCAGGGTAAAGGCTGCCCGATGCCGAAACTCCTCGTCATAGCTGAGCCAGGCACCTGCTTCTCCTGACTCGTATGCCCGGTGGACTATGTCCGCGTATTTGAGCAGCTCGGGAGCCTTGCTTGGATATGCCTGGATCATGACTCCCTGATAAATTGCAACAGCCATGGTCCATTTAGTCTAGTTCCTGTCGGCCTTGGGGCACTTAAAGCGTTCCTTCTCCTTCTTATCCTCTGTATCTGCTGGGTCTACCAATGGGTCCCGGAACAGGAGGGCAAACAAGTCAATAAACTCTCCCCTCCATATCTTCTCCCGGGTGGCTGGGAGGAGGTGTGCCCCAATAGGGGCCGACACTGCCACGTAGTCAATTCCGGGGAGCATATACTGCCCCATCTCGGGTGCTGAGTATACTCAGGGGCCAGCTGGGCCCCGTGCCCCCCCCCACACTTGCAGTGCCTGTCCTGCTTGCTCAGGGGCCATCACAACCCCAGGGGCCTGCCCACTCCCCACTGGGGCGGCTGGGCGGTATGCCAGTACCCAGGCTCTGTTCCACCACACCAGTTGGGTGGTCGCCTCGCCGGACACGCCGGCTCCACCTACTACTGCCTTTGCCTGCTGCCCCTGGGCGGCGCCTGGGTACTGTGGGAGCCCTGCTGTGACTAGAGTTCCACTACTAGGTTTCAGTCCCCACCGTCCTAGAGGGTTCACCCCCCCACCCCACCAGGGGATGCAACCTGCCACTCAGGGCCGCCACTCACTACTGCCGCAGATGCAATTTTTACCGTACCCAGGGCTGGCTCCGCTGTTGTTGCCATGCTCCCAGACCCTCCACTGCCTCGTTGTTCGGCCATGGCGCGGATGGCCTGCTCGAGCACTGCTACCCTCTGCTGCAGCTCGTCGTCATCTTCAGTCTGCTGGGGCACCCCTGATGCCGGGGGTTGATATCCACTGCCCCTGTTTCCAAGAGATGGGGGGAGGGGGCATGCTCCACCCAGCCCCTGAGCCCGCACCGAAGCCGGGCATGCTGGCGGGAACAGGCGGGTAGGCCAACCCCGCTACTGGCCTGCCGCCACCCACCATCGGATGCCACTGGTGGGCCCACTGCACCTGAGAGCTGGACCACGGGACTCCCTGCACTGAGGGGACTGGCTGCCAAACCCCAGTGCCCCCAGGGACAAAGGGCCCTTCTAGGCCAGTTGTCAACTCGGGCGGGGCCTGGGTACACCCCAGGGGGTCAACCCACGAGCTTCTGGGTGCTGGAGGGTCATCAATATACCGGGCCGGGGGCTTAGTTCTCCGCCCACCCCTGCGGGGTGGTGGTGGGGCCTCAGGCCCCCCTGCTGGCCGCTCCTGTCCTGGATTGTCAGCCTGTGTTGCGCTGCCACCTCCTCCCCTCATGCTGCGCAGGAGGGCTTTGCAACCCTCGAGTCGCTCTCTTAATGAGGGCTCCAAGGGAGGTGGGAGGTGGTGCAGGCCATCCACACCCTGCTCCCTGCTGGCTTGGGCCCCGACAGGGGGGCAGAGACCACCAACTCCCCACCTGCTGGTGTCCTGGGCCTCCCACTGCTGACCCCCCACCTCATTGTCCTGAGTAGGGCTCCAAGGGGCCTCCTCCACCTCTGGCTGTGCGGGGGGGGGGGGATTTGCTGGCTTTTCCACCCTCCTTGCTTTCCATCCCTTCCTTTTCCCTGCCCCAATCCTGAGCCCCGCCACCACTCTGCCGCAACCAGAAGAATTTGGGGGGAGGGGGTGCGATACTGATCAGGACTCTTGCCATGCTTCACTGACCCGTCACCAACCTGAGGACTCCCTAGTCCGTCCCGCGCTCCTGATCTCTCTCGGGTTCGCCGATGCTCCCTGGCAGCTGGTGCGTCGGTGAATTCCTTGCTGCCTTGCTCGCTGCTGCCTCCCAACTGAGAAGACGAGCGGTGAATTCACTTCCTGCACCGCCCCCTTTTTGGGTGGTGCACTGATCAACTGTGCAATTTTCACGCTTCTCCTGGTCCTGGTATTCACCTACAAATCCCTTCACAACCTAGCTCGCCCTTACCTCTCAGCCCTAATCTCCTTACACACTCCTGCACACACTCTCCACTCCTCCTCTGTCCCCTCCCTTGCTCTCCCTCGTCTCCCCATCTCCCTTAACCGCCTTCGTCCCTTCTCCCTTGCTGCCCCCCATGCCTGGAACTCCCTCCCTGCCCACATCTGCCTTGCCCCCTCCCTCTGCACCTTCAAATCCCTCCTCAAAACCCACCTCTTACTTGCCGCCTTTCCCGACGCCTGTTAGAACTTTCCCCACAATATTTACTGTCTGCCCTCCCCACAGGCTCCTGCCCGCTGCAACCAGGCCAAGCATGTGCACCTGCGACTTCGCATCTGCTTAAATGTTATTTATCCCTTGTCTCTCCCTATGTCCCTTCTCTTTGTCTTCCTCCTCTCTCTGTGTCTATTAGATTGTAAGCCGTAGGCAGGGACCGCGTTTTTCGTGTTGTTTTGTAAAATGCCAGGTACACAACTGGCGCTATACAAAGGGGAGTAGTGGTAACTCAAAGAAGAAACTTCAGTTTACCTCTCTTCATCAGAACATTTTTTTTTCCATTTCATTTTCATTTTGTACCCCGCAGACTACACCACAGGTGTCTCGTAGCGGCTTACACAAATTGCACAAATGAAATACAATATAAATAAACAATAAATAATATGATAATACATAATAAACAATACATAATAATCTAAACAATATATCAATTGTCAAACCCAATAGCAGTCCACTTGAAGAAAAGGGAAATATACAAACCCAACCCCCCTCCCGCCCCAATCCCCACCCCAAACCCATTCCCATCTCTCACCTGACTGACTGACTCTCTTCATCAGAACATGGCCTTAGGCATTTTGAAGAACTTTATTCTTAATGTCTAAGTGCCATTTATCTTTGTTGAAAAACGAAGTCTCATAACAATCTCTTTGGAGACCAAATGCTTATTTAAAAGATGTATATGTGTCTATATTTGTTACAACAGTATCTGCTACTGTTAAGGGACCCATCTGTTCAGCAGAACCCAGGGCCCACATGATCTTAATCCAGCAAAGTTTATGCCTGCAAGCATGTTAAATTAACCCAAGCAATTTCTGTTTTTACAGCTGTACTATTTAGCTGGAAAGGCAGAATGTGGCCCTACATATAACAATTGTGCTGATTTCAGAAGTAAGAATCCATTTTGAGATTAAATACAATTGTGGCCCCAAAGAGTAATGAATGGATGCATACAGAGTTTATCAAATGTCTGTGAGGATCATGCCCCTTCTGCAGAAACCCATAATGTGGGAGCCTCTGGGCTAGTACGCAGTGTGTACCATATTAAACAAGTATGAGGGAGTCTCTGGGAAACATGTTTGGGAACCAGTGTGCTAGACACTTCCCAATCACAAAGGAAGAAATGGACTGTGCTCTGAAAAGTGTGTTCTTCTGAATCAACAAAATTGTTATATACAGGACCAAATTCTGCCTTTACAGCTGAATGGCACAGCTATAAATCTTGTATCTTCTTGACCATTGTTGACAGCTTTCAAATTATTATTGTAAAAGTAGAAAGTGTTGCAGAACCAGGTATTTATTCTCTTCACCTATAACAAAATATGGTATGACTCCCTCAGATACCACTGAAACTTAAATGTGGGAGGTATGAATAATTTCTCCCCTGATGTTAGCAGTTCTGTTTCTGCCTGTGAGAGAAACCTGGGCACTCCCTGTTTGGTATGGTTTTGCTTTGGTTATATGCTGACTCATGCTAATTAACCTGAGCTAGGTGTGAGAGAACTGGAAAACTCCGCATGGGAATAGCTTTGGGCAAAGAGGGTTTTTCGTAAGCTTGTATGTTAAGGTGGCTTTGGCCCATTGTATTTCAAAATGACATTGTTTTGCTTAGAAGTTGCCATTCTTAAGGGATATACATCCACATCCTTTTGATTTTTTTAAAAACTACACAAGTGCTTAAGTTGCTGACTAAAGTATGTGCTGCTTTTCCCGAATCTTTCAAATTAAGTTTTCATTAATTTTAACATACAGCAAAGGGAAGTGTCCTTTAGCTTATAAATAATGGTAACAGCTTTATGGAAACACCTAAAAATCACCAGAGGCATATAAGAAAGTTCTCAATCTCTAGGTGCAAAAGCATGCAAGTGATTGCTTGTGGAGCAAGACCTTGTCAGCTTTTTATTGCAATACATTATTGGGTAATAGTTTTAAGATTATTTATAGTATGAAATCCTAGCTGCACTGAAAATACCATCATTTAATATGTTGTCTATGATTCTCATTAGCTTTTTTAGCCTAAGGGTTATGAAGAGAACAAAGGTTTGGCTGTATTTCTAAGATTGAGCACTATATAAAATTTTCGTCAGGGGACTTGTTGACCTTATGTAAAGTTACCTCTTTGAGAAGCTTTCCATATTATGGTTGCAGTTGCTAGGGTGGTTATGTAAACTTAGCAACAGTCCATATGTATTGCTACAATATATTTCATGATTCTGTCCTCTAAACGAGTGTATCGGCTTATTGCAAAGTTCATCGTTGGCATACAGAAAAAATATGCAAAAGTTATGCAAACCATAACTTCCATGGGAAATGTGTGTGTAAGTGAATGGCTGAATTCAGTATGTATTTGCAATTATAAATAGTATCTGTTAGGGGTGGGAATTACAATTCTCCCGAGATCTGATATTGCTGGTATATGGGTGTATTGGCTTAATCCGATAAATCCGATACTTACCTGTACCGGCATACTGGATTTTTAACATTGGCTGCGGTACCATCTTTTAAAAATTGCGGCCATTGATGTCAATAGCCGCAATGTTAAAAATCCAGTACCGTGGCCAGTGTTAAAAATCCGGTATGCCAATACTGGTAAATCTGGTACCAGGGAGATCTGATACCGGTACATCCGGTATCCAGTATTCTCCCCGGTGTCCCACCCCTAGTATCTGTAAGGGCAATTATGAACAATTTACATACATGTAAGAACACACACAAGCCTGGGCATTAAGAACTTTATAGTTAACGTTTTCAAGTAAAATTAACTTCATATTAGCGTTCAAAACATTCATATAAATGTACTGTAAAACTGCACTCTCCAGGAAGCTAGCCAAATGCCTGTGGCACACTAGTTTGAGCTTCCTGAGACTATTGTCCAGTTGCCTGCCACATCACGGAGAATGTGAATGAGTCTTTGGTAGTTAGAATGAGTCTTGGGTAGTTAGATGACTGTGTTGTATGGCTAATCTCCTAAACTGCTGGACTCTTTGCCACCTATGTATTTACAAACCTGGCAATTGCTTCTGTGGCCCTTTTCAAATGGGCTGCAGTGCGGGGGCGATGGGGTGGGGCGGCAATGACATGGGCGCACAGCCATCTCCATCCACCTCCATATGCACGGAGTAACTGCCATTGTCGCCAGTTGCTCCATGCTTGGGGGATGGGTGGAGTGTGGGAGCATGCATGCACCCCCGCCCACCAACTGCAGTGGTCACACAGGTGACCCTGCCCCATGCTCACGCAGCGGATCTGCATGGGCATGGGGGTGGGGACATCTCATATGAAAAGGGCCTAAGACCCTTTGAAATAGGGCATTTTGAGATCTCACAAGGATCCTAAGCACAATTTTACAAATCTCATGAGTGCTCAAGCACATAGGTTGGCAATTTAGGTCACAGTAGTTTTATAAATCTGATGACTTGTCTCTATTAGCTTTATTTCTGCATTTGTTAAATGAGGACAATATACTTTCCCATCTCACAGGGGTGGGTGAGAGTTAAGTACATTGAAGAATGTGAGGCATTCCAATACTGTGGGTGAGTCGGTGGTCATATAAAAGTACCATAGACAGATCTGGGTGGTAGCTCTGATAGAATCCTTTGGTACCAATCAAGACTCTGTGGATGATAGTATTTGCATGTCCATACAGAACAGGGATGGTGAACCTTTTCCCTCCAGTGGGCAATTTTGGAAAATTCATGCAAGGGTTCATGATAGGAGTTGGACGAAGTGTGCTCAGAATGGTGGCAGGAGGGGAAAGGTCCATATCATGGATCTATGCCATTGATCCAACTCGTATATCTGAGTGCACTACATGCTATCATCTCTTACATCCTTTTTTGATGTAGCCAAGCCAAGCACATGCACCTGGGACCTCGTGTCCTCATGAATGTTACACTGCTTTTCTCTCCCTCTGTTCCCCTTCCTCCGTCTCCCCCCGCGTCTCTCAGATTGTAAGCCCTAGTGTAGGAACTGTGTCTATTCAATTACTTTGTAAAGCACCAGGTACATTGCTTGCGCTATATAAATGCTTGCCAATAATAATAATAATTTCCCCTGATTTTCACTCTTTCAGGGCTTGAGGTTAGGGACTGGATTCATGGGCCAGATCCACTGATTGAAAACAGCAACAGGCTAGATTTGGTCCATGGAGCAAAGGTTCCCCACCCCTATTTAGAGTATAACTCTGTGTGTGCATGCGTGCGTGCGCAATATTAGAATTTTCTTTTTATTATCAGTATTTTTATAGGATTTTCTCTTCCCACCTTTTGCACCATAAACAATACTGCTCACCTACTCCACAAGCTCAAAAGCCAACAGGAGTGTGGTCCAATACATTCAGCCTAGGACATCACGTTAGCTGTGGTGTTTGCTAATCTGCGTCTGGTAGTGCTCTTGGGAAAGAGGAGTATAAGACACAGCAAGCTATGATTGCCAGCTGGTGATTTGTACGCCTGAGTCAGCAGTTAGCAGTCATTTCCATCTCAGAGGATAAGACAAAAATCCTACTCTTGCCTTCCTCCTCCTTACCTTTTTCCATCAAGAAGAGAATTGCTCAGCCAGAAAGATTGACATCCAGAAATACGCCACAATCATTTTAGTATTTTGAATTTCAGGTGGGACTGGAATTGACAGGGTTGAGGGCAGAGGCTCAGTGTCTGGATCTTTACACTTAAGTAAGTTGAACCAAAAATTCTGGCTCTGAAGACATATCTCCATTTTTGTAAGTTGCAAAATGAGACGAGGAAGGTAGGACAAATGGCAGTCACGTTTTGGTGGGGGGAAAAAGACTTCAGTTATAATAATGTTGTTTTCCCCTATCCCGCTCTCTGTGTGGAAGAGTTAGGGTCCCATATGGCTGAATGAGCACTGAATAGAGGAAGGTCTGGATTCAGTGACTGAATTTGGCATTTGAGAAATTGTGAGCAAAGGAAGACACTTGCATGATGAAGAGCCAATAGCTTTTTATTAAATACATCCTACAAAGCACCTGATAGAATTCTCTAACCCAGCTTTAAAACCACTGAGTTCTTCCAACTTCAGCCCCATTCAAACTACTGCCAGCCTCTCCGTGAGTCACTTTTGTCTTACTGTTACGCTATTTTTGTTTGTTTATCTGCCAATTTAGAGCACTTAAGACTCTATTTCAGACCTCTTTGATCTGTACATCAGAGAAGGCAATCCCTACCTCTGGTTTCTAGAAAGACAATACTCCTGTGGTTTTTCAGACCTTACTATTCAGAGCTAAAGGATTCCTTCCTTGCTCATTGTTCCTTTACTCCAGTGGTCAGGCCAGTTACCAATAGCAAAGAAACCTCAATCCCTAAACAGAAAATTTATTCAGATGTCCCTCTATACGTGGGAGTAATTATAGCAGGGGACATGTCCCCCACAAATTTTGTCCCCTTGCAACTGTATAAAGGGAGGGGGCAGAGCTTATGTGGGTCAGGATCCCCCACAAATTTTAGCCAAAAGTTACTCCCATGCCTGTGTACTATACATGTTTGTGTCTGTGATAAGTAAACATTAATTATGGTTATTACCATTTAGTAGGTGGTCTTGTAGAGACCTACATTAATTGTACAATGAGGTAAAGATACAAGTGCCCAGGGCTAAAGTTTACAAAATAGGGAACAAATGGAAAATATAGATGCATTGCTTTAATGGTTGGTTTGTTAGAAGGTACAGATGTATACATTAATAGCCAATTGTCAGCCTGCTAGCATACAGTATTTGGCTTGGACACAACTCCCTGCCTAGTATTAGGTATGAGTGTGTTGTTGGTCAGCTAGAGCGAGTGGTTGCCCAAATGTAAGAAATGGGGATAAAGTAGTTCTGACGATATCTTGTATTGGACCAATTTTTGTTGGTGAGAACATGCAAGCTTTCATGCCACACCAAGACCCTCCTCAGGCATGTAAAAAGTCAGAACTGTATATTCAACGGTGAACTAGTGCTCACTCACAAAATATTGTTCCCAATTGCAGATTCATCTCAATCTGTTTGCCTTTTCCCATAGCAATGCTTAACACACCTGCTTATTTTCCTGTCTTCCATTACAGTGGCACCTTCCCCTCCCTTTTTCTCTGTGATAGTTCCCACAGTGCAAAGGGCATGGAGGAATGCCTGTGTGGCATCGCTGCATATAATGTTATTTAAGGAGCATGGAATGGAGGAGGAAGTCCCTGTTCTTGTACACTCTTACTACACCTCTATGGTTACTCAGAGGTAGGAAATGACAAAGGAGAAATGATGTATCAGGAATCGAAGCTTGCTCTGGGCTTGATGATTTGGTCAACATTACATGGTTTAGTTTTGGGGGAATGTGTTGCAGCCAGCTTCTCCCCTGGCTTGGGCTAAAATTAACTGGAGCCCAGCCTGATGGACAAAATTGATCTGCCAGAAAGTTCTGGTTTAGAATTGATTTCTTCTATTGTGGCAGATTTGTGGGGAAATTAATCATATAGTGCTGAGCATTAAATTGGTTTGGTTAATATGCTTCTTAGACACTGTTGGAAGGGTGCTCAACACACAGTATGGGTGGATAATGCCTCCGCCGCCGCCTCCTTACCCCTCTCAGTCAGGGTTCCCCAAGGCTCTGTCCTGGGCCCTCTCCTCTTCTTTATTTACACCCAATCCCTAGGCAAATTCATTGCCTCCCACAGTTTCCAATACAACCTATACGCTGACGACACTCAACTCTCTCTCTCTCCACTCCTTCCCTCTCCCCCTCTGTTCAAGCTCATCTCACCAACTGTCTCTCCGATATCTCTGCCTGGATATCTCAACACCAACTCAAACTGAACACGGCAAAAACTGAACTCCTGATCTTCCCTCCCAATCCTTCCTCTCCCTCTTCCCTGTCAATTACCATTGACGGGGTCTCCATCCTCCCAGTCTGCCAAGCCCACAGCTTTGGCTTCATCTTGAACTCACACCTTACCTTCAAACCCCACATTGACTCCGTGACGATATACTGCTGCTTCTCCCTCCACAACATTGCCAAGATCCACCCTTTTCTGGCCGTCTCCTCTGCCAAAACTCTCATCCATACCCTATCATCTCACGCCTCGACTATTGTAACCTCCTCCTCGCTGGCCTTCCCTGCTCTCACCTTTCTTCCCTTATCTCTGTTCAAAACTCTGCTGCCAGGATCATCCACCTAGCCCGTCACTTTGACCATGTGCAGCCTATCCTCTCCTCTCCCCACTGGCTCCCTCTTCCTGAGCGTATTCTGCACAAGCTCCTCGTCTTCACCTACAAAGCCCTTCACAACCTTGCTCCCCCCTACCTCTCTGCCCTGATCTCCCTCC
>QEPC01014420.1:5605736-5624511 GCA_003113815.1 Sphenodon punctatus | reverse complement strand
GCATAGAGGTGGTATTGGAAGCCATGGGAGGCAATGAGTTTGCCTAAGGATGAGGTATAGATCGAGAAGAGGAGAGGGCCAAGAACAGAGCCTTGAGGAACACCAACTGAGAGGGGAGGAACACCACTCCGCCCTTCCTAACTCGTGCTAACTATCCCCACCCAGGATTATTCCCCCACTTGTTATCTGCAAACTCCCAATTTACTGGAACCAAGCCAAGAACGTGTACCTGAGTTCCTGCATACTCATGAATGTTGCATCCCTTGTCTCTCCCTCTGTTCCCCCTTCCCTGTCTCCCCTCCCCCTGTCTTTAGATTGTAAACTCTCGGGCAGGGACCATGTCTGTCTTATTCTTTGTAAAGCGCCAGGTACATCGTTGATGCTATTTAAATGCTTACAATAATAATAATAATAATAATAAAAAATAAATTTTTAAAAAGCCAGGGGGGAAGTTAACAAAGCTGTTATGGAGTGGATATGGGTCATGAGTGGCAACATAATAGCGCACACCAGGATAAAGTATGATGAATCCCTGTTATTTCGAAGAGATGGTGTGTGTACCTTTCCAAGATTCAAATATTTTGCCTATTTGAAGGGCTTTTGTGAAGGTTTGGCAGCTTTGCTAGGTATTCAGTCTGTGTGAGAGTGGTGTCCAATGGCTTTAGTCGGTATTCCCTTTGGCAGAGGGCCTAGTGCATAATGTAAATTGCCAGCCTAAGTCAATTCTAACGCAGCCATTCATCCCACTGAGGTGGATAGGTATGGCATGGTGGGCTTAGGTGGCCCCTGTGGCCTGGCTCCCTGGAGGGCAGGCATGTGGCATCTCTCTTTAGGTTGGATGGCCTGACAGTGGTGACACATATTTTCCTTTCCCATGTCTTCCCATTGTGGGAGGAAGGTGATATGGCCATGAGCCCTTCTGGGCTCTTCAGGATCAAGATAAGTTCTGGACTGGGGGCAGGAGGACACCTCCTCCCTGAGAGCTTTCATAGGAACTCTGCTCTGTTGTCAGTGGACCTTTATTTGTTGGGAGGACTGGATACCTTGTTGTTAGTTTAATAAAGGGTTGCTGCCAGTTTTATCCCAAATATGTGTCTGCCTCCTTTGTTTTGTTGGTGGGAGTTCAAATGCATAGTTTTTTCAGCTCTTAGTATGGTAAGAAATGAATGACAAAGGATGAAGTGGGATATTGTCAATTGCCCAAATGTGAGTTAGGCACTGAAAATCCAATGAGAACCAGCAATTTGATACCCCTTTGAAGCCCTACTTTCAAAGCAAACCAAATTTGCAACCAGCATTGTGTCAAAAATGTGAGGCTTTAGGAACGTTCCTCTAAATTAGATGAAGAACGCAGATACGATTCATAGTCTCTCAAAGAGGGAAAGTTCTTTGAGTGTGTCCAATATATGTTTTAGACTAAACTAAGATGGGAATGTAAATGCTTTGATAGACAGACAGACAGATCAAGTACATACCCATCTTCCCAAGTCTACTACTACTACCATTATCTATGCGTACAAATTTCCTGCTTCGAGACTGAAAATATAACCCAAGATAGTGTATTAGATTTTTGATAGCTGACTACCTACAAGAGAAAGGTCCAAATCCCCAATATTAAATGCATTGAACTTAGAAAGTCATTGTTATGCAAATAGACACTTAGACAATTTAACAATCTCCGTTTCAATAGCCATTTCTATTGAATGCATATTGCCAACTCCTTTTAAATTGAATACCCTAATATAAGGAACTTTTTCTCTGATCACATGGGGTTTGTTATACCATATTTCTTTCCAACCCTAATCTATTCCAAACATCTGGTAGGCATTGACTGTATGGAAAAAATTCCAGATAAACAGTCATCTACAGCAATCCTTAAAAAGGACTTGAGATAGAAGAATGTAAATAATTGCACATGCCTTCTCTCTTTATTCATGATGCCTTGGAATATCTTAGTCCTCCTTCCTGTATTCTCTATTTCTGTAAATTTCTGTAGTAAGTTAACAATGACCTTGAGCTTGGGAGAAACTAAACTGGCAGCTAGTGTAAATGAATGTAATCAAGGTGGTGGTTCTCCATCTTGCTACTGTGCTTCTCTATCAAACTATTTAAATTTCTTTAAATTTAAATTCCATTATCATGCATTTTATTTGCAAAGATGAGAAACCCAACTTAAGATAGTGTGTGCTTTTTTGGGTGCTAGGAGGATGTTGTGTACAGTTTGCTACAGGCATAGTAAATCAAGCCAACTTCACAAGGCCCATATGAAGATCAATACTTTAAATACACAAGAGGTTCACCAAGTAGGAAGTATCAAATGTAAGTCGGACTGAACATTCATTTACAAACCTACCATTTGACTCTTAAAGCATGTGTGGGAACATCATGTATTGTATTATTATTATTATTAAGCTTTTATATAGTGCCAGCAATGTACCTGGTGCTTTACAGAGAATCAGATAAACACGGTTCCTGCCCGAGAGCTCACAATTTCTTTTTTTTTTTTTTTTTAAGGGTTCCAGTACACGTGTTTTGCTGCTAGTTTGGAAGATGCAAGAGGATCGTTCTCAAGACTAGACAGTGACTGTTTTTGTAAAACATGATTATTTTTGTTTGTAGTTACGTTTTGCAAAACAGAGGCCGTAAGAGGATTAGGGTCTTATTATGCTGGATGCTTGTAATGTGGTGAACCTGTCTGCATAGGTGGAAGGATTGAAACAGTTGGGCTTTGGCTGGCTGAAAGCGCGAAGATTGTGTTCTCATAAGCATAAGAGTTCTGGAACTCCTCCAGAATAATTACTTCCTTCACCCTCCATTCTCATGAGCAGGGGGACCCAGAAGTTAAATACTGTTTCTCTTCCCTCCCCCCACAGCCTCCCTTCTATGGGTATTTTCACATAGACACGGGGGTGTTCAATCCCGGAGAAAGTCCAGGGGGGCACGCCCGCATCTGCCCACTTTGTTACCCCGAGATTCTCCAAGTAATTAGCTCCACCCTGGGGTCAGGGATCGTCATATGAAAGCTTAAGTTTCCTCACCAAAAAGTCACAATAGACAATTATTATGAATAAAATACTACAGTTTATTGCCCTGCCTTACACTATAAAAGCACTATGGAAGCATGCAAAAAAAGGTTATTGATTACAAAATATATTTTCTTGGAAAATGTATCTCACCAAACAGATATCGCAGGTCCCATAGAATGTTGTCCAGGGTCTGTGGGGTCCTGCTGGGGAAGATAAAATGTTAACTTTCTGCTATGCTGGAAACTTGATAAGAATTAAAGTAAAAATAGTAAAAATAAAAGATAGAAAAGATAAAGAAAAATATCAAACAAAATTTGTCCAGAGGTTGAGGAATGGCCTCTCAAGGAGCATGGAAGCTCCAAAAAGGGAGGGGGGAAAGATAGAGAAGCACTTGGGGGAACTCTGTCCTCCTTACAGAGTAAAAAATGGAAAAGAAACAGGTTTATCTAAGATCAATACAGTGCTTCCCTAAAAGAAAAGTAAAGTCTGCACCTGGGGACAAAACCTTAAAGAAAAATAAGAATTGTCCTTGAGAAATGGGAATAGACATTTTTTTAAAAATTAACTTTAAGGCAAAAAGAGAAATGGCTTGAAAAGAGCGAAAAATGAGAAAAATGAAATTAAAATTGAAAATAAAATAACTGGAAAATGAGAAAAACAAAGCTAAAATGAAAATAAAAATGGCTTGAAAAGAGTGAAAAATGAGAAAAATGAAGTTAAAAATGAAAATAAAATGTAAAAATCAAAATAAAAGTAAAGATGAGAAAAGAGAGAAAAGTAGCCTTAAAAAATAGTTTTAAAAATGAAAAGTGGCTTTAAAAAATGAAAAATTAAAGACATAGGAAAAAGTAGTAAAAGAAAAGATTGGAAAATAAAAGAAAAAGAGTTGGGATAGAAAAAAAGTAAGTCCCACAGGTGACGTGGCCCAGCAGCATGTTGGTTAGCAAGAATCTTCCTGTCCTTTTTATGTCAACAATATCCTGCCAGTCTTATAGGATTTCGGAGAGTCTTTCAATATGGCTGCCCGGTATTCCTCCAATCAGTGGCCAGCAGATCAGTGGTGACCTGCTGGCCACTGATTGGAGGAACATCAGGTGGTCAGGTGGTGGCAAACACAAACCAGTGCCACTGCACGGCAAAACAAAGTTGGCACCTCCCCCACAAACCTAGCAGAGGGCACAGGGGCAAACCCACCAAACTACCTCCACTTGTCTGGGTTGGGACAAGCAGCAGCGGACCCTGGTTCAAGATGGAGGCAAAGGCGGCAGAAACAGTGGCAGCAACAGCTGAAGGAGTTGGAATCAGGGATTCTGGTCGCAGCAGTAGCACGAAGGAGCCAGGGCCGGGAATCCATGCAGCAGCAGAAGCGGCAGTGTGAAAGAGCTGGGGCCACAGATATAGGCAGAGGGACCTCCGCTCCTCCCCCCCCCCGGCTACACTCAGCTTCTATGCTCTGACGAGGCGGCTGGGGGCCCCTCCAAGTTCCTTCCTCTGCTGCCCGGGGCCGCAGCTCCCTGGAGGACTTGCTAGCTGCTGCGCAGGGAAAGGCTCCTCTCGACTATTCTGGGGGCTGGGCTGCTGCCACTGCCCAGGTCGGCCTGGATGTGGGCACTCTTGGCCCTGTTGGGTCAGCTCAGCAGCCGCTTTTTCTGCTTCCTGCCTCCCCCACAGCCCACCTCCCCCACTATGCCGAGAGCGCCCGCATCCAGGCTGACTTGGGCAGAGGTAACACCAGCAGCAGCTGCTGCCGAAGCCACCCGCCGCACACAAAGAACGAAGACCCGTATGAAAGCAGGCCTCTCGAAATGTATTGGTGGGCAGCCCTGCTTTAAACGGACCCCCTTGCCCAGAGGTGAGGCGGAGCAGAGGTGTGGGTGCTGTGTCCGGATGAAGACACCCATTGAAACTTGCAGGGAATTAGAAGGAGGAGGGTATAGGCTAGGAAGTAGCCAATGAAGCAGAGACGCTGTGTGATGGACACATAGGAATTAGGATGCACTAGGTTGCATCAACAGAAGCATTATGCAAGACACAGGATGGCATTTTGCCATTCTGCTGTGGTTTCGTGAGGCCCCAGCTGGTGTGCCACAATCATTTTGGGACACCCTGACATTTTAAGAAGAACANGAAACACTGTCAGATTTCCAGGTGTGGCTTGAGGAGAACTTCCCAGCTCTTTTAAAAAAAAATAAAAATGCTTCAGTCTTTGAATGCTTTTCAAAGCGATGTATTTCCCTACCATTACTTATAACTAAAGTTATTATATTTGCCCCAGATTTTTCCCTGTATGAAAAATAGACTGTCAATGTAGAGAAAACTTAGCTTTTAGTTGTACTTGGAATTTAAGTTCAGTGTGTTGAATATATGTTTTAATTAGTAAACTAACTTTAACAGTATTTTAAACGGTAATTTGGGTTTAAAAAAAATATCAAAAAGTGATGTAGGCTTATGGAAGGATTAAGATAATCAAACTGTCTGGAAATTTTGGCACAACCTTTTGCTCAGTCTATTAGAGAAATGTAGTAGAAGTGCACTCAGCAGTTAGCACAACCAATTTTCCAACTTGGTCCAATTACTGTGATATTAAAAAATGCCCCTATCCCTGTTCATCGATTACTGTACCTGATAAGCTGCTTGACCCCTTTAAGAATCCTGCTGGGGGCAGGGAAGATCATGGAAATGAGTTTTAGCTAGTTGCTGTGGTAGCGGCATTATTTAAGCCCGGCAGAAGTCGGTGATTGAGCTTGCACTCTGAGTGTAGACTGTCTCTCTGCTCCGCCCCCCCACCCCTCTGATTTTCTTAGTCCTGTTATCCTGTGAATCTCTTGTTGTCAACTAAGTACCTTGTTGTTCTGTGTGTCTACTGAATCTCTCATCTCATGCCTTCCCTTTCCTGTTGGGTTTTGCTGCTTCCTCCATGTGCATTCCATGCCCCCTGTCTTCATGGGTCCACAATGTACCCCAGCCCTCCCCCATCCTTGCCTCTTGTGTTATAATTTAACCCATTTTGGTGATCATCTTCTCCTCCCCTGCTTCTCCCTTCCTGGTACCTCCCTGTGTTCCCTGTTCCCTTTGATGGTTCCCTTCCCACAGACTCTGCACTCTGATCTCCTGGGGTTAGGTGTTGCCATCTGGCGTCTGTATGATTAGGAACCCTCCCCTTTCTTGGGGTTTCTTCCTCCCCTCTAGTAGGGAGATTGGCTGGGGTTCTACACACTCCCTGATGATGAGGATTGACTCTGCCTAGTAGTCTGCTGTTGTCCATCCTGAGGGGAATCATTTGCCCAAGGACACCCAGGGGGTAAGATTCCGTCTTGGGGGGGGGGGGGTTTCCTCTTTTTCCCTCTCCTTACCCTGACAGATAGATATTGCAATTTCAGGTACATTTGGAATAGTGTCAAGCAAAATTTGATTACAAAATTTGATTACACCCCGTTCTATGTGATTACCTTTTCATGCTCTTGTGACACAGCATTTAAATGTATAATTTTACTGAAAGGGAATGTAAATTGAACTTGCCTGTACATACTGGTGACAAAGTATGGTGATACTATATATTCACATTAACTTTGCTTACTTACTGGAGGATTTTAGCATTATTATTCAAGTTGAAAAAGGCTTCTCACGTAGTTCATATAATAAATAATAATTTTATTTTTATAGCATCCTCCTGCCACATGGCACTTGACGTGCTTCACAATTAACAAACTTCAGTAAAAACTATTTGAAACAACTTAAAAGAGGAAGGGTACAGAGAGAGGACAGAATACATTGAGGGGAAGCCAGCAGTGGATCCTAAAAGCACCTGGAAAATAAATCGGTCTTCAGGTGGTTTTTAAAGGTGAGGAGGAGGGAACTGAGACAGTCATCGGGGGGGGGGGGGGGGGGGGGGGGGTGGTATGAGTTCCACACCAAAGGACCTGCCAGAGAAGACGCCCAATTGCCCACTGACTTAAGGCATAATGACAAGATATCCAAACAGTGGGTCATTTCTAATAATCCCAGTCAGGTTCCAGGAGCAGGTCTCAAANCAGTAAAAACTATTTGAAACAACTTAAAAGAGGAAGGGTACAGAGAGAGGACAGAATACATTGAGGGGAAGCCAGCAGTGGATCCTAAAAGCACCCCGAAAATACATCGTTCTTGAGGTGGTTTGTATAGCTCCGGTGGAGGGAACTGAGACAGGGAGGGGGGGGGGGGGGGGGGGGGGGGGGGTGGTATGAGTTCCACACCAAAGGACCTGCCACAGAAAAGGCCCAATTGCCCACTGACTTAAGGCATAATGACAAGATATCCAAACAGTGGGTCATTTCTAATAATCCCAGTCAGGTTCCAGGAGCAGGTCTCAAATATAGCCAAGGCCTATACTGTTCAGGGCCCTGAAAATCAGTAGCACAATCTTAAATTCAATCTGCTGCTCTATAAGCAGCCAATGGAGAAAACATAGGGTGGGTGTAATGTGATCATAGCTGTCCAAACCAGATAGCAGTCATGCTGCTGAATTCTGTACAAACTGCAAGCAACACTGGAAGCCCGGAGAAGAGAGAGTTATGAAAATCAAGCCTCGTGGTAACCAAGGCATGGGTCACCGTGGCAAGGTCAGCCTGAGATAAGTAAAGATTATGCATAGCTGAAAAAAACATATCCAAACCATGTCCAGTACCTGAGTTTTCATGGACAGGGCATGGCCAAAAAGGATGCCCAAGTTCTTTACCTGGCTCACAACCTCCCCTTGTAAATCTGTCAACACACAGGGGCCCACAGGAGGCAAGGCATCCTCACATTGGTTGCCCCTCCCCACCATCACCACCTTAGTCTTGCCTGGATTGAACGTGAGGTAGCTCTAATGCATCCAGTCTGCTAATATCATTCAGACATTCCTTCACAACAGATGCTGAGATGGCAGGGTTCACAGTGCAAGAGATATACAGTTGTGCATCATCAGCCTGATGATACTCAATCCTGTGCTAAGACATGATATCCCTGAAGCACATCTGTATTTTAATATTGTTTTGGTACATTGCACCAGATTTGTACGCCAAAGGCACATAGAGTGGTATTCTTGGCGGTTGCGCTACAACTTTGTAACTTCCAAGGAGGTTAATCAAAGCCCAACCCTGGGCATTTTCCAGAAGCAACATAAGACTTTTGTTGGGTCATATGTTTAGCAGACAAGGAAACGTTCTTAGTAAGTTGTGTAGAGTTATGTGTATATTGTATATCTATTATTAGATAATATACTTATTTTATTTGTTGCTACCCACACAGAGGCCTTGGGATAGGGCATATTATGAATAAAAATAAACACATAATTTGTGTTTTATGATTACTGGAGCATTTGGAACATGTTGTTAAAGTAACTGTTCAATGAAAAACTGAAGCAAAGTTTTCCTGAGAGATTTTTCCATTTTTCAACCAGTTCTCTTAATTACAAATGACATGCTGTAAGAAATGTTAAGCAGTATTGGAGATATATAAAGGGAAAAGAATATTCAGTAACAAAAGGTAAGCTCTCTCTCTAAAAGGACATTGGTTCTGTGAAGACAGAGTTCTAAGGGTTCATTCATTCAACATCCTTTTAGAGTGGTTATTGGCACAAACTCCCATCCTGAAGGTTGCATGCAGTACTTGCCACTTCTGATGATCTCTTTTTCTCTCAAAGGGTTTACCTGGAATGATCTGATTATTAGGTAGCAACGGTGTGTGACACACACAGTTGTTGGACCAGCAAGGAGGACAGGACTCTTTAGTAGAGTTCATTTTATGTGTTAAGCCAAGGATCTGACATGCTTGCATAGCACCCCCTCATAAGAACACCTTTTCCCTTGGGACAGTTAGAACGAGTTTTTCCAACACTGCCATATGCCTTTAGATCAATCTCCCACATAGTCTCTAACTACTGATTGTACAGTGCCAGGTACATTCCTTGTGCTATATTAATAATAATGCCACCAACTGTTGTGATTGACTTCCAACTATTTGTTTCTCACATGCCTTGGTTTTTCCTTCAAGGCAAATACAGTAGATTTTGACACTATATTTTCCTCCAGTGTACAACTTAAAAGTTCTCTGTCCAAAATAATAGCCCAGTCAGTCATTTGTTGCTGTTGTTTCATGCATAGCTTCTCTGAAAAATTATTCTTCACTAATACTGGTGATCACCTCTTCGTGGTACATGGTGTGCCCCTAGTGGAGATATGTGGAGATCACCCAGTGGGGAACATCAAAGGACCTGCTATACGTCCCTCAATGCGCTCTTTTCTGAGCTTGGCGTAAACCACGTGCTCAATACCTCGCACAGATTTTAAATTAGCTGCAGCCATGCAGGGGGGTAACCCCAACAGCATGTATGCGAAACCCACCCCTGAAAATCTGAACTACATAAACTAGCACTGCTTTATCAGGGTATTCTTGAAGCGCCGCCATTAGTGCCTCATGTTTAACTGGAGTTGGGACCCTTATCTCCCCCCGCTACTTGGGTTGCCAAGCTGTGATGGTCCCTGCCCGCCCTGCCTAAATTTATTGAACATTTTAAGCTTTGTGCAGTTAATAGCCACATGGGGGCCACCACAGAGCTAGCAGGAATGACGAAAGCAGCAAGGAGACCAAATGCACCTCCCGTAATTGTAATCCCAACAGGGGCCACTGCCCACAGTCCCCCTGCGCCCCTCCACCATTGCAGGTTCATTGAGAGCTGCCACCCCTCCGCCCCTTTTACCAAAATATGACCGCTATCTGTCCGGGGAGCGCTGGTAGTATTGTTCATGCTTTCCAGCATGGATATCCCAATGCAACCCCAGAGTGATAGCAGTGCTGTGTCTAAATACCTCGTCGTAAACTAGCCAAGCACCAAGCCTACCTGTATCATATGCTCTCCGAATTATGTCCTGGTATTTTACCAGGTCAGCAGCTCTCTCTGGGAATGCCTGAATCGTTACACCCAGATATACTGAATAAGCCGCAGTCCAATTGGACCAGTTCCAGTCCACTTTAGGACACTTAAACTGCTCCTTATCTTTCTTTTTGTCCTTGTCGTTGGGATCAGGTTTGGGATCACTATACAGAAGTGCAAAAAAATCCACATACTCCCCCCTTCCAAACCCTCTCTCTGGTGGATTGCAGGAGGTGAGCCCCAATTGGAGCGGACACATCTGCATACCCACCCACCCCAACAAGGGCTGCTCCCTTGCTTGCCCACTACAAAAACTCACCCCATCCATGCTTGTGCACTCGATTGCCCTGCTTGCAGATGCCTAGCGTGACATTGACACATCAAGTGCTGCACCCCACAACCTTGGGGGCTGCTGACAGCCCTGCACAAGGTGGCCTACCTATCGCACCACCCACCTCGTGCTGACCAACGCAAACCTGCTTAGCCAAGCAATGAGCTGGAACCCCCAAAACCTGTCCACAAGGTGGCAACGAAGGGCCAGGGTCCTGCCTTGGCCAGGGTACCCACTGCCATTTTGTGTCTCCCACCACGTGAAGCATGTGCCTGTGACCTCTGAAGTGATCCACACACATGCAGTGAGCCATCTGATCCCCCTCACTCACCTGACCTCATTCCTGAAGTGTCACCACCCTGAAGATTTGCGGGGGTAAACTGCGGCTTTGGCAACTTCGCAGTCCTCCTGCAGGCTGCTCATCCTTGGCAACAGGGAGGGAATCCTCCACCTGATCTTTCCCTTCCCCACGCTGCACCTCTGGTTGCAACAAGGTGTCAGCAACGCAGGGATCATCAACCCCCACAGCTGCTCGAGACTCAACAAGACCAACACAGCAGATGGAAGGTACCGAATCATCTCCTTGAAAGCACCCAGCTGGCCTGCAGTGACGACAGCAGCGGGCTGTTCTTATCACCCTGGTCCCAGTGAGCAAGACCCCCCTCTTCCCCGAGGAGGGTGCTTAGCAGGCCCAGGCCTCCCACCTGCTGTCCCTTTCCCCCTTTTGGGACCATCACCCTTGTTTTGGGGCATTACTAACCCAAATCTATCCCCTGTACCCCAAATGGGGAAAACAAAATGCACCCACAACAATCTCCCACTCCAGGATTGCAGAGGGGTAATACACCCTCCCTTAATCCTAGGGGTAAGGATCCAGACTTTAAGAGCTGGATGGATGAAAAAGCCTCTTTTGCTGATTCCACTGGGAGGGCTCCAGCAAGGCAAACACTCCCAACCTACCTGCCAGCACAGACTCACCCCTCCCCACTTGCAAAGACCTGCTAATATTTATTTTATTATTTATTTATTTATTTATTTATTGCATTTGTACCCTGCCCCTCCTGACAACAGCTCGGGGTGGCTTCCAACAACAATAAAAACAAAAATAAAACAAGTATAAAACAATTTAAAATAATCAAACAAGTTAAATGTTTTAAAGCAGGGCCCCGGGATACAACTTGAACATTAAAACAATAAACAGGGAAGGGGAGATAAACAAAACCCTAACCCACCCTCCCCACCACCCCAAAGGCCTGGGCGAACAGCCAGGTTTTAGAACATCGCCGGAATGAGAACAGGCTTGGGGCCAGGCAAGCTTCCTCCAGAAGGGAGTTCGAAAGGTGCGGCCCAGCCACCGAGAATGCCGTCTCCATTGTGGCCCCCCGCTTTCCGTGGGGGACCTCCAGGAAGGCACCCCCGGCCGGCCGCAGGAGCCGCTCTGGGGTGCGGAGGGCGAGGTGATCCCTGAGGTACGAGTGGCCCAGACCATGAAGGGCCTTATAGATCAACACTAAAACCTTGAACCTAGCTCGGCACGCTATTGGCAACCAGTGCAGAGCCCGTGTGTAATGTGCTCCCGACGACCCGTCCCCATAAGGAGACCAGCCGCCGCATTCTGCACTAGCTGCAGCCTCCGAACCAGGAACAAGGGAAGCCCCACATAGAGCGCGTTGCAGTAGTCCAGCCTCGAGGTGACGAAGGCATGGATGAGGGAGGCCAGGTCCGGGCCGGAGACGAAGGGACGCAGCCTATGCACCAGATACAACTGGTGGAAGGCAGCCTTAGCGACTGCCTCCACCTGCCGCTCCAGGCGGAGGTCTGCGTCCAATATCACCCCCAGACTCCGGACCTGCTGAGCTATAGGAGGGTGAACTCCCCCAATAAGGGGAGCCACTACCTCCCTCGCTCTCCCCACCAACATCACCTCCGTCTTATCGGGGTTGAGCTTCAATCTGCTCTGCCGCATCCATTCCGCCACGGACTCCAAACACTGGGATAGCACCGAGACAGCCAGGTCTGGGTCAGTTGAAAAGGAGAGGTACAGCTGAGTATCATCAGCATATTGGTGACACCGCACCCCGAACTCTCTCACGACCTCCCCCAAGGGCTGCATGTATACATTAAATAATAATGGAGACAGAATAGAACCCTGCGGAATGCCGCATGATAAGGCATGAGGGCACAATCTCTCATCCCCCAACACCACCCGCTGGCTTCTCCCCGAGAGGAATGAGCGGAACCATTCAAGAACAGTCCCGTCCAGACCCCCCAGGTCACGCAGCCGCCTCACCAGCAGCCCATGGTCCACGGTATCAAAAGCGGCCGAGAGATCTAGCAGGATGAGAAATGTTGAACATCCTGCATCCATCTCCCGGCGGAGGTCGTCTACCAAGGCCACCAACGCCGTCTCAGTGCCATAGCCGGGGCGGAACCCAGATTGAAAAGGGTCTAGGAAACCGATGCTATCCAGATGCAACTGGAGCTGGAGTGCCACCGCCCGCTCAATAACCTTCCCTAAAAAGGGAAGTTTAGAGACAGGTCAGTAACTGGCAAGCGCATCCACGTCCAAAGATGGTTTCTTCTGCAGGGGGCACACCACCGCCTCCTTGAGGCAAGGCGACAACCTCCCCTGCTGCAAGGACGCATTCATTACCCTCGCCAGCACCATCCCCAACGTCTCTCTGGAGGCTTTCACCAACCAGGACGGGCATGGATCAAGTTCACAACACATGGCCCTCACAGACCCCAAGACATCCGCTGCATCGGCAGGCGTCACTTCCTGAAACTCCCCCCACAAAGCTGGACCAGACGGAACCTCCGTCACCTCGTGCTCTTCCCCTACTGCCCCTAATCCTAATCATGCTCTTTCCCTACTACCCCTAAATCGAATTGCCACCTCAGCAACTGTCAGCTTGCTCCAGATGGTGATCACTGCATCTCCACATCGCTTGCTTAAATGCAAAGCGGGTAGTCAGTTTCACCCTTCCCTCAGGGTGAAAGTCTTGTAGTGCAAAACTTTAATTGTGCTGAAACCCCCGGTTGCTAGGCAACCGCCTGGGGCTCTTCCCACCTGTGCGAAACTTCACCGGCTTTCTGTACTTGCAGCCTGCTCATGTCCCTTGCTCTTCCTCTCACAGCAGAAGCGGGACAAAAGCCTCCACCTGCCAGGTCTGTTGCTGTGTGGGGGGTGGTGAAGGCACTTCTTTTTTGACAGGAAATTACTCCTATTTGCCAACTTCTGTGAAATGGATAAGCTTTTTGCAGTTCCACCATTATTTAGATACAAGACAGTTTTGTGTTCTGTGTTGGCTACCATAATACGTACACTTTTTATTCTGCTACCTGTATACTCATAGTGGTGGTTTTCTGCAGCTCTGTCTGATGATCAGTTTCTGCAGTTTCCAGTGTTTTTGAGGACTTGGGATCCAGTCCACTGATTCAGTACATTGTTTTTCTTACAAAAGGAAAACAAGCCTTGCCTCAGTAACCTGTTACCTGGCAAATACCAATTGCCTTTTCTAGTTTCAAGTCTGGATATTCCAATGATTTCTTTCTGAGCTTTGTCTCTGATTCCCCTTACAGTTTGTTCCTTAATAAGGGAATCTGTGAGCCCTTCAAAATTACATGTCTGAGCTCGGTCTGTGACCAAGTTCTTCAAAGGTTTCTCCCATTTTTGATGTCATACGAAAGACATATCATACAAATGTCTTTGTCTTGGAGTGCAACATTCATCCCATTTTTTAAGCACCATCTCATAATTAGCATGCTCTTCCTGGCTTAATTGCAGACTGTCCTACTTCCAGTGCTTCTGGTACAACCATATTCAGAGGGAGAAAAACACTTTTAGTTGTGTTTTCTCTCTGTGACTACGCTTTTTGACACGTATAGGTTAAATAGAGGAAGACAAATGCCCAGTTATCTGCTTCAACACTGGCACGTTTTTCAGTTTTGTTGGGGCTCTTTTCTGTTCTATTCCTTGTCTTGCTCCTTTACTACTTCTGGCTTCTTCCACTGCTTGCTGTTCACTCCTTGTACTTCCACTATTTTGTGGTGTTTGGGTCCTTATGAAGGAGTCTCGGGACACAAAGACTGATGGAAATAACCTTTTACTAAGGTTTTACTCAGACTCAATGTGAACCTCGATGTTTCTTTGTGAAGATTGCTCCTTACTAGATAAATATATCAAATCTTGCATTTGTGCATGGCCAAACAAAGCTTAATAATCAGTATGCTTCTACAAGATATCAGTGTCTCATCACTCACTTCAATGGGACTTGTGCCCACACTAACTGCTAACTGTTGGAGCATCACACTGTCAATATGACACTTCTTAAGTTTGTGAGTCCCTCATTAACGTAATAGAGACTAGGGCTGAAGGAGTACTAATTTGTTTTTTCTCACGAGCAGTCTATCAAGTTTGGGAACTGGGATCTAATTCCTAGTCCCGAATTCCACGCGAATTCCATTTTGTGAATGTGCGGGTGGGCTTTTAAAATATTTCATCCAATTCCAATTGGAATCAGACAAAATATTGAATGGGCAAACTGCTCCTTTCCAATCGAAAATCGGAACAGTCATAATTCCGGATTCGCACCTAGACCATCGATGGAGTAGTAAAAGTACATCGTTGATGGAGTAATAATAGAAAGAGGACAGACATGTAAAGGCTAGTAAGGTTCAGTTGGCAATGATTTCTCTTTATGACTGTTTGCTAAAAGTAAATGAAAAAATAGGATTCATGGATGACTGATGAAATTTAGAGAGGATCTACTTAGATTACATATATGTTCTTCATTGTTTTAGTTCTGCATTAAAATAAATACGTTGTAATGATATGGGGTGTGCAGAAGAATTAATTGTACAATTTAATCTTTACACTGAATGTTACCCACTGTTTTATGCTTTGGTAGAATTTTCTATAGTGAATGCTTACATTCCTTATTTCTGTAGTCACTTCAGCCTTTCAGTGCCTTTAATTAAAAATCTAATTAACACTAAGTTAATATGAGCATCAGATAAAATGATTCTCACCATCACATGAATTTTTATCTATACATCTCAAAGTACTTTATAAGATGGGTGGAAGTTGACTGCATTTTTGTGGATGGGGAAACTGTGATGTAGCAATGTTGTCCAGAGTCATTGAGTGTGTCAAAAACAGAGCTAGGATTCATGCCAGTGTCCCATATGTATTATGTCATCTCCTAAAACTGGATCCATTTTTAATTGTATATGGACATTTACACTTAACATTAGGAAGACAATTAAAGAATGACCTCTACTCCAGCAACACCAGCTAAGGGTAAGCCTAAGGGTACTTCAACCATCTGGTGGTCACCTGGTGGCTCCTCGGTGGCCAGTAGGGGTGGGAAGTCCGGATTATCCGGTATCTGATACTGCCGGTATTTTGCTATACCGGCAGTATTGGATTAATCCGGATATTGGGGGTACCTGTACCGGTTCCCCGTGCCAGATTGTTTTACATTGCGACCATCGAAATGAATGGCCGCAATGTAAAAAAAGAAAAAAAAATCCAACTGCTTTTCCCTCCCCCGTCCAGGCTGCGTGGGTGGAAGAGTGGACACCCCCTGCCCACCCTTTTTTCCCCCAAATCCCTGGCTCTGGGCCGCCAGCGGCGACCCAGAGCCCGCACCAGCAGGTAGGTACTAGGGTGATCCCTGGGGTGGGGGGTGGTTTAACACACACACCACCCCAGGGATCACCCTACCCCCACCCAAGGATCGCCTACCTTTGGTGCTCTGGGCGGCGGCAGCACGGCGCTCCAGGCGGCTTCAGCGCTGGCTGTGGCTGCCGGCTTCAGCGCTTACTAGGCCTTCCGTAGAAACCCGGAAGTTCCCCGGAAGGCCTAGTAAGCGCTGAAGCTGGCAGCCACAGTCAGCACTGAAGTCACTGGAGCGCCGTGCTGCCGCCGCCGCCACCGCCACCCGGAGCGCCAAAGGTAGGCGATCCTGGGGTGGTGTGTGTGTTAAACCACCCCCCACCCCAGGGATCACCCTAGTACCTACCTGCTGGTGCGGGCTCTGGGTCACCGCTGGCGGCCCGGAGCCAGGGACTTAGGGGGAAATTTAAAAAAAAATAAAAAATCCAGGCTGGGCGGGTGTGTGTGTGTGTCCCCTCTTCCACCCGCACAGCCTGGGAGGGGGAGGGATTGTTTTTTCCCCCCATTGATTTCAATGGGGACACTGACAGTTCCCCATTGAAATCAATGGAATAGATCCGGCACCGGTAAACCGGTTTTAATCCGGTAAACCTTTTTTTGCAAACCGGTAAAACCGGTAGCCGTTTTTTTTGCCAGATGTCCCATCCCTAGTGGCCAGTAGGCCAGCCACTCTCCACCTCGATCTCCTCTCTCTCCTTCTCTGCCCACCCCTTGGGTTGCCTCCCATCATCATGCCTGCCCTAATCTCCTTCCCTCTCCCTCCTTTTCCCCTTCCCCCCACCTCTTCCTCCCTCTACTTCTTTCCCCCCTGCTCCTTCCTCCCCCGCCCCAGCCTATTATGTCTCTCCAATGTTCTCACACTTCCTCCTGGCCCGCCGCCCCCCCTTCTCCCAATACTATCCCCATTCCCTGCCTTCCCCCTGATCATCTCCCATTCTCCTGCTCCCTTTGGAACTGTTGTTCCTCTGTCAATAAAGTCCCCTACATCCATGATCTCTTCCTCTCTCACTCCCTCTAGCTCCTTGCCCTTACTGAAACTTGGATTCCCCGCCCGACTCTGTCACCCCTGCTACCCTCTCCTTTGGGGGTTTCTCCTTTTCTCACCAGCCCCGCCCCAAAGGTCAGGGTGTGTGGCGTGGACCGCCTCCTCACTAATTTCTGTCAATTCCAACCACTTTCTCCCCTCCTCCTTCCTTTGAGGCTCACTCTGTGCACCTCTACTACCCCCTCCATCTCCGCATTGCTGTCATCTACTGCCCCCCTTGCTTGCTCTCTTCCTTTCTCTCTGAATTCGAGTCCTGGCTCACTTTCTTCCTCTCCAATGATACCCCCACTCTCATCCTTGGTGACTTCAACATTCACGTTGATGTCCCTTCCCAGCCCTTTATCTTTCACTTCCTCTCACTAGCCTCCTCCTTCAACCTCCACCTTTGGACCAACTCCCCAACCCACGCTAACAACCATTCTCTTAACCTCGTCTTCTCTAGAAACTGCTCTGTCTCTGATTTCTCATTCGATCCTCATCCCATCTCTGACCACTTCCTTGCCTCTTTCAGCATCTCCCACTTCCCCCCTCCTCTTCCCTGTCTCCACGCGCCTTCCGTGACCTGCAGGCCATTAACGCCCTGGACATTGCCTTCTCTGTCCCCCCTTCTCCCCTCAGTCTTCTCCTTTTCCTCCACTTGACTGTGCCATCTCTGTTTTCAATGCTTCTCACTCCTCCACCCTTCACTCCCTTGCCCTCCTCTCCTCTCACCTCCTCCCACAACCCCTGTCCTTGGCTCACCCCCAGTATCTGCCACCTCCGCTCCTGCACCTGTGCTGCTGAATATCTCTGGCACAAATCACTCTCATGCTGACTTCCTTCACTTCAAATTCTCTCTCTCCTCCCTTACTTCTGCTATCTTTCTCGCTAGACAGCATTACTACGCCTCCAGCATTGAGTACAGTTCTCAGGACCCTCGCCGCCTATTCTCCACCTTTGACTCACTCCTCAAGCCGCTCTGTCCTCCTCTTCCCTTTCTGCTCAGGATCTTGCTTCCTTCTTCACCTCCAAGATAGACAAGATCCGCCTCGGCATTGCTTCCCATGCCACTCCTCTTTCTACTCCCTCCTCCCCCTCCTCTCCTGTCCTCCTTTCCTCCCACCTCCCTTGAGGAAAGTTCTTCCCTGCTCTCCTCCAACCCTTCCACTTGCCCCTTTGGCCCCATTCCCTCCCACTTCCTGACCTCCATTGCTTCCACTGTTGCCCTTTCCCTCTTGAGTATCATCAACCTCTCCCTCTCTACTGGCTGCTTCCCCTCCACCTTCAAGCATGCCACTGTCTCTCCTGTCCTCAAAAAGTCCCCTCTGACCCTTCTAGCTACCATCCTGTCTCAGTCCTTCCTTTTGCTTCCAAGCTTCTTGAACGTGTCGTCTACTCCCACTGACTCGACTTCCTCTTCGCCAACTCCTCCCTTGACTCCCTCCAATCTGGCTTCTGCCCCCTTCACTCTACTGAAACTGCTCTTGCTAAGATCACCAATTATCTTCTTGTGGTTAAATCTAATTGCCTCTATGCCATTCTTGTCCTCCTTGACCTCTCTGTTGCCTTCGATACTGTTGACCACTCACTAGGGATGGGAATTCCGGATCTACCGGTATCCGATAATGCCGGTATCGGGCGTACCGGCATTATCGGATTCGGCCCGGTAATCCGGCCCCCGGTACCGGATTTCTGTGTGCCGGTTTTTTACATTGCAGCCATTTAAAAATGGCTGCAATGTAAAAAAATTTAAAGCCCCAGCCAAACTGTTTTAAAACAAAAAAACCCTCCCCGAGTCCAGGCTGCGCGGGTGGAAGGGGGG
>QEPC01014420.1:5544117-5605037 GCA_003113815.1 Sphenodon punctatus | reverse complement strand
ATTGCATTGGTTTCAATGGGGACACAGCGCCCCATTGAAACCAATGCAATAAATCCGGCACCGGTATACCGGATTTAATCCGGGAAACCGGTTTTTGTGAAACCGGTAACCGGTAAATCCGGTACCCGGTAATGGGTCCGGTGTCCCGCCCCTACCACTCACTCTTGCTGGACTCACTTCACTCCCGTGGCTTCCATGACTCTGTCCTCGACTGGTTCTCCTCCTACCTCTCTGACCTTCAGTGTGTCTCTTGCCAACTCCACCTCCTCCTCCCCTCTTGGTTGGTGTTCCCCAAGGCTCTGTCCTTGGCCCTCTCCTCTTCTCTGTCTACACTCTGTCCCTAGGCAAACTCATTGCCTGCCATGGCTTCCAATATCACCTCTACACTGATGACGCTCAATTCTATCTCTCTACTTCCTCTCTCCATCTGTTCAAGCTTGCCTCACCAGCTGTCTCTCTGATATCTCTACCTGGATGACTCAATGTCAACTCAAATTCAACATGACTAAAACTGAACTCCTTATCTTCCCCCCTCATCCTTCCTCTCCCTTCTCTCTCTCGATCCTTATCGACGGGGTCACCATCCTTCCTGTCCCCCAAGCCCATAGCTTAGGCTTCATCTTTGACTCACCACTTTCTTTTAAACCACGCATCAGTTCTGTTGCCAAATCCTGTCGCTCCGTAATATTGCTACGATTCACCCTTTCATCTCTGCCAAAACCCTTGTTCACACTGTGGTCATCTCTTGCCTCGATTACTATAACCTCCATCTCACTGGCCTCCCCGGCTCTCCACTTTCTCCCTTTATTTCTATCAAAAACTCTGCTGCCAGGGTCATCCACCTCGTCGGTCGCATCAACCACGTGCAGCCCCTCCTCTCCTCTCTTCACTGGCTCCCCCTACCTGAACGAATCCTGCACAAGCTCCTAGTCTTCACCTTATAAAGCTCTTCACAACCTTGCTTCCCCCTACCTCTCTGTGCTAATTTCCCTCTGTCCCCTCTCTCGCCCTCCCACACCTCCCCTGCTCCCCTAACCACCTTTGTCCCTCCTCCCTAGCTGCCCTCCATGCCTGGAACTCCCTCCCTGCCCACATCCACCTCGCCCCCTCCCTTTGTACCTTCAGATCCCTCCTCAAGACCCACCTCTTCCGCTCTTCCCTCCCCGACTCCTTGCTTCCCTCACCTAACTCCTGCTGATGCCCTCCATCCAGTACAATCTGTTACCTGAGGTCTGTGTGCTCATATCCTCACCACACGGACCAGCCAGCCATCATTCTCGATGTAACCAAGCCAAGCACGTGCACCTGTGACATTGCATCTTTGTGAATGTTACATCCCTTGTCTCTTCCTCTTTTCCCCTTCCTTCGTTTCACCCTCCTCCCCCCCTCAGATTGTAAGCACTAGGGCAGGGACCATGTCTGTTCCATTACTTTGTGAAGTGCCAAGTACATTGCTGGCCCTATATAAATGCTTGATTATTTATTATTATTAATAATAATAATAATAATAATAATAAATACTATTTTCATCATGGGGGAGTTTTAAAGGCCTTATACTAAGAAGGGAGGAGTCGTCTTAAAGAGACATTATAATCTCTGTCACTGGGTGTTCTTTCTAGGGGTGGGAAGTTCGGATTATCCGGTATCCGATACTGCCGGTATTTTGCTGTACCGGCAGTATCGGATTAATACGGATATTGGGGGTACCGGTCATGCCGGATTGTTTTACATTGTGGCCATTGAATGAATGGCCGCAATGTAAAAGAAAAAAGAAAAAAAATCCAACCACTTTTCCCTCCCCCGTCCAGGCTGCGCAGGTGGAAGAGGGGACACCCCCCACCCACCCTGCCCAGTCTGGATTTTTTTTTTTAAAAAAAAATTCCCCGAAGTCCCTGACTCCGGGCCACCGCCGGCGACCCGGAGCCTGCACTAGCACAGCAGATAGGTACTAGGGTGATCCCTGGAGTGGGGGGTGGTTTACCATCCACCCCAGGGATCAGCCTACCCCCCCACCCAGGGATCGCCTACCTTTGGCGCTCCGGGCGGTGGTGGCGGCAGCAGCATGTCAGTCCGGCGGCTTCAGCGCTGGCTGTGGCTGCTGGCTTCAGCGTTTACTAGGCCTTCCGGGGAAACCAGGAAGTTCCCCCCCACCCCCCACCCCAGGGATCACCCTAGTACCTACTACCTACCTGCTTGTGCAGGCTCCTGGTCACCGGCAGCAGCCTGTAGCCAGGAACTTCAGGGAAATATTTTTTTTAAAATATCCAGGCTGGGCAGGGTGTGTCCCCTCTTCCACCCACGCAGCCTGGGAGGGGGAGGGATTGTTTTTTTTCCCCCATTGATTTCAATGGGGACACTGACAGTTCCTCATTGAAATCAATAGATCCAGCACCGGTAAACCGGTTTTTTGCAAACCGGTAACCGGTAGCCGTTTTTTTGCCCGATGTCCCATCCTTANTCCCATCCCTAGTTCTTACACACATTTCTCCTGGATGTTTGCTGTTACATCCTGAACTTTCTGTGTGTCTAAATCACTCACCCAGATCTTAAACATCCAGCTCTTTGAACTTCTGTGAAGAACTTCTCCCCGAACTTTTGTGTGTAAAAAGTTCTCCTGGGAAACTGCTTTGCTCCAGTCATCTGTGGTCACTTGGTTTCCATGGCAGCCTGTCACGTCTACAGCTGTGGCTACTTTAGGCTGCCTCAAGGCAGTGTTTGTGTGAAGAATGCATTCAGGAACTGCCTCAGGGCAGTGTGTGTGAAAAATGCATCCAGAACTTACTTGTGGACTTGTAAACCCCGAAGATTGAAAAATCTGGAATTTCAAGGTGTGTGTAAAAATGCCCACTATGCAGGGACCTGTGCTTACTGCATTTTCCCCATTGCCACCAGGTTTAGTTCATAACTTCATATGTCGTTAACACCTTATTAATCCAGCTAGTGAAAGCTGGCTGACTCCCTGCCCTAGCTATTGTTATGGTTATTCATTGCCGAGGGGCAGGGGTGGGAAACTTTTTCTCACTTTAACAATCTTGGGACAAGCACCACTATCAAGAACAAAGTAAGGCAACACCCAGGCAGGTGGGAACTGTGTCCCTAGGGTCAAGATGAAAATTAAAAGAGGTAGGAGGATTGTGAGTGTATTTGTGAGAAATCTTTAGAATGCTGAAAGGGTCTGTCACTGCTTCCACCTATCATCCACTGAGTGTTTTTAAAACTAAACACTTTAAAGTTTTATAGCCAAAGTCAAATGCATAAATTTGAAAATTTTGAATTTTAATAGGCTGAGCTGAGTTCTAACATGAACTTTGTCGTGCACATACAAGCATATGCGTACACAGAGCCTCTCACATAGACACCCTTTTTCCAGCTCAGTTCGAGAGGTTATCAGTGGACTATTACAAGTTTTCATAAACATGTACAAATATATGCAAATTAGGGGTGGCATGATGTTTCTTCCTGTCAAATGTTGGAGGTATGTGATAGAATATTCAGAATCATTTCCATTAATCTGAGAGAAGGGAAAAGTAAAGGATAGATAGGTAGATAAATAATGCTGCTTTAAAATAACTTGCCAAATCCTTGACCATATATCATTATTCTTTTGGAACTGGCAAGCAGATGATCAGATTTGGTAAAAAAAAAAGAGACAGACAATTATGCTTGGAATAAAGGCAAAGTATTGTAGAGTTCTAAAAATAAGATGAACAGTCTACAGGAACTTGTCTGTTGTGGCCAAAATCATGCTACAAAAGGGTATGCCAAGTAAGATGGGAAAAGGTAATGCTTAAGTTGGAATGCATCCTGTCTTATTGCAGGAATTGGATCCATGTGGAGAGATGGCCACTATATCTGTACCAGCGTTAGTTGCCGTGTGGGCCAGCCATTCAAAACAAACAGCTTGTAAATATAAATCTCATAGCCAACTATGCTTAATTTCACATATGCTGCAAGAGCCTTAGAGACCATTTTAGTCAGTTGGCAGGTTTTGTTATTTGTTTTTGTCTTGTAAGAAAATATTGTTTTAGTAAAAGAAAGTACTTTTTCACTTGAAACTATTCATGTTGTGTAGATAACATGGCTACTCAGGGAATAACCGGAATCTCACTTGAGAACAGGATATTATAAGTCTAAATGGCATAGTGTATCTAGGATTGTGTTCAGTTGTTTTGGGAGGAGTGGGAAAAGTCAAAGCTTATGACAAGATAGGAGAAAAATTGAATGTTTCCCATAGCAAAGTTGCACAATTCTTCTTTCTTCTCTGCAGCCCATGGTGGTTGTAAGGACAGTTGAGCAGAAGTAACTTGGGAAGTATGCTATTTTAGATGTCTGTGACATTCCCATTGCCAGTTCTAAAATTCTGAAGTTGTGGTTCATTTAAAAGAATCAATAACAGGAGCGCTTTTTCCACTGACCATTTTGGAAGTTTAGTGACCATATTTTGAACTGGAATATCCTTTCCTCTCCTCTTCCTCTTCTCTTTTCTTGTTTTCCTTTTGCTTGTTAAAAGTGCCACTTAGCTTCAGCCCTGGGGTTTAGATTGCAAAGCAAAGTGCTGCTTTAGGGTGTGGGGAGGAGTTGTATAAATAAAAATAAATATTTGGGGAAAGTGGACTTTGTTTTACAAAAGTCATTTTGTCCCATAATGACTCTTCCTTTGCCCTTTGCACAATTAATGATCTTAAGTTTTGGTATCCTGCTAACTTTTTTTAATTTATAGAACTATAAAAATGTGACGATGTATATAAACTAGCATGCAGAATGAGAATACTGGACACTTCAACAGATCATAACGTTAGCAAACTTATATATCAGCCTATCCCAGTTTATATACATAGAGAAACTAATTCTTTCCTTGTTTTTTTTTAATTGTCTGAAATCTTATATTAATCTTACACGAATGATATTCCTCAAGAGAATGTTATTCCTGTAGGGATTATTTTTTTAGTCCATTGAGAGATACTCATTGTGGCACAGGACCAAGATGTAGGCCAAGTGGAAATACACCAAAGTGATTTAATAGAAGAGGTAATTCCTATTCAAACTGGATGGTCCCTTATTCATTTCCTCGGATTATCATCAAATTTATGTCACCAGCAAAGGAGCTTTATTGAGTTTCACAGATATATTCCTTTTGCTTTCATTGTCATTAGTTGGCACACTGACATTTTCATATGTGTCTCAGCTAATGCCTCAAAATTACTCCATCTACAAATGTAACAATTGAACAGATAATTTTAATAAGATTCAGCTTGACTTCAGACTGCACTCCTTCTTTTCTTTATAGAATGCAAATTGTAACCTGTTTTTAAAGCCATGCAATGCAGTGAACTTTAATGGGATTTGACAACATCATATTAAGCACAACAACTACGCATAATGTACCGAAAAATTGGACGTGAAATTGGAAACATAGCTGAGAACAAAGTAAATTTACATGGTTTGGTAGTTTGAATGTCTGATATCATATTCTCTCATGCAAGCTCCATAAAAAGCAAGGGATTTAACAATGGATATCAGCGGAAAGTGCTTTTAAAGTTAAAGCTGATGGATGGCTTGTCAAAAAAAATAATTGCATTGGTTGGAAAGTCGGGATGCGTGCTGAGGGGGAGAGAACAGGATATACAGAGAGGATGATGGGAAGTGACAGTGGTCTGTCAAGAAGCAGTGGCTGCCCAGAGAAGTGTGAAGCCAGAGCTATAAGGTGGCAGAGTAGAACAGGCTGTCAGAGCGGGAAAGTGGCTTTAATACCCTGAAAAGAAAAGGAATCCGCCTGTCAGCCTTGCTCAGCCGTGCTGAAAGAGGAAAGGAACATGGCATAAAGTTAGAGACATTAAACGGGGGGGAAAAGAGAGGCTAGGGAAAGCAAGAGAGATGGGAGGGAATGCTGTTTTTTTTAAAAAAAAAAAAATACACAAATGACAAATTTTAGGTGTGTTTTAACTATTAACTAAGCTGAGTTTTCTGCTGCTACCATAAGTATAAGCAGCATGAAAACAGGCAGTATATTAAAAAATAGAGTTCACTGAGGTCTTCTGCAAATGGAGCAGAGCACTGTATTTTGTATTTGGCTAATTTAAGTGCCCCTCTTCCCTGTGAAGTGCAGTCATGGACTTGGAATGGAAGCAGCAAGGTGCATTCTCACTGTTCTGAACTGCAAGCACTTGGAGGAGTTTGCATATTAATCAAAATCCAACATTCTGAACTTTTTTTTTTGCTATGGAAAACTGCTGGAAAACTGCTGGCGCATTTAGTTTTGTAGCTATGGTGTTAATTTAGTCCATGCTGCATTTCCTCCCTTAACATGTATAACGAGTGTTACTGCGGTGTCACAACAATTAACCATAGCTAGTTAGGACTAGATTTTGATTTTATATCCTGTCCTTTCCCAAAGGCTCAGGGCATGTAACAATACATGACACACAAGCAAGTATAAAATCAAGCATACACAATGCATTACAATATATAATCATGAAATATCTCTACAAACCAACCTCCCATGCCCTATCCCCCACTTTTCAAATGCCCAGCCAGATAGATTTTCTATTAGAATTGCTTTTAATAGCAAAAGGGTTAAAAATATGACTGTTTACCTTGCTTAAGTAGTAAAAATTATTTTAAGTAACTCTGATGTGACGCTTTTAAAAGTACTTTCCAAATACACTTGCTTTGTAACAATTTTTCACATAACGCAACTATTTTAAGTTAAAAGATGAATCTTTTAATCAAACATTAACAGATTTTTGTAGATAATTACTTGTAAAAATACCCTGGAAAACTCCTGGTGCTCATAATTTTATATTGGCATATTATAACATACAGACTAGCACTGTAGTAAACAGGTTTTATGTAACAATGGCAGTAAAAGCAGAATCCAAAGTGCACGATCGTGATAGATATCAACATATTGTTTTAACTTTGTGGAGAAAACAGAGAATTTTATGCATTTGCAAGTAAAAAAGATAGCTATGGAGTATCCTCCCACCATAAGATTTATGTACAGAAGATACTGGCTGCATATTGAGGATATGTGGAAATAAGGCCTGATTCAATGAAAGACTTAAACACCCTTGATTCCTGCTGACTTCAGTAGGAGCTGAGGACAGGCAGCAATTCTCTGCTGGAACTATGCATATCACAGGAACTTGTCTTTAGCTTACAATTATACCCTTGAGGTATTTTTTTAAAATGCATTTGGTTTTTTTTTGTCGGGGGTTGTTTTTTTTGGAAGGTTGATTCACTGAAGTGGTCATGGTTGCAGAGGCTGCTACCCTGTAGCGCTCATTTTCCCCTTAGAATGGGTTCGAGGTGTATGGTATTGAGATGGCAAACTAAGAGGAATGATCAACTGGAAAGAAGAACTGATGTGGAAAGATTACAGTTTAGTATTATAGTAGCTTCCAAGTCTATGACGTTACTTACTTTCCTATTACTGTGGAATGACCCTGCAGCTAAGGACTTGTTAATGTTTTTATCATCTATCCTTATTTTTGTCATAAACATTCACTCTGAGCATTAAATTAGCAGATTAATTCTCCACCTAAAAGCATATTTTAATGCAATAAAAATAGTAATGATACTTATATGATACCTTTATAATACAGAAAGGAAATAATCTGTTGCTTTCATAGAGTGTATGTTCCTTCCAGTAACCTGAATTGTTACCTATTTATCAAGCTGAACTATCCTGGGCACCTAAGGGTACGTCACACACAGTTCCTTCCCAGCACAGGAATTTACATTTTGATTAGAGATGGCAGACAAAACAAATTTAGCAGAGCACATGTAGGCCATGATCCACAAACCACTTACGCTGAAGTAAGTGGTTTGTAGCTCACGGCAATAGGGTTGTTTGTTTGGGGGTAGGGATCTGTCTCTAACTGTTGACTGTTACCAGTGCCAGGTACGTTATTATTATTATTGGTAAATAATAATAATAATATTAACAACATCAGCAGCAGCAGCATCTTTGGCATTGTCTGGTTATACATGGAGTCTGCGTAGCATCAATCAGTTTACCCAGAATGACATGGACATCACATAGAGATCTCTGAGTTATGAACTTGAGTGCAGATTCCAGGTACAAACCTAGTAAAATCATGTTTGTAATAGGTCTGCTGATATAACAGTGTCCACTGTTATATCAGCATGTTATGGCAGTGGTCTGCAGGACTGCCTCACCCTCCGGGGGTGTGTGCCCTCCTCGGAGTTTCCCGGGTGTCTACCATGAGGAGGGTGTTCTCTGTGGCTGCGCTGCAGCTGTTGAACTCCCTCCCGTTGGAGGTTTGCTTGATTACCAACCTCCCCTCTTTCCGTAGACAGTGTAAGACCTGGCTTTTCCGCCAGGCATTTAACGAGGGAGATGGCGTGGGTGAGTTGGGGGGTATGGGCTTTTTAGGTTGTTTTAATTGTCATTTTATTACTGTATATTTTAATATGTTTTCAATGTTTTTAAAATGTTAGCCGCCCCAAGATGCCGGAGGCAGGAGGGGGCGGCATATAAGTTTAAATATAAATAAATAAATAAATCAATAAAAATTTCTAGGCCAAATTTTTTTCCCACAGGAAGGTTTGCACAAGGAACAAGAAACCCTTAAATATCTTACTGGTGAAGAAGGCATGGCTTGTCTCTTGTGGAATGGTAAGAAGGCCAGACCCTACTGCAACCTGAGCATGGCCCTCTACCCATTCCACACTACGAGCCTCCTGCCAACTAAACACCATACTTTGATAGAAGCCCCAAATCAACCAGGATTGGTTTTAAGCATAAGAAGTGTCCCAGGTTGTTTGAGAAGGAGGTTCACAGAGAGGAACTGGAGTAAGATTAGTGATACAGTGAGTTACGTTAGCGTCACCTACAATTCCCTGATGGATTGCGGCTGGAGGGTAGGGTTCCATGAAGTATAGTCATTTCCCTAATTACGACTTGTCTTCCCCTTCTGAACTAGAGTCCCCACATGCAGTTGGCTTTTACAGAAGAAGGGGGGGATTATGTCATTAAACCTTTTGTTTTTCTTAATTCAAAAATTGATCCAAAGTTGATGATCTGATTTATTTTTCCAGTCTCTTTTGAGAATCATCAGAACAGCATGAGCTAGTTACCCCTCTTGCAAAAACCCAGAAAGGGTATTTTAATAATATCCATGTGATGTGCACATGTCGTCTTTGTTGCTGCCAATCCTTATGCTGTGAGCAATGATGTAAAGGAACTGGAGGATAAGCAACCAAGCCGTATATGGAAAGCAAGTTTTGGCACAAATGAAGAAGATTGGTTTGAAATCCATGACCCTGCAGTTGAAGAAAATCCAGGATGTGGGAATAGTGAGATAAGTAAGCAGAATGACAGTTCTTTCAGAGGCTATCTGGAATTCCTTCATCCCAGAGTATGAGAGGAGCGGGGGGCCAACCCAACCAGGGCTCAGGACAAAAGGGACAATAGTAATTAATAAGCAGATGCAAATGAACTAAGAATTTTAACATCGGGACATCTTGGTGATGATCTTCAGTTCATACTGTTACTCACCAGTGTAATTTCCCCTTGTTTGTTACAGGTGCATAAGTGAGATAGTGGGGAGAAGAGTGCCCAGGTGCCTCAGGACTCTCATAGGTGCCTCTGGGCCTTTCATTCCCCGTGAGTCCACTTCTGCATAGAGAATTCACAAGTGCTTGGCCAATGCCCTTGTCCCTCATCCTCAGCAACAGGAAGGGAAGTTAGTTGGGTGCCTGAATTCCCACCCAATGGAGGCATCCCATCAGCCTCCCTAACACTCTGCAACAAAGCTGCTGAAGGAATGAGGGAACCATAGGCCAGGTACCTGTAAGTGCTTACTATGGATCAGTGGTCTAGCATGCACCTCAGGAGGAACACAATTTGAAGGCTGGCATGGTGCTTGCAAGGTTGTCTTTCATGAGCAAGACAACTTTGCTCAACCTGATCGGTCTTCCAGGGTGTGGGGTGGGTGGGACTTTTCCCCCAGCTCCTGCTTACATTTTTGCTGTTTTCAGTCGAGGTGAATACGAGTGATTTTATCCACAAAATAGTCCACAAACATGTCACAGCGAGCCGTAGAGGGAGGTCGGTCTAACCAACCCCCGCACCACCCGGAAAAGCTCCGCTGGACGGACATAGCGTATGCTATGAGGGCAGCAAGAAACTCTTTTTTTGCTGTCCTCATAGCCACAGCATAGGCATGTAAACTAGCTCTATGCTGCAATCTGTCGTCTTCAGTGCAAGAGCAGCACTGCCATCGCTCCAACTGCTGCCCATTCCGCTTCAGCACCCGCATGTCCTCCGAAAACCAAGGAGGTCTGTGGTGCTGTCGCCTGGGAAGCGGACGTCTAGGAGCCATCCAATCAATGGCCTCAGTTAGCAAGTTGTTCCAGAAAGCCACGAGGTCATCAATGAGATGGTCATCAAAATCAGAGGGTATCTCCCCCAGAGCCCTCCAGAACCACTCTGGTTCCATCAATCTCTGGGGGCGAACCATATGAATTGGTCCCACATCCATCTGGGGGCAGACATGTACCAGATGAGAGGTCTGCAGGAGGTAATGGTCCGTCTATGACAAGGGCACTGCTGATATCTCCCCCAATAACAGAACACCTGCCTCAAGGCCAGTGCAAAACATGAGATCCAGAATATGCCCCCCACCCCCAATCTGTTGGGCCACTAACCACCTGGGACAGGCCCATGGTTGCTATGGCAGCCATGAACTCATGCTCCATGCCCCCAAGGGTGGCATCAGCATGAATGTTGAAGTCCCCCAAGACTAATGTCTTCGGGGACCACAAAACCAGACCCGATACCACCTCCATCAGAGCATGCAGAGAGGCTGTTGTACAGGTAGGTGCACGGTATACAAGCAACACCTCTAAACTGTCCCCTGCCAAATCAAACACAAGGTGAAGGATCTCCATACCAACCATGGTTTGCACCGGATACCTCCTCACAGATCATCCCTCTTTAAAAATCATGGCTACCACCCCCACCATCCTTCTGGTACTACTTTAGTAGTACGCGGTTGTCAGCGTGCTGCCCGAATTCAAACTAAACCAAACTGCTAATGCTGTGGTTTATATACTAGCTAAATGATGTAAAATGGATGAAAGTGCCATAAATTGACTGAAAAGTACGGAAATTGGTGGGTGCCCATCTGAGCAACAGCAGCAGCATAGAATCAATGAATAGTGAAGAAATACCGACAAACAGTTTCAAGCACTCAAAAGGTAGGCATTTCTGGAAAGTACGGGAAGGTTCAGTGTTACCCCCAACCAGCAGAGGAAAAATTTGGGGCTTGAAAGACCAAGGCAAAGGTTGGGTGCATGGAGCCTAATTTGTAAGTGAGCACAATATGCGAGACTGTACAATGTCTTTACTGCTTACATGGTTCACACATTAAGGTGGGAGCCTTCCATTACAATTTCCATGCTTTTTGAACTAGGGTTGAACTTGTAAAAGCCTTAACTCCTCTCTTAAACCAAAGGTTTTTGGATTCTGTAATTCCCATGGTTTTTGAAAGGGAATACACTAAATTCCGCCTCCTATAGCAGTAGCAAAATGGAAAAAATAGACTGGTATTGGGGGGACTTTTCGAGACTTTCTGGGACTTTTAACATGGGAACTTCTCTTAGTTGTATGAAAGCCACTGCAGCCTGTCCCAGGCCCTTCAGCTCCAGGATTCACCAGTACAGCAAGTGACAAGCCCATAGCTGCTGCCTTCCTCCCCAACAGTATTTTACCCCACTCTAAACTGTCCTATTTCAGCTTCCACCAGTAACGCTCCAATTCAGCCTCCAGCTCTCAGAGAACCCTGGAGTCCTGGTTCCCAGCCCGCCCCCCCACTCTAACCCACTAGTGCCCACTTCCCTCTCAGAGAACCCAGTAGTCCTGGCTTCCTGTCCCTCATAGATAGTAGAACCTCTGCATCTAAATGGATGCAACAAATGTGTACATTTATGTATGTCTCCCTCTATCCTTTAATAAAGAGGAGACTGGTTATCTGTACATAGCGTCTATGTATAATAACTTCCCTCTGTATCCTACACATAGATACCCATTCTATTCTATACGACAGTGTAGAGGGAGACGTACATAAAATGTATACATGTTTGTTGTCTAATCCACATCCATCCTGATGTTTTAAAATCTCCATTGGATAACATGGGAACTTCAGAACATCATAACTTAAACAATACACAATGCATTTTCAAAATCTAAGTAAGGAATTAACTAGAATGCACACTTTAATTTTCTGACACCTCTACACTTTAACACAGATAACGTAAAACAAATAAAAAATGTCACAAAAGGGAGAAAAAACAGTTCTGCCTCCAGAATAATTACAAGTCCTACAATTTAGCTGTTTCTGAACCAATCTGGGTGAAATTTGTACAGCTCTGAGCCTTCATCCCAAGTAATTATTGCTACAAAATTTCACAGTGATAGGATAAATAATCTTCATTTTATAATGAGTAGACTTTTTGTGATTTTAACACAGTGTAAGATGCCTTAACTGTAGAGCCAGTCCTGTGACTATGATCTCCTGTTGTTTTTTTATTTTTTATTTATAAAAAATTCATGTCAGTCATAACATCATGCATTTTGTTGTTTGGTTCGTTTTCACCAATGAAAAACTGCATTAGATAGAAAAGATTATGAGCTGGGAATGAGTGTATGTGTCATTCAGATTTTGGGTGGTAATCGAACTCTCAGTTGCTTAATTTGGGATTGCATCTGCCTTTTCTATAGAAACATGAGGTTCAGAGTGGATATTCATTTATTGTCAGACTTTACTGTATTAAAACCACAACTAAAAAAGGAAAGGTTTAAAGGAAGCGACTACTGCACAAAGCAGATGTAATTGCATGAGTCTTAACCATGGACCGGTGGGGTGTTGCTACTCTCAGTCTTTGGTGTCCTAGCCGGGCAGAGTTCCTCCGACCACCCCAGGTTTGGGTACTTTTGTCTTTTCTCATGTCCAGGATGTCCTCAAGGCCTGTGTTTGAACAAGCTATTCGGCAACCCCATCCTCAGGCGAGCCTCCTGGTTTCCTCATCAGCCATCATACTGTTCCTTCTGGCCACCACTGGGGAGCCCTTCTCTGCTTCCTGCCCGGCATTCAGGTGTTGTGGCTTCCACTCAGCCCTGCTGCTCACCACTCCACCATGGCGCTCCCTCACCGCTACCAGCTTTCAGTCTCTAGGGCTTTCCATCACCCCCTGGAGTCCAGTTCCCAGCCTGCAGCCCAGGCACTAACGTGCAGCATCTTTCCCCTTCACCTTGCTCAGCTGTGTCCTCATAAGATTCGTCTGCCTCAACTCTTAAAGGGACATGTAGCTCTCGTTGCCTGTTACAGCAGAGGTGCCCAAAGTGTGAGTTGGAACTCCAAGGATGAAAACAAACATAACACTAACTCCACTTTACTGCCATTTAAACATCTCTTATGCCTGTTGTAGGGCTGTATTGGTGCCCTATGCAGCCCTGCAACATGCATGAGAAATGTTAAAGTGGTGGTAAAGTGGCATTAACGTCATGTCTGTTTTCACCCCATATGGGGTTATACCATCTATAGATGGGGTAGTGATCCCATTAATATTTTACATTTTCTTTTTGGTTCATGGAGTCTCAAAATGAGGTCACACTGACAAAACTTTGGGAACCACTGATATAAAGAGGAACATTCAGAGTTTTGTGTGGAGCTGAATAATTTCTTGGAAAAACATCTGGTGACATTACTATGATTTGGGGAATAACCACACGTTTCAGCTACAAATTAATTTCTTCCTCCAATGTAGCACAGTTTTGTGTGGATTAATTTGCCCCAGATGTAGAAAGTCACTTCATCTTGCATTGAAGTCCACTACCATACCACTTGCTACACAATGGTTACAGAAAAGGACTATGTGCACCGCAGGATATATGGTTAGCTTGCTACCAGCATGTTTAGTGCCGAGGAACCTTTTCTCTCCTGGAGCACAGCAGTTTGAAAATTAATGAGTCAGATAGGATTTCAGGGTGGGAATGCTTAAGGATAGTGCTCAGGATAGGGGGAAGAAGAGATCCAGAATCTATGCCATGGCTCCATCCCCTCTTCTTGAGCATATGCCCTTATCTTTGCTTCCTTCCCCTGAACTCACTCATTCAGTGCTTGAGGGTAGGATTCCTGGGCCAGAACTAGGAATTGGAAAGGGGTCAAATGAAACAGAATTTTAAAAAAACAACCATAGTTTAGGGTTCCCAACCCCACAGTAGTGTGCACTGAGTCTACTAGCCCAGTGAGCTTGTTATGGGAACAAGGCTTCAGGCAACTCACTATTGTCATGTATGGGGACCTGTCTGGACTTTTATTATTGGGGGCAGTAGCTTAAACCTTCCACTCCCCCACATGTGGACATCGCTACGTAATGGAAACTAACTCCTTTACTGAACGAGGTGTGTCCCAAAGGCAGGGACCCAAGTTGACTAGGGATGGGCGAACGCGGTTCGGAAGTTTGGAGTTTGGCCCGAACTCGGCCTGTTCGGATGACCGAACGCGAACACAAACCTGAACATGAACATACCAAACAGAACCGAACACCGAACGGCAAAATGGTCAAAAATGGTCAATTCGGACTGCGTTCGGGTGAGTTCGGGTGGCAAAAAAAGGTTCACTGTAAGGTGACAGGGAGGGGAGGTACCAGTCACTGAGGAGCAGACTTCCAGGCGACAGGGAGGGGTAGGCTTGCAAGAAATGAAACTATCTGCCTCCCCCCCTTCCCAACACCTTCTGAGCTAGTCACTGTTCCTGAACAGCAGGCGTTGAGTAGGATTATAAAATTGCTTTAAGTTTCATTTCAGTTTTGTACTGAAATGAAACTGAAACCTTGTGTTTGTGATTCCCCCCCCATCCCATATAGAGAGAGATATAGATATAGAGAGATAGATAGATACNCAGGCCCTATCCTTATCAGAGCCTTGTGGATTTCAACCATTTTAACTGAAATAAATAAACTTACTGAATACATGCATCCTGTAGTCCATTATCCATAGGAAAACTCTTATTTGTAGTTGTCTCTCTTTGTGTCTTGATTACATTGTAAGCTCCATGGAGTAGGGACTGTCTTTGTTATGTGTATCTGTACAACTCTGCCTACGAGTAGTAGTGTTATAGAAATGATAAAGTAGTAGATAGATGTAGTGACGTAGTGGTAATTTTAAAAGTGCAGGAGCTCTTCATGAGAGCCCCCCAAAGCCTCCAAGGCTGCTGAGGGGGGAACCACAGGAAAAGTGCCGGACCTCCGTTCCCCCACAGTGTAGATGCAATGCATTCTTAACATTTATCCCTCTACTCCGACTTGCTTGCAAAACTTGCTTCTCAGGAGCTGAGCAGTATTAAGAGGAAGTGAGGAACTGGCCCTGCATATGGAGTATATGTATTTATACGGTACCCAGACACCACCTATGGTATTTGTGTTAACCTCTACCATTAAGGGACAAAGCCATTCTCATTCACATTATGTGAATCACAGCTGAGGTTCTATTTTCTTTGGTTTCAGGCATGCTGTCTGTGTCAAAAAAGGTTTTCTCCTATACAAGTAGTTCAGCCATTTTTGATACTGTTTGAGAGGGGTTAGGAGTGGGAGGGCAGTAGGGCAGTTACTAAGAATCTTTTACAGCAACTGGTCATTTCTCAGTTACAAAGGGAGCCTTTAATGAAGGAGGAGAGAAAAGTGAGTGTGAAGCTATATAAACAAAGCCTTGAAGAAAAGTGGGGGTGCTATATATTTTTTTATTGCCACTTGTTTTTGAAGGCTTACATAACTCACTAGTGACTCCACCATTTGTGAGTAATGTGGTCATCTCAAACTCTTGGTAGTAAAAACTTTATAGCATTCATAGCATCACACAACCAGCCAAAATATAAGTGATTGGCCCACAGGTTGGAAAATTGACTTACGATTGGCTATAATACTTGAAGCTCCAAGCTGAAGACTTGATTTTTTGCTGAAGGCAACCGTTTCTCACTGATGAACAATAGTTTTTGTAAACTAAAAACTCCAGCCTAGGCACCTGATCCTATGGTGCTGGGTTTTTTGTGGTTTTTTTAAAAAAAATAAAATAGTTCTTTGCTATAAATGTGATGCAATATACTCCTCTGCTTGTGGGAAGGGGAAAGGGCTGGGTGGGGCCTGTCTCTTATACACATCTAGATGTGTATAAGAGACAGCCATGCAGCTGTGTGCACACCCCACCCACCCACAGTTCATCTCCCAGGGGCCTATTTACCCTCGGGTCATGGTCAGGATTGGCTGATTCTGCGAGGATTCTGCGATGATTGGCTGATTCTGTGAGGATTAACTGATTCTGCGAAAATCACTGCAAATTGCAGCAATGCAGTCAACTTGGGTCCCTGCCCAAAGGTTAGAAATGGCTCTAAACGAAGGGTGTTTTCAGACAAGACGCTCTCTTTTACTCTCCACCCACCACCTAACCCCTATACATGTTGCAGGGCTGCAGTGTTGTCCTGTGGGTGCCCTGTAATATGTATAGTGGGTGGGGAGTGTCTTGTCTGAAAACGCCCTAATATATTGCTTATCATATGAGACTAGTTTCTAATTTTGTGCCTTGTTTAAACAGTCATGCAATTTTTTACTCCCTTTTCTGGTTATCTTTCTTTTAAAAAACAACCACCACCTTGAAGGCAACCCTTTCCTATAGTCCCTTTGTAACAAGCCAAAAGTTATTATGTTAAGAGGGTTTCCTTTTTCTAATGGCTTTTTTATTTCTCGGTGCTCCCCATAAAACCTTATATTTGCTTTATCTTTCTCTCTGTTTTTGCATACACAAAACCACCATTGAACTGAGTGTTTCTGTCAAGCAAATAAAGGTCCTTAAATTACAAGGGCACTGAAAAATTTAAAACTGGCCAAAATGGATGGCAAAAAACACCATGCATAAATAAATTACAGGGGGGGGGAAAGATGAACAATGATTGTGTGGTTGAAGACCTGGCTGAATAAGTATGTCAGGTGCTGATTGGAAGAATGATAAATGGAGTGACCTAACAAAGGATTGACTTCTCCAAAAGACAGGCCCTTTTTAATGGATGGAAAGGGAGGAAGCCTCATTTAGAAGGGAAAGGCTGTTTGCAGTGCAGATATGACAAAGGGGAAGTCGACAACCATTGATTTACGTTCGGGAATGACAGTTGAAAAATTCAACAATAATCATGACAAATGAGAAGCGATGCAGTCAGAGGAAAAAATGCCAATACGTTAAGCCTGAGAAGAAATGCCAAGGTCACAAGGAAAGGTTCCCAAACTTCTGCTTTTGACAACCCTAATGGAAATATTGGAAACGATGGGGTACAGGTTAAAAGGTATGGTTTGGAGTGAGGGATTGTAAGGGATTCTAATTAGTGCCTGTTCTTTAAAGGCCGGTTGCGTGTGTGTCCTACACTAGTGCAGAGGAAGAGTGACCATTAACAGACTTCTGTGTATCCCCTAGTGTATTTTTACTTCTTGTAGAAATGCTAAAATAAAGCAAATAACAACAGGAAGAGGAACACACATTCATTTGTAAGCACAGTATTGGTGTGACTTTTACTTGAGTAAAGTCAAATATGCAGATTTTGCACAAAGTCTAGAGTTATTAGGGAGCTGACAAATCAGTAAAATTATAGGAAATGAGTCTGTAGTGGGTTTAGACAGTCTGTAGTGTCAGACCTGGAAGGCAAGTGTCTCATATTTGAAAGTTCCATATATACACACAGGTACATGTAAATATACACACTATCTTAGCAGAGCTGTTTTAAATGATCTGAGAAGCATTAATTTTCAGTTTTAAAAAAGAAATGTTTTCACTTTTATTCTGGCAATGTTTGTCAGCCCAACACTTTTTATAAATAAATGCAGTTTTCTTTTAGATCACATTATGTTTTACAAAATCATTATTGAGCAATCCTTATAAATACAACATGTAGAAAAATGCTGTTTTGCATTGTGTAATTTCTTGACTGTGTAACGAGTTACGCAGGTCTCTTCTTACACGCAGGACAGAAGAAAATGTGTTAACAGGTAAAATGCAAGTGCAGTGTAGATCTTGCAAAATGAATAGCAAAGCAATGATTAACACAATATTTTATTTATGTAATACTAAGTAGCCGGGATTGCCTTGTAAATGTGTCTTAATTTGAGAATATGCTGTACTATCAGTGAAAAATGATTTCATCTTAAACCAACAAAACTCCCCTTATGTAATACTAAAAACAGAAGTTACCTAATTAGAAGGAATGATCAGCTTTATAGCAGCTCATTATCAGAGTACCTTTTTCAAATTAAATTGATTTTGGAATCTTGTCTCTTAAAGGGTTAACCCTGTTTGTGCTGGTACAAATCCAATATACAGTAATGGTAATTTCAGCCTTATATGCACTAAAACAGATTGCACATTTTAAAACATAACTTAAATGCAGTGGTGACAAATAATATCTAGGTTTCATCAGTTGACACTCACCTTTTTAACTTCAGAAACTGAACCACAACAACAACAACAAAAAAGCAGGGTTATAAATGACTAGGATCGGTTATTTGAGGTAATCTTGCATCTGTAATGGCTTCTCACAACTCCACTTGCACCTGAGGCTGCAAAGCCCGGTATATAAGGAAACTAGGCTCTTTAGATTAAACATTTTCTAATCAGCTTTATCACTCATATCTGAATTTATCTTATTTGAGGAAAATGCCAATATATTAGCAGGCATATATGATACACAAGGTGACCCTACCAACTTAATGACATAATACATTATCCTTAATGAAGTCAATATCTTGTCTTTTAGCTGTCTGTCTATTGGGGCGATTAATTGCAGTGTCATTAAAGTTAGCTCTCTTTTCATTTGAGCTTGACAAGTCGCATAAAACTAATGTTCTTAGTTATCAGCCACTGGAATAGGATGGTGGAAGGAGGAAATTGTAGGACAAATAAGGGGGTACTGCAACAGCTAACTTGAAGGAATTTTTCCAGTGACTGTTTTCCAAGGCTTCTATTGCCAATAATGCGCTAACAGTTAAAAAGTGAGGCACAGCTAGAATTATCCAGTTTGAGATTTTGTTCCTGTGAATTGAGATCCTAATGAACAGTGAAGCATCAAAGGCCATTGCATTATTAAGTCTTCAAGACTGAAAAATTTGCTAGAATAGCTTCGTGAGTAAAGTTAAATGAGATTACCGATCCTAAACTGATGCAGTAAACAATAAAAAATATGCATTTTTATCCCACTGTTAAAGCTCCTCGTTTATTAAGGAATGAAAAATAAATCCAGAGCAATTTAGGAGATGAATTTGGATAAAATATGGCTTTCAAATAGCTACAATAAACAATTTTAGGCAGCAATGATGGTATAGATGCAGCTCTGGTGTCCACTGTTAATTGTAGAGCAAAAGCATCACACTCCCTGCCTTCCCCCTACCTCTGAAACTACAAGACAGGATGGCTGTAATTTACAGTGTGTTATCTTTGTCTATAGCGGCAAGATGATATGAAGTAAATCAAGGTACGAGTAATGAAAGACTGAAAATTTATTCCTTGGAGCACACTTTAAAGTGTAGTATCTGTTATAGTGGCACTGCCTGAAGACCCTGAAATGAGACTTGGATGAAGGGCAATAAAGAAGCATAGAGGCTCATGTTAATGTTGTTTGTCTGAGGTTAGTAATTGGGTTCCACTGATGAGTTGTGTGAAGACAAAGTGAGAATCCTAGCAAGTATTGTAAATCTTACATTGTTGGAACAAGAAGCAATCCTAACAAATATTGATCCTTCCTGTGCCCAGAGGCGAGGCAGAAAGCAGCCTGCTGCTGAAGCAGTGTTGTTTCAATAGCAGCAATTACCTTAGCGAAGCTAGCGCTCTTCATGAAATCCCACCAGGCTCACAAATTGTGAATTATCAGTGATTATGCTTTTGCGATGTATCCCCCAAAATCATGCCAGCGTAGCTTTTTGTATCAATTATCCTTTTGGGTCCTAAAAACATTTCTTGAAAGCGATTATTTTCAGTTATTAAAATGCTCTAGCTCTGTGCAGGTGCATTTCTTACTGGCTTGTTTCTTTAAAAAAAAAAAAATGAGAGAGAAGAAAGACAAATCTCATGCGCACATTGTTTATTTTTCAAATCAAGCAAAATTTAATACATTTTCTTTAATTCATGTTATTTTAAAGTGCTTTTTAAAATTGTCATTATTATTAAGTATTTTGTATAGTACCAGGAATGAAACTGACACTGAACAATCGTTAATTATAGACAGGTCTCTTCCATGAGGGGTTCACTATCTTGAATGGATAAAGAAGGGGAGACAAGGGATTATGAGGCAGTTTTTAAAGAAGTATTTGTAAGAGCTTTATGCTGTGCCTGACGCTCTTTGGAAGTTAATAGTCTACATTCAGATTTATTTTAATGTTACATACTTTCAACAGCTTCTGTACTAGATCTGTAGTAGCTATTTCCACAGAGAATTTGGTGGTGTTCACTGTGTGTGTGTTTGGGATGAATAGTCCATTAGTTTCCTATGTTAATGCCTACAGGTCCCAGCTGAAGCTTGAGCTCCATTGTCCCCAAAATTCACTCATCAGGGACAGAACAGCATTAAGAGGAAGCTAAATGCATATATGTGATGTGTACTATTTGTGCAGTATCTGCATGCCCTCTATGATGATTGTATTGTAACTGCAAGGATTCACAGTACTAGGAGCTGTACAGACATAGTGAGAAACATAAAGTCCCTGTCCCAAAGAGGCAACGTAGAGGCACAAAGAGTTATAGTTATTTATCCAAGATCATGCAGTGGCAGTGACAATGGCAGAGCCCAGAAATAGAACCCAAGTTCCTGAACAGTTTCCTAAACAATGGACTGTGCTGCTGCTTCTCCAATATATCAAACACAGTGTGCGTGATTGTCTCGCTGCAAGGACAATAAACATTTCAGGAGCAAAAAACCAAAACTTTTCCATAGGTTCTGATTAGAGCTGCAGCAGGTACATGTGCAACCCCCATTAATGCCCTCATCTTCAGGCACCCCCAGCGGGCACTTGACAGGGTGTTCAGCCCTCTCATCCATTGATCCGAGCACCCACGGCTCCCTGGGCTGACTCACCTCATCTACTGGAGAATGGGGGATCCATTAGGGAGGTACACACGTGGGAAGAGGCCTCCTGGCTTATTCCCCCATCCACTCACCCACCCCACTCAGAAAAAGCCAAGCAAGAAATTCCCAGCACCCCAGCCAGGGAGGAGCAGGGAACAGGAAGTCTGGAGCAGCGACCAGGACCAGAGGCGCAGCAACCTGCCAGTGAGGTGAGTCATCCTGGAGAGATGGGTAGCCTGTTGTATTGTGTTCGGTGCCCAAATGCAACCCGGGCAAGTTGGGTACCCCAGATTCAACGGGGTGCCTGTCTTGCTGACTGCCCACTTGCGGCTCTACTTCTAATGCTTTGTCCTACCACATACAGCCAGATAAACTGTTCTCATGCACAAGTGTGTTGCAAAAATGGATGATTTCTGCTGATATGGCATGCCCAGGAATTTGCCACTGTCACCACTAGTTTAGTCTGTTGGAGGATTGACAAGAGCTGTTGTGCTGAGTAATGAGGACACAGGCTGTGATATCCTCTCTCATTGGGAAGAAATCCTTGTTAGGGCAAAAGCTCCTCCTATGCCCCTTTTGCCTTCCCTTGCCCCACTTATTTCTTCCTACTTCATGCACTCTGATACCAGTGCCACCTCTATCAGCAACTTCAGAGTCTATTCTTGCCCATGTTACTGCACTATATTGTTCTCTTCCTCCACACCCCAAGCTTAGAAGAAACAATGGGAGTTGGAGGAAGGTATTTGAGGGTTTCTCTTGAAGAATGTAGCCTACTGTCAGACTTGAGCTTGCATGCTATGACAATTGATTATCAGCTGCCATTGTGTTTCACTGTGCAAGTTAGGAGCCTGCAATGGAAGGCTCCAAGGCCATTTCTTGCTGCCCAGCACCCACTTTAATGAGACCGCATTGGACACCAGCACTAATGTCTTGTGTCTTTGTGCCCGAGTCCGAGTGTGGTGGAACATGCTATTTAACCACGTGTTTAGTTTCCCAGTAATGAATGGGAGAATAAGACAAACAGTTGACCGTATCCACGAGGAATTTACATTGTTTTCAAATAATCACCTTTATTTAGAATACTTTTATTTTAAAAACATTGTAAGAAAACACTAACTTTTCAATGTAAAGCTCAGTAATGAGTTCCTAACTTCTTTAACAGCAGCAAAAAAGGTTTGATGAATACCACTTATATACTCATAATTTGACAATAACCATTTTTTGTGTTTTTAGGTGTGTGTTTTGTTTTTGTTTTGTTTATAAATAACACCCAATTTCTAGGAATGTTCCGTTTTTCAATGAGTATGGTGTGACGTTGCAAGTTAAAATGTTGTGCTTAAAACAACTAAGCTTAGTGCAGAATAGGAGATTAGAGAGTGTGTTGTATGTATTAGGAGTCAGATTTCTGGGCATCAATAAGGGTGTGGTAATGGCTGTTGACAATGGGGTTTTCCCCTCCCAAGCCCCAGTTCCTATTGATACAATTAAAGCAGGGAACATGATCTGAGGGCCATTTTTCCAGCCCAGGATGACTGTTTTTCCAGCCCTATCCCCACTCCCCTGCAGTTATCTCTTCCATCCATCACATCCTCAATTCATCACTTTCCACTTCAACCATTCCTGTTGCCTTCAAACAAACTGTGGTCACACCACTCCTCAAGAAACCTTCACTGGACCGTACTTGCCCTGCTAACTACTGTCCCATTTCCCTCCTCCCCTTTGCATCCAAACTGTTCATGCCCGCTGCCTGGACCTCCTTACGACTCAGGCCATTCTTGATCCACTCCAATCTGGTTTCCGCCAACTTCATTCCACAGAGACAGCCCTTGACAAAGTCTCAAATGATCTTTTCATGGCCAAGGCCAGAGACCATTACTCTGTCTTCATCCTCCTTGGCCTCTCTGCTTCTTTCAACATGGTTGACCACCACCACCACCAACTCCTTGACACTCTGTCCTCCTTTGGATTTCGGGACTCTGTCCTATCTTGGTTCTCCTCTTACCTCTCCCACCACACATATAGAGTATCCTTTGGTGGATCCTCCTCTATCCCACTATCAGTTGGTGTACCCCAGGGCTGAGTCCTGGGCCCTCTTCTCCCTCTACACTTGTTCCCTTGGTGCTCTGATCTCCTCCTATGGCTTTCAGTACCATCTTTATGTTGATGATTCTCAGATCTACCTCTGTGTACCGGAATTATCACCCAGAATTCAGTCCCAAATGTCAACCTTCCTGTCTGACATTCCTGGGTGTATCACCATCACCACCTAAAACTTAACATGGCCAAGACAGAAGTTCTTATCTTTCCTCCTAAACTCACTTCTTCCCTCCCACCTCTCTCCATCTCTGTAGAGAACACTGTCATCCTCCCAGTCCCCTCACCCTGCAACTTTGGGGTCATCTTTGACTCCTCTCTCTCCTTCTCTGCTCACATCCAAAACACTGTCAAAACTTGTTTCTTTCTCTGTAATATTGCCAAAATCCATCCCTTCCTGTCTGAACACACTGCTAAACTCCAATCCATTCTCTCATCACATCCTACTTAGACTTCTGCAACCTGCTTCTCACAGGCATCCCACTGAGCCACTTATCTCCACTACAGTCTATTCAAAATTCAGCTGCAAGATTCACCTTCCTTGCACACCATTATGACCATGTGACCCCCCTTCCTCAAGTCACTACATGGGCTCCCCATCCACTTCCGCGTACAGTTCAAGCTTCTCCTAACCACCTGCAAGTGTCTTCACCTTGCAGCTCCTCAGTACTTCTCCTCTCTTATCTCTCCCTAAACCCCTATTCGTGACCTCTGTTCATCGGGCAAGATGCTCTTATTTGTGCCCTTCTCCTCCATTGCCAACTCCCAACTCTGCGCTTTCCATCTTGCTGCCCCTTATGCTTGGAACAAACTTCCAGAGTTGGTGCATCAGGCCGCCTCCCTGTCCACATTCAAGTTCTGCCTAAAGGCCCACTTCTTTCTAATTGCTTTTAAATAATGAACCCAGGCCCTATCCTTATCAGAGCCTTGTGGATTTCAACCATTTTAACTGAAATAAATAAACTTACTGAATACATGCATCCTGTAGTCCATTATCCATAGGAAAACTCTTATTTGTAGTTGTCTCTCTTTGTGTCTTGATTACATTGTAAGCTCCATGGAGTAGGGACTGTCTTTGTTATGTGTATCTGTACAACTCTGCCTACGAGTAGTAGTGTTATAGAAATGATAAAGTAGTAGATAGATGTAGTGACGTAGTGGTAATTTTAAAAGTGCAGGAGCTCTTCATGAGAGCCCCCCAAAGCCTCCAAGGCTGCTGAGGGGGGAACCACAGGAAAAGTGCCGGACCTCCGTTCCCCCACAGTGTAGATGCAATGCATTCTTAACATTTATCCCTCTACTCCGACTTGCTTGCAAAACTTGCTTCTCAGGAGCTGAGCAGTATTAAGAGGAAGTGAGGAACTGGCCCTGCATATGGAGTATATGTATTTATACGGTACCCAGACACCACCTATGGTATTTGTGTTAACCTCTACCATTAAGGGACAAAGCCATTCTCATTCACATTATGTGAATCACAGCTGAGGTTCTATTTTCTTTGGTTTCAGGCATGCTGTCTGTGTCAAAAAAGGTTTTCTCCTATACAAGTAGTTCAGCCATTTTTGATACTGTTTGAGAGGGGTTAGGAGTGGGAGGGCAGTAGGGCAGTTACTAAGAATCTTTTACAGCAACTGGTCATTTCTCAGTTACAAAGGGAGCCTTTAATGAAGGAGGAGAGAAAAGTGAGTGTGAAGCTATATAAACAAAGCCTTGAAGAAAAGTGGGGGTGCTATATATTTTTTTATTGCCACTTGTTTTTGAAGGCTTACATAACTCACTAGTGACTCCACCATTTGTGAGTAATGTGGTCATCTCAAACTCTTGGTAGTAAAAACTTTATAGCATTCATAGCATCACACAACCAGCCAAAATATAAGTGATTGGCCCACAGGTTGGAAAATTGACTTACGATTGGCTATAATACTTGAAGCTCCAAGCTGAAGACTTGATTTTTTGCTGAAGGCAACCGTTTCTCACTGATGAACAATAGTTTTTGTAAACTAAAAACTCCAGCCTAGGCACCTGATCCTATGGTGCTGGGTTTTTTGTGGTTTTTTAAAAAAAAATAAAATAGTTCTTTGCTATAAATGTGATGCAATATACTCCTCTGCTTGTGGGAAGGGGAAAGGGCTGGGTGGGGCTGTTGCATGGGCCCGTTAGTATTTGAAAGCTGTTGTAGTAGCCCCCAAGCCACTGCAGTAGGTGAGTATGCATTTCGCTTCTTTACTGACCAGTTGGCCCATGTACTGCAAGTTGGGCCATGTACTTCAGTTGATGGTGATGGGGAACAGTTCAGTCTTCTGCACCTGTGCCTACTCTGATCTAGCTACACCCCTGGCCCAGAGGGGCCCAAGTTAATTTCTTGTCCCTGGGCCCACTTTAAGCTAGCTACACCCCTGCGTTTCTGACACTTTCTTTGTGATGCAGACCTTTTCTATAATTTACCTATGCCTCTGTCACCACCAAGCTGATCTATTAAAAAGGATTTTATTTGGGTACAAATGAAATAATAATAATAATAATAATAAGACCTATCACAGAGTTATTGTGAGGGTGAACTACATAAAGATTGCAAAGCACTTTGAGCACTGAAAGTCTTATATAAATGCTTAATAATAATAATAATAATACATGACAACTTGAAGGCATTTGGAATCTGGAGCTAGTGAAGTATATAAGTGTGAACTTTGTTAAATCAAGCTTTCCAGTATGAAGACACAACTGATTCACTGAGCTCAGTGCTCTACTCCACCCCTCTTTCAGTGTGCAGGCGTGCAATTCAACATAATTGGATAAGAGTTGTAGCACAAGGTCCTGTGGAAGGCTGGGCAGCACACCACTCAGTTTCTGGTTCTCATTCTTATGATCTGTTTAGGAAATTACCATCCCTTATTGGGGGAGGGGCCTTTCATGCCTTTCATGAAAGAACATGGCATGGGTTACTGGGTCTGGCGGCTCCGCTACTCTCTTGGTGGCGCATACATTGCTCAGCTGGGTGCTTTCACACCAATCTGGGAATTTTCCTGGCAACAGAAGGGGGTGATCCTGGAGAGTCTTCCTATAAAAAGGGTATGGAGGATGGGGTCCAGATGTTCCTGGGGAGCCAGAACACCCACCCACCCACCCACCTTCTTGGACTGGCACTATGAGCCTAGCTGGTTGCTGTAATTGAGACCAGGAAGAAATTTTTCCTTATTCTGTGCTGATTGGCCATGTAATGAATCAGGGGTTTTTCACCTTCCCTTAGTACCATCACCGTGTGGGTTCCATGTTCGTGACAGAAGGCTTTGTTCAAGCTGCAGTTATTTTATGTCGCAACTTTAGGTTAAGGGCATTAGCTGAGGTCCTGTGTTCTGAGAAACCTCTGAAAGCATTGGAAAGTGGGGAAACAGTAATTAATGGAAATGAGCTGAGGCACCTCTTAAGAGGTTGGGGTTGGAGGTCACTGAGCAGAGGATAATCAACCCACAGCTTCACCTCTAGCCCCGAGGGTCTGGGCAACAGCAACAGCTAAGAGGAGTCCACCAATCCCTAGGTTGGCGGCACTGGCCACCTTTCCCTCTGGATCTGGTTAGATCTAGGTCCTGGCTGGCTTTAGGCTGGGCAGTGGTGTCTACCCAGGAATTTTGGAAACGAATGGGTCTGTCAATTTTGTGGGGGGATGTTTTGGGGTCCCCCCCCCGACTGATTTGTAGTTGTTAAAGAGCTGTGGCCTTTTGACCCAAATAATTGTCTGTCACCTTCTTTCTCACAGTGTGGACAAATATAAGATGTTGCTAAACTACTTTGTTTACATAGAAGAGATTCACTGCTAAGCAAAAGGAGTAGTATTGTCTAGTATGGGTAGCCAGTAATGGTTGGCCATTATATATGTTTTTGTAATGCCCATGTAAGAGAGATACTTTGTATATTACTGGTATACATAAAGTAAATGGACTCCTAGGTTACACCTAGGTTAGTGAATAATGTTTTAGTTAGAAAACATTCCTTATATATTTGTACAAGTAGGTGTAAAGTTCTTCTTTAACTCATGTTTTGAAGTTTCCTGAACTACTATATTCCTTGAATGGTTTACATTTCACCATATCTTTTTCTAAACAATCTTTCATGTTTCTTAATGACTCAGTAGCCTATTTGTTAGCCTTTAGTTGCAATACTGGCCCTTTTTACATGGGCGGCACCCATGCATGAACACCCAGGGTGTTCATGCGTGGATGCCGCCTGAGTAAATCCCGCAACGCTTGCGTATTTGTGTGTGTGCATGTGCGCTCATGCACACACCCATCTACACCCACCTCCACCCATCCCCCACACATGGAGCAAATGGCGGTTACTCCATGCATGTTGATGGGTAGAGGTGGGTGTGCGTCTGTCTACATCCTCCCCTCACCCGCCGCACATGTACCACGGTGCACACCAAACCCCGCCCACCCACAACCTGTGTAAAAAGGGCCACTTTTGGAAACATTTTCAGTGAGAATGTTTTGAATAACGCCATTGTGAGTTACAAATCGCTGCTGTTTATGCAATGAGTAAGTTACTGAAAAGACAAAAATGTCCATGATATTTTTTTAAATAAAGATTTCAGAAAGAGAAATCCTAAATAAATATATTCATATGATTGTTGTTGTTGCTGTGGCTTTTAGTATGCAGCCTCTTTTTTTAGAGAAACCAATGAATAAGTCAATTACAGTACATGAAAGATCATACTGGATTATTACCGACATTTATTTGAATCTTTCAAATGTGTGATTTTCTGGCATGTGGGCGAAACAAGGCACCTACTGAGCTACAAGCATTTTAAAGCTGAATATAAAGAACATAGACTATAAACTTTGTGTTTATCATACAAATGTGATGATATTTTTGCATTTTTATGACACAGCTAAGTGGTGAGTATTCATTTGTGCCACCTAGCCCCAGATGCCCATCATAAGAGTGTAGCTGTTAATCATACACTGATCGCCTTCCCTGAGCATAAACAAGAAACTAGGGACCACTAAAAACATGCTCCCTTTCATTAAAGAGGAAATTATTACCATATATTTTTGTAATAACCAATAACATTTCAAATTACTCACATTTATAGCTTGTAATCAAGTTTATCCTTAACCTCTAATCCCCATGAAGTACGTAATGACTGGTTTGTTAGTTAACCACTCATGGGAAGGTAAGGGCAGTTAACAGTCTACCAGACCAGTCATTACCTATAGTAGTGACTTATTTTGATGGTGTTATTGGTGTTATAAACCACATTCAGTGGTTTGCAACAGAAATATTAATTTATAAAGGAAAAATAACATAGTACATTTCATAGCAAAAATCAGTTTTTTCCTGACATTTAATGACCAGCCTTTCACCAGTCAGTACACAGAGCAGGATGATATTTATTGGCTACACTCTTAGGTTTAATACATGGGCCTTTTATAAAACAAGCACAGTAACAAGTATGCTAATAGGATTGGCTTAGACATATGTGGGCAGCTAGAGTTTGAAGTGCTCTTGGATGAGGCGTCCTGCTGGTAGGTAAATATGTCCTCCCTCTGTAGCACTCAGTAGCCTGTAGCAACAATGTCATGGTACTAGTGTCTTGTGATACAAATAAGGATGATGCAGTGTGACATGTGCTTTAATTACGTTTTACGTTTAAATATTCTCTCTAGATGAGCCCCTGTGTAAAGAATACAAATTGAAGGTGGCGTTTTCAACAGTGGGACACTGACACTGAATGAATGGGTTAGTCAGGTCCTCAAGTGTCAGATATTGAGCATGACATTAAGATTAGAAGTAGTCTCAGTTTATCCTGAAGAGACTAGTTGCTATTTGTTGTTGTGGCAGTGTGCCTGGGTAAGTCCTTACAGGACTGTGCCAAGTACACTGTCCCTAGTATCGGCATCCTGTCAAAAGTGCTGCAGGAAGGAGATGGAGCCCAGGCACAGAGACAGGTGACCAAAGTGCTAGGACTGTAGGGAAGCGACTGAGCTGGTAATTTAGCAGGCTAGGCATGGAAGGGACAAAGGGTTGATGAGCTGAAGAAACCCCAGCCCTCAGGGAGAGGGCGAGCCTTGGGGGTGGGGTGGGGTGACTAGCTGGAGACTCCGCTGAGACTGTACATGGTTAAACAGAGGCAACAACATTAGAACTATGTTCAAGAGTCATTCCGTCCCTTATGTAGAACTTCCATTGACTTCTATGCACAGAGGCTATGCAGGTTTGGTCCTAAGCAGCCAGTATCGGCATAAAATTGGTCAGGTGCTTCCCCCCCCCCCCCTTTTCCTTTTTTTTGTCGATCTCCTGCTTTCGTTCCCTTCAGTCTTGGAATTGTATATAAGTGCTTGAAAATCAACAAAATAAATTCATCATGAATATATATGTATATGCTTCTAAAAAGAGAAATGATTTTTAAATGGAACATTTTAAAAATGCAGGCTCTCCTTGAATAAAGTCTTGTAATAAAACATCATCTACAGTTTAGCTTTTAATTAGCAAATATTTTACTGCTTTTTTAATTTAAGAGAATTTGGTTCTACATTTTCTGTAACAAGCAGGCCCTTTGAAACATCTTACATTCGCACCCAACTTTGGTGGATTGTAAGAGCCAGATCCAAGCCAGACAACCTCAGGAAATAATTCCTAACCAAACTAATGAGTAAACCACCCATGTAAACTCAACACACCCAACACAGAACTACCCAACTCATCTAACAGCATCCCAGATTCTGCTCCTTCGAGTAACTACAAGAGGCCGGATATATGCCCACTGCGTGAATTGACTTTACTCCAAAGCTGCTGCAGTGACTAACAAAGCAACACCAATGTGGACCAAATAACTTGCAGGGGAGTCTAGACTAGGCAAACAACACTGCATCACTGCTACTGTTTGATATTGGGTCATTGGTAGTCCAGACTAATGTATAAGTGACAGGCCCTCCGCTTGGAGACATGATGCCATATACATCCACCTCTCAGCCACAAGGAACGGAAACTGACCCCTGACTCTTGAAGAGTAATGTACACTCCCCTGTTAAGGAATTAAACACATGTACCACTGCCATGTATGTAGCCCATGTATGTATGTTTGTTTGTTTGTTTAGTCAAGTTTATATGGCGCCCTTCCCACAGAGGCTCAGGATGGCTTATAGTTAAAAAGAAAAGAAAAAAGGCAATAAAAATAATTAAAATAAATAATATATATATAAAATCCCCTTAACGCCCCCAGCCCTGCCCTGCCCTACACTCTATGCCACCCCCAGTTACATTTCACCCTATCCCTGTCTGGCCAAGGGAAAATGAGGGAGGAGGCAGTATTTCAGATACCTGGGGTCCAGCCCATTTAGGGCTTTATAGATTAAAAGCAGCACCTTAATTGTGCCCGGAAAGCTATCCAAATGTTCTCCACTTGTCACTGATTCCATGCTCCCAATATGGATGGTTACCACTAACGGGAGTAGTTCCATGAATGTTGCATTCCCTCACCACCCCTGTTGTAGCCCAGTCTGGTGGCTACCTCTTGGCGTGCCGTCTGCTCTGAAAACATATTCCCATACCTATACCCTCTGCTGCATCAGAATGTACTTGGAGCACCACTTCTAGTAGAAGATGCACCTTCCATAAGTTTACCCTCTTGGGGTCCCTGAGAAACGTGGCCCATGCCCTGAAGACTGCCTTCATTTCTTATGCAACACTTACATGATGATGCAGTGTGGTTATGCCCCCTTCCCCCTGGTCTTAGAATACAGATGAGCCAAAAAATGCTCTGCCTGGAGCAAGAACTGTGCAAGTGAAATTCAGATAACAGAGCAGGGAAAGTAGTTCCTGAAGGATGAACCCCTCTCACAGCTAACCACTTACAAATTTCCTCTTGCAAGGCATCCAACATATCTTTGGGTAGCCGTGATAGCGCCAGCTCTGAATCTAACTTGGTGCACAAGTAAGTAATTGAGTCCCTGAATGCCTGAAGGAGTTTTGTGCATCCCTGAGTCCCCACCCTGGCTGAGAACAACTAATCATCCAATAACGAGTCACACGGGACACCACAGTCTGATGTACATACCACCCACTCAAGGGCAGAGCTAAACTTTTTGAAGGTGGCAGAAGAGTAAGGACAACCCATTTGCATCGCCTTGTCAAAGTAAAATGTCCTGGAAAGCAAACCCATATAAGTCAAGTGACATGGGGTGGATTTTTTCATCAGGAGAGCATAAAAAAACCCTGCTACCATGACCTCTGCCATCACCTGTTGAATCTTTGCCTGCACAACCTTCTCTAACCCAATAACTGATTTCACATTAGGGGTCAATTGGCGCTCCCTTAAATTGTGTTCTAAAACCCCAATGAAAACCCCAAATAATGTAACTAGCCACCTCTCTGTCCGGGTAACCATACATCCATTCCTCCACTATGTCATACGATACTGGGGTTGTGGCCCTTTCCCATGCTGAAAAGGAGGAGATGCCACTCCCCCTTTTTGTTGTCCGGGGTTAAATTGACATTTTCCTCTCTGTGAAAAGCTTTTTTTCTTCTTGTGGCAATTGGAGATAGCATCTGCACTGCAGGGAAACAGCAAGCCTCCTCATTGAAATCCCAGCAGGCCAAAGTCTGTGGGCCCCTCTTCCCTTGGTCCTGCCTTGCCCATTCCTGCATCGGCTCATCCCCTTTAGTGATCACATGGCTACTATCTGACCTAGGCAACTCCCTATTCTGTATGTACTCTAACCATAGGTCATGTGCATGCACCTCCCACTTAATCGCGGGTGTTATCACTGCTCACTGGTGGAAGGCCCCATCATACCAAAGTCAACAAAAATCCCTTCCAGAGAGAGAGAGAGAGAGAGACCCTGGAAACTGTCATAATATTTCCATAGGGTCTTAGCCCTAAAGGAAAGGCTTTCATCACCACCCCAGCATACGCTATAAAAGAGGGTTCTCAGTTGGCAAAGGTCAATCCACCTTTTCCTTCTTGACCATCTCATACTCCCTGGAATCCGCTTTAGTATTGGAGTCTTGATGGGTCATTGAACAGCAGGGCAAATGCCTACTCTCTATGTTCACCCCACCAGATTTTCTCTTGTGTAGACTGAAGCAGGTGAATCCCAATGTGGTGGATACTTCCACTTAGTCTCCCTGTAAGGGAGGAGCCTCAACCACAGCAGGGGAAACTGTACCTTGGGACCACCACTTGCTGACCCATGGCACTTCCATACCCCAGAACACCCTGTACCACCACTAGTGGTGCTGGGGGCTGTCCGCCCCACCACTGCTAAACTCTCCTACATGCAGTGTCCCTGTGGGGGAGCCCTACTTGCATTTCCCTGTGGGTGCCACACATTTTCCAGCCATCCTAGCTAATTGGGGTCCTGCTGCACTGTATGTTGCAGCTCTTGATGCATGCCCTGTTCACCTGTCCCACCCAGTGCTGGTGTGATCACCTCCCTTGGGTCCTTTATCGCTATAGGTTGCTGCTGTTGCACAGGTGCCTGTCCTGGGTTGGTCCCAGAGCTAGCCAATCTCGTGATCTGTTGCTCCATGGCATTAATCCTCCACATCAGCACTTGGAGCACATTCCCATCATCCTGTTTTTGTGCTTCACTCCCCTTGCTACCTGTTTCCACCCCATAACTGTAATGAGAGGTGCGGGGGCATTTTGCCTGGTTAGTGCCCCAATGGCAGCAGTTGCTGCTGCACCATATCCTCGGCTGCACTAATGATGTCTCATGATCTGTTGTTCCATGGCATCCATCCATTGCGATTAGAGCTGAAAAGTAAAAATCTCTACGAGTGCTGTTGCTGACAGAAACAGCTCTTTCACCTTCATTCACATGAGGAGGAAATCTACCGGCATTTTTGACATTTTCCGTGATTTTCTACTATTTCCCCTCTATTCTGGTAATTTACGGTATTACTGGTAGTTTTCTGTAACTTTGGGTATTAATGGTAGTACCAGAAATTAAAGGAAATTACTGCAAAAAGATGGGAAATCATGTGAACGAATACCAATGAGACTGGAAGCAAAAATACTAATGGATGACTGATGGATGGGCTCATAAAGGTTGGTATCTCCCAACAAAATGAGATCACTTGCTCTAAGTTCAGCCCCAGCTACGTCAGTGCTTGGAGCTCCTCATCGCTCTCCTGTCTCGGTGCTTCTACCTCTTTGTCTTTTCTACCAGTATTTTCTTCATTCCTCTAATGAGGGTGCTAGGGTGAGTTTCCTGCCTTCCCCACCTTTGCACATCAGACCGCTCGATGACATGCTGCCCCAACTGGGCCCTTTCCCCCCTGTCCCACAATCGGGGTGCAGGCCCAGCCCCCTGAACTGAGCTATCATGGCATCCCACCTGTGCATCTCACTCTGAATTGTCTCCAGCAGCCTGTCTGCTGTCATTGCCTATTGTGGGTATAATACCCGCCCCTTACTGCTAGGGGCAATATCCCCGGGCAAGATGTCTTGTGTGGGTCCCTTGGGGTGGGGGGAGGGCATGGCCCAAGACACCAGAGTGAGGTGAGGTGGAAGTGTGTCCCAAGATCCTGGACTGCATGGAGGGGAAAGGGTAGAGATGCTGATACTCCGTGCTTGGGTGGAGTTGTGACTCCTGAAGCAGCTGGAGCTCAGACTGAGTTGTGAACCCCAGCTGGTATGTCTAGCTGCTTCAGCTGCCCAACAGCGCTGCTGTGCCCCAGGGTCCATACCAGCCTCTTGAGATGTGTCCAGCCTGGCTCCTTGAACAGTTAGACCAGACATGCCAAATGAATAAACCATCAGCTTGTAAACTCAACTCACCCGTCACACGATGACCCTCAACTCACCTACGAGTGCTGTTTCCAATGGAAACAGCTCCCTTACTGTTTGACAGGGAGGGCCCACCTGGCTTCTCTTCCTGCTACCTCCAGACCCAGCCTGGCCTCCACAAGCTCCTGGGGTGGCATGAAAGTCTTGCGCATCCTGGAGCATTCCCACCAATGCCGGATCATAGCAGGTAGGGAAAGTAGCCTGTGCCTTTTCTGCCAATGTTACGCAGATTGAACCAACAACCCACATTTGACTTTTGCCTCCCTTTTCCTGCTGGGTTTAGCTCTCTCCTCCCAAGCAAGAGAGGAGCAAGGCTGCCTGTCCCCTGGCCAGCCACCTCTGCAGCCTCCTTCGTATAAGGCATGCTAGAGACAAGTTTTGCGGGATGGGAATTTTAGTGACAGATCTTCATGACCATTTATCTTTGACCTTCAACAAGGATGCTAATTGATGCCATTTCAGATAACGTTTTCTGGCAAAGGGGGCATCACTCCAATAGGTATTGGTCTTTGACTCCTAACTCATTTCACCTAGGTCACCAAACAGCTGTCTAACAGTAACGACTTTAGGTCACTACTAACTTGGCTCACATTTGAACCAGTGACCTAGGGGTGAAAGGCTACATATGACACTATCAATCCCCTGAGCTATCCAGTCTTTTTTCAATGTTTTCCACCTGATAAATGGTGTTTATGATTTCATTTAATGTGACATCAGATCTTGTAAGAAAAATATCACACTGGATGTCAATGAATAGTTCTTTTTATTTGTATTTAACAATATATAGCACCAGTTTACAAAGAATCACATTTTTTGTGTCTTGGGAATTACATGGGTTAAAGATAGCTGCACTCAAATTGTAGTCGTGCCATTATAAGCTGATCTACTGTACCGTATGTCCCTTGGGGGGGCGGGGGGGGAATGCAAGTTCCAACCACAGATTATCAGGAAATTCCAGCCAAGCTACAATTGCGTTGTGATAATGTTGTACTTTGTTACTGAGCAGGTTAAGAACTGATATCGCCATTATGTAGCATATCATGAAATGAATGTTATTGTTAGGTATAAGGACAGGACATATTAGCGGTATCTTTTATTACACAGTCTTCATTATAAAAGAACAGCTAGTGCTAAAATGTTATCCATTTGATAGGTAGAGTTACATTGTTCTTATACTGCTGGCTCTGATTAAGGTTGGGATAATGCACAGTTCCTGTCTTTTTATGTCCATCAGGAAACAAGACAGACCAAGGTAAAATAGATGAGCATGTGTTGGCAACAGATTAAAAAGACCAGTGTAAAGTCCATTAATAATTCTCATATTTAGGATTTGCTCTATACTGTACTTACAGAATCTACAACATTTAATCTCTTTTCAGAAAGACCAGCTGAGAGAAACTTTTTCCCCCTCTGAGTGATAGGCCAAGATTTTCAGAGGCAGCACATTTGTCTGTCAGAGCTCTTGGCTGGTGTGGTGATTTAGTTTCCGTCAAATGATGTTGGTGTCCGGTTGATGATATAGCCTTGCTGGATATGGGGAAATTTGTTACCTTTAGCTTTGACAGGAAGATAATTGCTGATGGTTAACAGAACTGTGCAGAATCCATTGGTTTTGTTGCAACACAAGCAATGGAATCTGCTTCAAGAAGTCGGTCTTTTCATATTAGTCCATAAGCAGGTTTTCCAAAAGAGAATTTTTATTTTTACATTGCATGGAGAGTCTCTGCTCTGTATTAATAGAGGAAGCTTGTGGATCTGAGTAGCTAGAAAGGGCCTTAGGAAATGTTTATATTTGTGCCATTTTGTGTCTTGGTGTACTAGTTAACTAATATTTTCATTTTTTTAAAATTAAGCGAAGGGAAAATTTTACAGTTAAGCTTCACCAACTAAGGTAGAAATTTATAGTTATGAGCAACACATTTGTTGCAAAAGCAGCATTCTACCAAACCAAGTATTTAGAGATAGTATACTTTTTTAAAAAAATATTAAAATCAGGACTGATTAAAGTTAGATTTTATTAAAATGAGTCACTAATGTGAAGCGTTAGTGCAGGGGAGAAATCTTTTAAAACGTAAACCAGGCAAGAATCAGAGTTAATGTAAATTATTAATTTTTCCCAACAGTTGGTGTGTTAACTTTTGATGCAATTTCCAAGTGCTTCTCAACTGATATGCGGTTGGGACTAACCCATTGCCCTTTCTTCCCCCATTATAATACTTGCAGAAACAGGCTCTGGGCTCTGATAAAGGGTTGCATTCTATTTTTTGAGCCACTGCCCATTGGGGTGAGATTGAGCAACTTGCTGAATCACCCTGCACATTATTTTCCCCATCTGTGAAACGAGAAAGGACTTTACAGCAAGGCAGGGGTGGGCAGCAGCTTAGGACAGTGAATTTGAGGGGCAACAAAAATGCTTCCCCTCTTAATTCACAGCACTGCAGAATCTCAGCAGCATTCCATTACAGCACACAGTGCAGATTTTGAGCTGCCTTGTCCTGTGGGCTGGGGAGGGCTGGGGGGAGCTCTGCTGCATTTCCTGCACTCCATGGTTGAAGCTTTGTGAAATTCAGATGGGGAAAGGGAGTCAGGTCAATTTAACAAAGGTCACTGTTCCATGTGGGTTGGACTCCTTGCCTTGCAGCTGATGAGGGACAGGGAATTCATCTGCAGGTGGACAGGGAATCCCTGGATGAGCTCTGCTTGCCTCTTGCCAACCATCAAGTGGGGGAGTAGGGAGCATAGCCCATATTGAACCACTTGATGAAATGGACCAGGTCTCCTTCCCTCTGGCCATTTTCATCAAGTGATTCAGTGCAGACAACTTCTTGCTCTCCCCCTGCCCCCCACCAGGAACAGGAAACCCTGGAAACAAGAGGGGAACAGGGAATGCCATTGTCAGGGAGACAAGGAATCCCCTAGATTTGTCTTCCTTACCCCATCTTGTCAGTTGTCAGGCAAGAAGCAGGGCACTATTGGCACTGAATAGAGATGTGATGAAATTGACCAGGCTCCCTTTCCCCTGGTTAATTTTACTAAGCTTCAGAAGAGATTAATTGGGCTTGCCTAGAGTAGCAAAATGCCTAAAACTGATCCTGAACTCATAATAAACTATTGTTGGTTTTAAAATTACCCACTTCATTGTCAAACACTTTAATTTTTAATCCAGGTGAGATTAGCACATGTAAAGGGAACTAAACATTTCGTATTGACTAACCTTAATTGTACAAAACAAAAGAACAAGGAGGAGATCCTTATCTATGCAGGAATACCCTTCCCAGGAACTGCATAGTTGGAATAATATGCACATCAGTTTTGCAGTGTTTCTGAAGAATGATTTATCTTTGGGTATTTTTGGATGTTATGGGCCTCCATGCCGAACCCTGGACCATGATCCATCTCGGATCCCGTTCCATAATCAGATTGGCCGTCCTGATCACTAACGGGGATCAGGGAGGGGGCGGGATTATGCGGTGTGACGGGTGGCTGCACAGCCCCACCCCTCGCGCTCACTCGGCTGCCCGCCCTTGGGGAGATGGGTGGGTGCAGCAGCCAATGCGGCCACTGTGCCCGATCCTGTTCTATGGTCGGGACCACAATCCGGGATGGGCCAAAGGTAACAGACGTTACTTGTGGCCCATCCCGGATCATGGCCAATCTAACCATGGTTCTGGCCCTCAGGCCGGCCTGAGGGCCAGAACCATGGCCAGTGTGGTCCCAGCCGGGTGTTCACTGGCCAGGAGCAAACAGACGTTTCTGTGATCATTGCCACCACACGGAATCCACTGGGATTCACTGTGGTGAGCAGCGATTATGTAACGTCTGAAATTACCCTTTGTGTTTTCAGTGTGCTAGGCAATTGCATAAACACATATGCATTGCTTATGCCATGGCAAGGTACATATTGCCATGGCAATATACCATATAATATGGCACATATTGCCATGGGAGTTGGGGATGGTGGGGTGGGATGAGTTTTCCCCCTCCTTTTATGTTGTTTTAAATGATATTTTTAGTATTTGTAAGCCATCCCGAGCTGCTTGAGGCAGGAAGAATGGGGTAGAAAATGTTTTTAAAAATAAATATAGCCCAGAAACATTATTAAAAAGCTTGATTTTGGATCCCCACCTTAATTGGTGAATGAATGTGCAGCACTTCCTGAAAATCACCCCTCTGTCAGAGCATTTGGTTCCTTTATTTTTAGTTCCCCAACTCCCCTCTCTTTCATCTTCAAATCGTCCACAGTGTCTCCCTCCTGTTTCTTTCTCTCCTCCTGATTTCCTCCTTTAATATCTCCCCCCTCAGTACATAACATTCCTAACCTCTCCCCTGTTGGAAATACATTCCTTTGGCTGCATCCCCCCTAAGCACCTCATCCTGTTTGTTTGCTAGAAACACCAGGAGTAGACAGACAGATCAGGGAACCCTTCCCCCATCCTATCTGTCCTACTCCTGTCAGGACCTGATTGGTCAATCTCCTCCCCCAGGAGATTTCTCATCTCTTTGTGTCTCAGAGAGCTTCCTTCCTCCCTCTTGAACACACCTAGTCTTAGGACTTAGCATAGATGTAGGCCTTTCCTATCCTACATGTATTTCCTAATAAAGCTACTTAAGCTTAAGTATGCTTCCTGCCTGCTTATTGATGATTAGCTACTCACACTCCTCTGTAAACTCTGCATTGGGCAAATGGATGCAATGATCTCACAGTCCTTGCATTTCCAACAGGGTTATGGGCCCAGACACCCAAAAGGCAGCGCAGAGTGAGTAAAATTGAGTGCTAGCATTAATCTTAAAGGCAGAAAAGAAAAGAAAGATTTTAGTCTCTGTGACCATGGATTCTATGCTGAAGGTCTCCATTCCAGAGAGGCTCACTGGAGCAACAAACTATGAAGCTTGGAGTCATAATGCAAGGATGGCACTGGGAGGACAAGGCCTAAGGAAAATGCTGGAGTCCAACAGACCTACAGATGCAGGGGCAGCACAAGAACTCTGGGATGAGAAAAATGACAAAGCTATGGCAATCATCTCAATGTCGGTGAGTCAGCGTTTACATGTGTACATACATGACAAGTTAACTGCAAAAGATATGTGGGAAATTTTACAGAGACTGTATCAAGGGAAGTCAAATATATCAAAGATACAAATGCTTAAAAGACTTTGTAATATGAGAATGGATGAGAGTGAAGATTTTTCAGCTCATGTTAATGGCCTGCTTGAACTAGTCAGGAGACTGGAAAATCAAAAGCTGAATTTACCAGATGAATTGATAGTGGCATTTCTGCTGAACTCTTTACCACCAACAACTTTTCAAACAGTCTGTCAGATAATAGAAATGCAGGATAACCTATCTTTGGATGTTGTTATTCAGAAACTTGAGGAATTTAATATGGCTCAAACTAATGAACAGCCAAACTTTTCCTCACAGCTTGCCTGCAAGGCAGCTGAGAACAAGAAGCCTTTTGCAAATTCAAAAGGATCTGCAAGAGTTAAGTGTTGCTTCAATTGCGGGGAAACCATGCATCTCGCATATCAATGCACCAAGCAAGAAGTTCCCAGCTTCTCTGCAAAGAACAAAGGGAGCCATGATAGGGCTTTCAGCCTGGTTGAGGAAAAAGCATCTCAACTTAAAAATGTGGAAGGAATAGAATGTGAGACTGCTTCACATGATTTCTTTGTTGATTCTGGAGCAACTAAAAATCTTATAAAGGACAAAGACAGATTTATTGATCTGGATAGGACTTATAGAACTCCTATAAGATTGGCTAATGGAGAGAAAGTTTATTGTCAAGGAAGAGGCAGGGCTAAACTCATATGTCATCTGGGAAACGGTGAGGAAATGAAAGTTACCATTGAAGAAGCTCTATATGTCCCAGAATTGGATCATAATTTTATAAGTGTCAAGTATGCTGTACAGAAAGGTTTTGCAGTGCATTTTGAAGGGAAATATTGCAGAATTTCAAAGGAAAAGGAGCTTTTTATGCGAGGAATGCTGGATTCAAATGGCCTATTCAAGGTAGATTGCTTGCAACAGGATCAGTATGCAAATGCTGCAAAAGATTGCAGACATAAGAACTGTGAAAGCAAATGGCACAGAAGGATGGGCCATAGAAATGCAGATGTGTTGCATGCACTTCCAGACCTAGTTAAACATTTTAAAATGAACTCATGTGCAACTAAAGATGAGAGATGTGTTTGCTGTGTAAAAGGAAAGGGAACTAGGCCCTCCTTTCATCAGAGCAAGGAGGAAGCCACACAGCACCCCCTACAGCTCATTCATAGTGATATCTGTGGTCCTATGAAGACAAAAACAATTGCAGGAAACCAGTATGCATTGACTTTCATAGATGATTTTTCCAAGTTCACGTTCACTTACTTGATTAAAGAGAAAAGTCAGGTGCTGGAGAAATTTAAGGAATATGTTGCAAGAGCCAGCAATAAGTTTGGAAGATCACCTCAGATCCTAAGGTCAGATAATGGAGGTGAATATGTTTCAAAACAGATGAAAGAATTTTTGAAGCAAAAAGGAATTGAACACCAGACAACCATCCCGCATACACCAGAACAAAATGGAGTAGCAGAAAGAAAAAATCGCTCTCTCATAGAGATGGCGAGATGTATGCTTTTGGATGCGAATCTGCCAAACAAATACTGGGGAGAAGCAGTAATGACTGCCACATACCTGCAGAACAGGCTCCCAACCAAAGGTGCAAAAGCAACACCTTATGAACTATGGCATGGGAACAAGCCCAGTGTGGGGCACATTAGAGTGTTTGGCTCTAAAGCCTATGCTTATATCCCAAAGGCCAAAAGGACCAAACTTAACACCAGATGTGAAGAAGGGATACTTGTTGGCTATGCACAAGGATGCAAGGGATACAGAGTAATGGACACTGACACTGGAAATGTGAAGATAAGCAGTGTGGTCTATTTTGATGAAAATGAAAAGGGAAGCACTGATCAAATGCCAGACCTAATGAGGCCAAGTTCATCAAGACAGAAAAAGACTGCAGAACTGCAGATAAAAGAGGAAGCTGAAGTTTCATTTGATTTGACCATGTTCAATCAACCTGAACCAGAAGGGGGCACTGACACCAACACTGATGCTGATGCTGAAACTGAAGCAGAACCAGAACTGGAACCAGAAGATAACACTGATGCTGATACTGAAACTGAAGCCGAAGCAGAACCAGAACCAGAAGTGAGACGTTCTGAAAGACACAACAAAGGAGTGCCAGCAGCGAGATTCTCCTACGTGGCAAAAGTGGAGGAACTACAGGAGCCCTCAACATGGCAAGACATTCAAAAAATGCAAACCAGTGAGGCGCGCAAATGGAGAGATGCTGCCAAGGAAGAAATTGAGTCTCTTAATGAAAATAAAACATGGACACTCACAAAGCTACCTGAAAACAAAAAGGCCATTGGATGCAAATGGGTCTTCAAGACCAAGCATAATGCAGAAGGGGAAATCACGCGCCACAAAGCGAGATTAGTGGCCAAGGGATATTCCCAAAAATACGGCGAAGACTACGACGAAACCTTTGCTCCAGTAGTAAGGCACACCACAATAAGAACACTCCTCAGCATAGCAGCTGCAAGAAAAATGGAAGTGCAGCACTTAGACGTGAAGACTGCATTCCTACATGGTGATATCAAAGAGGATATCTACATGCAGCAGCCGCCGGGATTCAAAGAACCTGGGAAGGAGGAACTTGTGTGCAAACTTCAAAAGAGTATCTATGGTCTAAAGCAAGCAGCGAAAGCCTGGAACGAAAAACTGAATCAATTGCTCCTTAAGGAGGGGTTCATACAGGGAGAAGCTGACCCCTGCCTATACTCAAGGTTCAGAAATAAAAGGAGGACATACATTCTAACTTATGTGGATGATCTGATTGTATGCCATGAAAACAAATGAGATTGTGACGAAATCGTCAGGAATCTGAACAAAGAAATAGAGGTGAAAGACTTGGGAGGTATCACTTACTATCTTGGAATACAAATAGAACGAGAAAAAGATGGAAGTTTCCTTCTCAATCAAAAACAAAAGATAAAGGACATTTTAGAATGCCTAGGCATGACAGAGGCTAATGAAGTGGGGACACCTATGGAAACAAATTTCCTAAGCCAGGAAGGCAACGACGAGCCCCTACCACAGGACAACCAGTACAGAACTGCAATTGGCAAAATGTTGTATGTAGCCACCGTCACAAGGCCAGACATCGCCGCTGCTGTAGGAATACTAAGCAGAAAAGTAAGTGCACCAACCCAAAGGGACTGGATAGCAGTCAAGAGAATAGCACGGTACCTGAAGGGCACAATGCATTTAAACTTAAAACTACCAGCAAGCGAGAACCCCAGATTGATGGGCTATATGGATGCGGACTGGGCCGGAGACAAGACTGACTGCAAATCTGTGAGTGGAAATGTATTTCTGTATGGAGGCGGAGCAATCAGTTGGACTAGCCAGAAGCAGTCATTAATTGCCCTTTCATCCACAGAAGCAGAATTTATTTCAGCCACTCAAGCATGTCAAGAGGTAGTATGGCTACACAGACTACTAAAGGACTTTGGAATAGACGAACCAAAGCCAACTGAGATGTATGAGGACAATCAAAGCTGCATTCAGCTTACGAAAATGGAAAAGATAAAGCCAAGGTCGAAGCACATCAACACCAAGCGTCACTATGTGAGAGAAGCGCAAGAAAAAGGACTTGTTGAACTGATTTATTGTCCTACAGAGGAAATGATAGCGGATGTGCTGACCAAACCGCTACCCAGAGACAATTTCCAGAGGCTACGAGAAGCATTGGGAATTGTCAGCAGTGCACATAAATGATTCGGTGCACGGGACGATGAGAAGGGGTGTTGGAAATACATTCCTTTGGTTGCATCCCCCCTAAGCACCTCATCCTGTTTGTTTGCTAGAAACACCAGGAGTAGACAGACAGATCAGGGAACCCTTCCCCCATCCTATCTGTCCTACTCCTGTCAGGACCTGATTGGTCAATCTCCTTCCCCAGGAGATTTCTCATCTCTTTGTGTCTCAGAGAGCTTCCTTCCTCCCTCTTGAACACACCTAGTCTTAGGACTTAGCATAGATGTAGGCCTTTCCTATCCTACATGTATTTCCTAATAAAGCTATTTAAGCTTAAGTATGCTTCCTGCCTGCTTATTGATGATTAGCTACTCACACTCCTCTGTAAACTCGCATTGGGCAAATGGATGTAATGATCTCACAGTCCTTGCATTTCCAACATCCCCACTGTCTTCCACCTCACCCTGTCTCTCAAGAAGTGCTAATTTCTTTTTGACTCCAGCACTCCTCTTCTTCCCATTTTCAGCTCTGTCTCCTCTCTCTCCTAGCCCAATTCCACTCCCTGCAAGCTCTGAATTCTGTAAACATAGCACACTTGCTGTTTATCCCAACAGGTAGTAGGCTGGTCCCTTGTCAATTTACCATACCACTTCGGTATGTACTTTCTCTCTCCCTTGTGGACAGGGAGGGACTGGTCTCTCTCGTCTCAGTACGTTTTCTCTTCAGTTCAGCTGCTGGAATAACAGAGCTGAAGAAGTAGCTACTAGAGGTGGGATTTAGGTTTCGGTTTTAAACTGAAACAGTAAAAAAAATGGCTGTTTCAGTTTAAAATTCAGGGCATCCGAAAATTGAGCCAGTTCTGGTTTTCGGTTTTGTTATCTTTTCCTATTGACTTCAATCGGAAAGGAACCAGAAATTTATCCCAAATCCACACAGTCCCCTGGGGTGGGGGTCCAACCTCCCCCACTCCCTGGGTCCAGGCCTCCGAGGGTGGGAGGATCCCGTTTCTAACACCCCCACCTTTCTTTGTCTTTCCCCCCCACCCCCAGCTGTACTTATTGGCCTTGCAGTATGGGAATGAGACTCTCGTGCTGCTAATGGAGGCCTTCTGGCACCGGCAGGCTCCCTTGCAACAATGCACTACTGGCTCACCACGACTGTTGGAGGCCCACCAGCAGGCCCCCTTGCTGTGGTGCACTACCAGCCTGCCACTGCTGAGGGAGGCCTCCTGGCACCAGCAGGCCCCCTTGCAGCAGCACATTGCTGGCATGCTGTGCCTGTTGGAGGTCTCGGGGCATGCTGCCAAGGTGGGTTCCTGCCAGCGTCCTTTTGGAAATAGGATGTGCATGCACAAAGCAGCCCCATCCCCAGCAATCATTTTCCACATAAACACTGCCAAGCAGGGACCCACCTTGGCAGTGCACCCCGGCAATGAGATCTAGGCCTGCCGGGAGACCTCCGACATGACACCTCTGGTGAGCTGGCAATGTGCTGCTGAACGGAGGTCTGACGGTGCCAGGAGGCCTCCCTCAGCAGTGGTGGGTTGGCAGCGCAACACTGTGAGAGGGTCTGCTGGTGCCAAGAGGCCTCCATTGGTGGTGGCAGATCCTCACCCCCATCCTCTGAGGCTGGTGCAGCTGTCAGGGCTATGGGGGAAAGACCAAGATGGGCCACAGGGGGTGGGGATGTTAAGAACGTGGAACCTCATCCCCACCCTCTGTGGCCTGGACCCAGGGAATGGGGATGGAGGAGGTTGGACCCCCTGTTCCAGTGGGGGAGATTGGGGATGTTTTTTTCTGTTCAGGTTGGTTCATTTTGCTTCCCTTTCAGTCTGGTTCCCTTTCCCATTGAAGTCAATGGAGACAGATTTCCCATTGACTTCAATGTGGGGGGAAATGAATTTTAAAAGAACTGAACCGGGGGAGGGGATGAAACTGAAAAAAACATCCTGTGTCCCACCATTAGTAGCTACAGAGCCTTGAGTTTCCAAGCATGCACTTGTTGGGATCCTGCAATTCTCCCCAAGTACAACTGTTCTAACAGACCATTCCAGTTGATGTAGGAGACATTCCTGCCAAAATCAAAATCTATATCAGAACTGCCCATACAATGAAGCAGAATATTCACAAATATTTTATTTGAGAAAAGAACTAATTCCGTATGGTTTTCAAAACTACTAAGGAACTAAACTGGACAAATCATAATAAATTGTTAGCCCAATCAAAATACTCATCACATTATTTCAGTATTGTTTGACCGTATTTTATTAAAGTTATTTTGATCAAATCTATTTGTTGTTCTACCTTTCTATTCCTATATAATCTGCTTAATGATTCACATTGCCATTGTTTCATAGATGTAGTAACCGCAAAGAGAGTAGGTTTTCTCCAGCATTGCAGTGAATCTTGTAATGCATCATTTTCCCCACATGACAAATAAACATTAGAAAATATTGATTTGCTGCTACCCCTGTTGAAAAGTATGAGTCAACTGACCTCTGACCTAGTGTTATATGACTCTTATTTCTCAAACTGACCAGTATGTTTTTTGAATTGCATGTAACCTAGCCGCTGCCTGTCTAATGCTGGTTTAGCAGCTAAGAATGTGCAGGCTATAGTGGGAAGTCATACAATAAAGAAGGTGTTTTTAATGAAATCCTATGTGGCAGGAGCTCAAGTTTAATGACTTTTAAATAGCTTATAGGAAGGAAACTATATTGTGTAGTGAGAGATGTCAGAGAGATCTAAAACTAGAAAAGTTCTGAAATACCTAAATCTCTCTACAAAAAACAAAGGCTGCTTAAATTGCATGTTGTGCCTCAAAGTTTTTGAGTTTTCTTTCCCCCACTGATTGTGCACCGCTTTATTTTCTTTACTTGGTTTTACCACTGTGACCTCGTGTTGTATTTTTTTCTGAATGACAATGAAAGTAATTGAAAATATTGATTGGCAGTACAGTTAAGTTGTCAACACAACCATTTAATTTGTCAGAAGGACTTGTTAAATTGTCAAAAATCATATAAAAAAACTCCTTCAGTCACTGATGATATACATTAGAGATGTTCATGAATCAAATGGGCCATTTTTGAGATAAGTGTTGAAGAAAAATTCTGAAATGGTTTTCTTGAGATACTTTTCAGGTCAGATTAAAAAAAATATCCAACGGATACCTGGTTTGTAAACATTTTTCAGTAGATTGTATTAGGTCTAAAATTTAGAATTTTTATTTTGTGGCAGCTGGCTTAAAATGATTCTGTTTAACAATGCTGTTCCCAACTTAATATTTTTGATGCCTGGATTTTGTGGATTTCAGATCTCTGCTTCTGTTTATAAGTACTCTGATTTGAAGAGGCTCAAGACTTAAATGCAGTAGCTTGTATCTGTTTCGTAATGTATGAACATTTAAGTCGTTGGCTCTTTTAAAATTTCTGTAAGCAACCTAACCTTGGATAATGCAGAATTAATCACAGAGTCTGTCTCTCCAACAACAATAACAAAGTTAATGTGTTTGTCAGGGACAAACACCCATGGGCCACTTTGAAAATTAGTACAAACTTTGTGGGCCAGAACAGAAGCTGGAGTCGGATGTGCTCAAGAGAAGTGCTCAGGATAAGGAAAGGAAGGGAATGGTTCAGATCGCTGATCTATGCCATGAGTCTATCCTCTACACATGAGTGCATGTCCTCATCTCTACTGTCTTCCCAGGAGCTCACTCTTTCAGTGCTTAAGGGTAGGGACTGGATTAGAACTGCAACTGGGTGCCCATCGAAGTTGGGGTACCTGACTCACCACGGTCGTGTTCAGGCACCAACTGGTACCTGAATGTGAACCGACAAGCTACCCAATACCCCAGGCTAATGCACCTCACTGCTAGGCTGCTGCTGTTCTGGTGGGTTGCTGATTCCTGATTCCTGCAGCTCCCCAGCAGCAAAATGGGAGAGATCCTGAACTCCACAAAATTGGGGGGGGGGGGGGGGACGGGACGACATGCTCCCCTGATAAAGGGCATCCCAGTAACACCTGCATTTTGGGGCACTAGGTGCCCAATGGGGGGCCAGGGTACCTTTGAGTGTCCACTGGGAGTGCCTGAAAATACCTGTGAGTAGCAAATATGCCACCCGCTGCATCTCTAGACTGAATCCATGAGCAAGCTCCAGGATTTAGAATAAAATAATAATTTTTAAAAAAAAACCAAATAAAATACAGCCATGGGCCTGACTCAGTCTACAGGTTCACAGATTCTTCTTCATACAGTTAATACGTTGAAAAATTGTAAACCACCCTGAGCCTAAGGGATAGGATGGGATAAAAATCTAAATAAATGTTTAATGAGAAGATGGGCATAATAAATGGGCAGCCCTGAGCATATCTTTCATATACGTTCAGGTAGCCCCCCACTCACAGGTTTAGAGCGACAAACCTAATACACAGACAGGCATTTTTCCCCACCGTGCTCCGCCCCCCAACCCCTCTCCCCCTTCCCAGTATCCTATGCCATGACACTCAGCCATGGTGAACCATGAGAAGCAGCCCGCCCCCCGCCCAGCTGTTTGTTTCTTCTTGACTATTATGATTCAAGGAGGCAGTCCAACGCCTGCTATCCCTGCCCACCCACAGAGGTTTATACCTGGGTTTATACCTGCCAGCACTTGGCGACTGGAAATCCTCAAATATCAGACTGTTAAACTGCTATGATCACTATTCTGTTGTAGGTAGTTGAGTTCTTTTGCTACCTTAAGGGCGCTTTTAAACGAGACAAGAAACGTGGCTGATCCTTTGATCAGCCACGTTTCTTTGCGCTCGTTTAAATTACAAACTTACATTTAAGCCGGCGTCAGACCGGGCAGGCGATCCTGCCCCCTCCGACGCGGATCGCCGCTGTGCCGGCTTCACGGCACACTTCCCGAATATTTTGCTGAGTTCGCATGCGCAGAAGGGGGCGCATGCGCCCTGAGTCTCTACGCCGGGTCTGATGCTCTTCTGAGCATCAGACCTGGCATAGAGAGAAAGGCGGGGGGGATATGCCGGCACTTAACGATCCCGCTTGTCAGCGGGATCGTCTAAAAGCGCCCTAAGTCTCTTACTGTTGGGGTCATTGTATCCCGGAGCACCTGGCATTTCATTTCATTTTCATTTCATTTTTTATTTGTATCCCGCACTCCCTTGCTGAAGCATCTCGAGGCGGCATTTCAAGTAGAGACATGAAATAAATAATCTAATTACATAGTTTTGCATAGATTCTCTGTAACACGGTATGGGACATGGAGAATACATAGTGGAGTGGTTTGATATAAGGTTCCATTGATACCCAACCATCACCTGTGGCTTTGCTATTCCTATGTTCAGTGACACCAAACTCAGGTAAAATCTCTTCATGCAATTGCGTATTTCTTGTGTAAGTGTGTGTGTGTCTGTGCAAATGTGTAGCCATAGTAGGAACAGGTGGTGCATCTACATTGGCATACCTCCCAACACCTGGACTCTGATATGTGAGAGAGTGGTTCTCAAAATGTGGGACATGATTTGCATAACATTTGCATATATATGCAAATTCAGAGTAGTGTATTACTAAACTATGAGCCTAGGCTTAAAAAACTTTTAAAATAAACAAACAAACAAAAAATCTTAAAGGACTTCCATATCCATACAATAACCTCGCTTATAAGCCAGACTTAAACTCTTGCTCTTAGAGCTTGGGCATGAAGTTTGGGTTTATCTCAGCACTTCCCTTAACTTAACTGCTTCACCTCCACACCCACGTGCCCAGTGAGCTTTACACTTTACACAACCATCCTTCTGACAATAAGGATTTCACCCCACTCCAGACATTTCTCCTGTGTGGATTCTCCGACGGATGAGATGCTGAAAGGATTTTCTCATGGGCAAGTATTTATTTATATATTTTATTTATTCATATTTTTATTCTGCCCTTCCCACGGAAGCTCAGGGCGGCTTTGTAATAACCCATTACCTAACAGAGAGGCTGGTCAGAAATTTTCTGCCATTATTTAAAAAAAGAAACTTAATTAGTCACATCATTGCCCCTTTACAAAGGCCAGGTTTGAACCCCTAGCCAGCTGACTTTTTTTTTCTCCAAGAGAAAAGTTTAGTAATCAGAGCTCTACATTGCCCCAAATGGAGTTTTAATTCCAAAAAACTAATCATTTTTCTCCCAGGTGTTGGAAACCCTATTCTTCATTCTGAAAGGGGAAGTCTCATTAATGAGTTTGAGAGAACAGATAATTCCTTCTCTCTTCTATGGGAGGGGCTGCCCTGAACTAGCCTGGGGTAAATTATTTGGCTAATCTAGCTCTATAAAGCTGGAGACTTCAACTCATTGCACCACTGGTAACCTGCAAATTGCTCTCCCTCTCAACTCTCTTTCTAATCACGGACTTAATTTACAGCAGTTTTCTGAGACAGTGGGACAGATAACAAAAGAGATGTGGTGGTAGTAATAATAATAATAATAATTTTTTATATATATATATATATATATAAATTAGAAATGTCCCAAAAGTCCAGGACAGGACACTTGAGAGGTATGTACACTGCCCATGATCCTTAGTGTAGTTGTGTTCCCTGCCCCTGGGAAACAGGATACAGGGCCCCATCCCACCTTCTGCATTAGCACCTATTCCAAACTGGTGATGTCCCTGTCTCCTTGGATATCTGTGTAAAGTATCAGCCTTGGAAAATAATCAGGGAAATGTACCAACCTCCCCACAAAATGTACTTATGCAGCCTTTGCCCCGATGACTACTGCAAGGTGATGAACAAGAAAGTAGTTTTTACTTGCATCTCAAAGCTCATGCAAAATAATATACAGCAGACTTACAAAATCACATTCACCTGAAATAGTACTTCTTTTTGATAAGCAGGATACCACATAGGTGTATAAACACACATTACTTAAGAAAAGGCAGAGCGACTTGTTTAGTTTTTATTTTCTTAACTGGAATAGCCATATTCATTTATGTTAAAATGGTGTAATTGAGCACACCTGGAGCATGCAGATTACAATGCATTTCAGAGTTTCTGTAGTATTTACGGATCTAACATTGTTACTAAAAGGGGTCAGATTTTAGGGGAGGGGACTGAAATAAGCTTCTTTAAGTGAACAACAATCATCTTCTAAGTGAACAACCATTTAGAAGAAGAGCCAGGATCAAGTTACTTTAGCTGATATAGAATTAAGATAGATGGAGATAAAATATACAAACTGGTATCAAACACAGCAGTGAGGTTTGGGAATGTTTAGCAGTATAGTTTGTCCTGGCTCAGAGGCTTTTTCCCTTTAGCGCATAAATGTGTTAAAAATAGTGCTCACTCAGATAGGATATCGCCTTTTTGGCCACACGAGAAAATGGTGAATTTTATAACAATACAAGCTAGTGCACTTTGAAATAAAATTGCCAATATGCATGCTTTAATAACTATAGAAGACAGTGATGAAAGCCTGCATGTTTTATAAGCATGTTAAATTAGCCATGTGTTCATTATATTGGGGACTTTACATTTTAATTATGATCTGTGATGTCCAAATTATAGGTCAGCATGCAAGCCTTTGTTGCAGTGGCTTTCTGTGATTCATCCACTCATCTGAGCTTTCATTTGAGCTGTAATATTACTTTCCTCTAATAAAATTTTTTAAACTCCTCAATACAGGACAGGGAAATTGTTCATGGATTGCTACCCTACACAGAACCAAGCGCAGGGGTGGGGGCTGGGTGTCTGTGTTCATGTCTCTTTCTCATTTCCAATTTCAATCTATACAAAATTGTTCGTTTTGCATCCAAGAAAACTTTTTGCTAGACTCCTGGAAAATCAGAGCAAAGCAGGACTATCCTGAACCTCCAAGTAGCTTGACCTTAATTGTTCAGGACAGGGACAATGAATCTTGATCTCCAAGACAGGCTGGGCTATTCCGGGAAATGTAGTCATCTTAAGTTAAAGTGTGACATCTTGGTTATTACTGATTAGACACATTTCAGATGAGATCTCCAGGGATCAATGATCAACATACACCATCTGAAGTTACTGCCAGCAGGGGCTTGATCCTGTGAGGTGATGAGTGACCTCCAATTCCACTGAAGACAGTCCGCACCTTGCAGGATTGGCTCTTTCTTTACCAACGAAGAGAGGCTTTTTGATACAAAAGCTTTTAATTTCTCTTCTTCAGATGGATAGATGTGCAATGTTCCTCCTCTTCTGGAAACGTCCATATAGCAATGCTTACTATAGTGGAGAATATACTAGTTAGTATTCTTTCAGGAAATTATTTTCTGTAGAAAACACTACATAGCAATATTTTGGGAAGGAATGTTTCTCCCAAAACAAGGTGTGCCTTCAGTTGGGTACACACATGCGTATTTTGTGTATCATAGTGAGGCAGGCATTAGTTGGATGAGGGCCAGCTGATGGCAGTGAACATGGACCTGGTGGGCAGAAGGGAATAGCAGTGGTGCTGCAGCACTCTGGCCTAGCAGCCTACTTCCCTCTCTCTATCCACCTTTAGTTTGCTGCACTGTGGCCCAATGACTGCTGCACCATTGAACTCCAGTCACCCACTCACTCAGCCTCTCTAGCTTGGGCTACAAGTCTGAAAGGAAGGAGTTCTTCTGAGGCATATTGTGGCCAGTGTTGCTGCAGGTGACCTTGCCCAAAGCTCCGTTCTTCCTCAATGGATGGGTATTCCAATAGTCTTATACAGGCACATATTATGGAGCATGGAAACTTTTCAACCCAGAGGTGTGCTGCAAACTCCATATCTTTTGTGAAAGTTTAGTAGTGAGACCTATACAAACTGATGTAGTCAGGAGGCACTTAGGAGACCTTCTGTTAGGGGAAATCCAATGTTCACTGACCATGTTGAATTTACTGCATATTTGCCAATGTGTCACATTGCAGACCACTATTGGGTTATTCTTCAGTAGGTACTGATAGATGAGATCTATCAATTTCCTGCCTCTTTATTCTGAGAGATTAAAGTTTTTTTCTTTTATGACACATAAATTAGATTAAGGAATATGCATCACTGTGTACATCACTGCCATTTCAAGGTTGTTGCTTGCCTGGTTGTCTATATGCCCTAGGTTTCAGATATGGGACCTAGAACAGCTTGGTTTAAATAGGCAGGGGCGGCCCTAGGCATGTGCTACCTGTGCGGTTGCACATGATCCCGCACCAGCCGGGGCCCCGCATCTGGGTCCGGGTGACACCCCTCCGTCTGTTTGTTGTTCTCTCCCTCCTTCCCTCCCACCCACCCATATGAGGGCAGCAGCCCAATGTTGTTGCTGGTTCAGCTGTTGCAGAGACGCCACTACAGTGTAACTCCCTGGCTCCTGTGTGAACAGTGGGGGTGGGGGCTGACTGCCCTTTTCCTATTCTTGCAAGTGAGGAAATGTAGTCCCAGGATGCTGCACTAGGAAACTGGTTTTCTAGTTTGATTCCTAGTCCAGCATGCATGGGACTACATTTCCCAGCATGCAAGAATAGGAAAATGGTGTGGCCTCCCACCCCATGCAGCAACAACGTTGTGGGGGAGGTGAGCAGGTGAGGGGCAAGGGACCTGCCCCAGTGGCAGGCAGCACAATGCAGTTCCTTCTACCCCCACCCCTGGAGTGTAAGTATGTGTTTGGATGAGTGAGTGACTGTGTGTGTGATGAGCAGAGTGAAAGAGAGGCGTGTGTGTGATGTGAGCAGAGAGGGGAGAGTGCGTGTGATGATGAGTGAGAGAGGTGTGAATGTGTGATAGTGTTTGTGTCTGTGATTAATAGAGAGTTGAGTGTGTGTGTGTGCGCGCATTGGTGTGTGGAGAAAGAAGTGTGTATGAGAGTGACGGGCCCTGTCAACGGGGCAAGTATTTGAGACAATAACATGGTTCTCTCCCCTTACCCCCTACTTAATATACTAATATATACTAATATATAACATACTAATATATAGATAGTATGCTATCTAAATATGTGAACTAAGAGAAATAGGTATATATGTAAATATCTCCTGTAGTCTGTGCCGATCTGAGCACGCAACAAGCTCATTTCACTCTTTAAAAACCCCTCAGCAAAAAAATTGGAAACTCCCATGTTACATTAATTATTACAGCATCTAGTGTACTGCTGGTGCGTAACAAAACAGGTACTCTGAAATGGTATTCCTTTCTGGAAAAAGGATCATGAATAACACAACTGCTTAACAAAGCAGTTCTTTGCTGCCCTTATTGCATCTGCAAAGTCACGTCCAGCGGAGCTTTTCCGGGTGGTGAAAGGTTTGGTCAGTCCTGCCTAGATAAGATCGCTCGCATCTGCCACAATTTCGGTTCTGCAGTTATTGCAGAGGATCATCTTGGGGCTATGCATGGGGCATCCTGTCCTGTTAAGGGGGGTAAGGGGGCGTCCAGGACGGGGCGTCCTGTCCTGTTTTGTGGGATCACTTTCAGATGGTGGTGCCTGCCGATGTGGAGTCCTTGTTGGGATCTGTTCGTGCCACTACTTGTGAGCAAGATCCATGCCCGTCCTGGCTGGTGAAAGCTAGTCAGGAGACATTACGGCCATTGCTGGCTGGAGTGGTTAGTGCCTCCCTTCGGGAGGGCAGGGTGCCTGACTGCCTAAAGGAGGCTGTGGTTAGACCCCTGCTCAAGAAACCATCGCTTGACGCTGATGCTCCTGCCAGTTATTGGCCGGTCTCTAACCTTCTCTTTTTAGGGGAGGTTATTGAACGGGCTGTGGCACTGCAGCTCAAGGAACATCTGGACCGCACCAGTTTCCTTGATCCCTCCCAGTCTGGGTTTCGGCCTGGGTATGTTACGGAGACGGCATTGGTGACCTTGGTTGACGATCTCCGTCTAGTGTTGGACCAGGGTCGTCAGACCTTACTGGTCCTGCTAGACCTTTCGGCTGCGTTCGACACAGTCGATCATGAGGTGTTGGTGACTCGCCTGCGGGACCGTTTTTGTTTGTTCCTGGCTGGGAGAACTCACCGAGTGGTCATGGGGGAGTGTATGTCTTCCCCCTGGGACCTCACGTGTGGAGTCCTGGAGGGTGCCATTCTGTCCTCCCTCTTGTTTAACATCTATATGCAGCTGTTAGGGGAGATTGTGAGAGGGTTTCAGGGCATGCAGTGTCATCAGTATGCTGATGACACTCAGCTCTACCTCTCCTTTTCCATCGACCCAGGTCATGCAGTCTCCTTATTTTCCCAGTGCCTGTCAGCTGTGGGGACTTGGATGAGGTCGAGCCATCTGCAATTGAATCCTGACAAGACACAGGTGATGGTGGTGGGAGAGGGCTTGGGGGAACTGGGGGTGGTTGAATCTCCTCTTGTTGGGGGGGTTCACCCTCCCATGGTCTCTCAAGTGCAGAGTCTGGGTGTGCTCCTCGATTCGCAGCTCAGTCTCGAATCTCAGGTTGTAACCGTGGCGGGGAGTGCGTTCCGGCAGTTACATCTTGTCCGGCGGCTTCGTCCATATCTCTCAGACTCCGACCTCGCCACTGTCATCCATGCTTTCATCACCTCAAGACTGGATTACTGCAATGCGCTCTACGTGGGGCTGCCCGAGAAGCTGGTCCAGAGGCTGCAGCTGTTGTAGAATGCTGCAGCCATCTCCTTACGGGGGCTTTCTGTCTCCGGGCTCTGCACTGGCTACCTATAAAGCACCGGGCCAGGTTCAAGGTGCTGGTTTTAACCTTTAAAGCCCATCACAGCCTGGGCCCTGCTTATCTGCAGGGCCACCTCACTCCCCATGTGCCCGTGCAACCCTTGAGATCGTTCATGGGAACCTTTTTGGAGATTCCCCGGGCAAGGCGGCTGGCCACCGATGTTAGATCTTTTTTGATGGCTGCCCCTGTGCTGTGGAATTTGCTCCCGGAGGAGGCTCGGTTGGCTCCCACTCTCCTGCTGTTTCGGCGTGCTTGTAAGACCTGGCTGTTCTGTCAGGCTTTTGGTGAGGGGGCAGGGTGGGGGTGTCCCCACATTTTATTGTATTTTAAATTGTTTTAAATTGTTGAGCTTTTAAAAAAATTATTGAATATTGTTTGCTGCCCTGGGCTGCCCTGTGGGCCGGAGGGGCAGGATATAAATTTTAAATAAATTAAAACAAATAAAATTAACAGCAACAAGAGAATAACAGGGATGTATACTGCTAATAACAGCTTTGTGGTTAGAGCACTGGACTCGGCAGACTCCAATAAACTCCAGACTCTAATCAAATTCCACTGTGACCTTGGACAAGTCAGTATGGGTAGAGAAGAACAAATGAGAATTAGGCATGTAGCTCCCATTGACTTTTAATGGGACTTAGTTATTGACATTTCATTTTTGCCTTCAGAATCTTTTTGCACCATTTTCATCACAAAATGAAAGTGATATTATATTATTATTATTATTATTATTATTTTATTATTTATTAGCATTTATATAGCACCAGCGATGTATCTGTCGCTTACAAAGAATAAGATAGACATAGTCCCTGCTCAAGAGCTTACAATCTAAAGACAGGGGGAGGGGAGATAGAGAATGGGAAAACAGAGAGAGACAGACAAGGAATGCAACATTCATGAGGATGCGAGAGCTCAGGTACATGTGCTTGGCTCGGTTACAGTAAATTGGGAGTTTGTAGATAACAGGTACTTAGCAGTTCAGAAGGGAGGAGTGGAAGAGGTGGGTTTTGAGGAGGGACTTTAAGGCATGGAGGGTGGGGGCAAGGCCGACGAGGGCAGGGAGGGAGTTCCAGGCATGCGGGGCAGTGAGGGAGAAGGGACGAAGGCGGTTGGGGGAGCAGAGAGGGTGAGGGAGGGGATGGAGGAGTAGCGGAGTGCTCGAACAGGGGTTCAGAGGGAGATCAGGGCAGAGAGGTAGGGGGGGAACGAGGTTGTGAAGGGCTTTGTAGGTGAAGATGAGGAGCTTGTGCAGAATACGCTCGGGAAGAGGAGCGGAGAGGCTGCACGTGGTCAAAGTGACGGGCTAGATGGATGATCCTGGCAGCAGAGTTTTGAACAGAGATAAAGGAAGAATGGTGAGAGCGGAGAAGGCCAGCAAGGAGGAGGTTACAATAGTCGAGGCTTGAGATGACTAGGGCGTGGATGAGAGTTTTGGCAGAGGAGACGGACAGAAAAGGGCAAATCTTGGCAATGTTGTGGAGGGAGAAGCAGCAGGATTTGGCAAAGGAGTCAATGTAGGGTTTGAAGGTAAGGTGCGAGTCGAAGATGGACAGGGATCTGCAAGCTTGGGGGACAGGGAGGATGGAGACTCCGTCAATGGCAATTGACAGGGAAGAGGGAGAGGAAGGACTGAAGATAAGGAGTTCAGTTTTCACCATGTTCAGTTTGAGTTGGCGTTGAGACATCCAGGCGGAGATATCGGAGAGACAGTTGGTGAGACGAGCTTGAACAGAAGGGGTGAGGGAAGGAGTGGAGAGAGAGAGAGTTGAGTGTTATCAGCTTATAGGTGGTATTGGAAGCCGTGGGAGGCAATGAGTTTGCCTAGAGATTGGGTGTAGATAGAGAAGAGGAATGGGCCAAGGACGGAGCCTTCAGGAACCCTGACCGAGAGGGATAGGGAGGAGGAGGTGGAGGAGTTAGGAAGAGATACATTGACGGAGTGGTCAGAAAGGTAGGAGGAGAACCAGTCAAGGACTAAGGATCCTGGGATCCAAAGGAGTGGAGCGATGCAAGCAGGAGCTAGTGGTCAACAGTGTCAAAGGCAGCAGAGATTCATATATTCAAGAATGGACCCATATGAGAATTTGTAAGGTCTGGGGAATTTCTGGGGACGCCTACCTGCCTGCCCACTGGGGGCTAACCAATGTCTTTGTTAACAGTAGTGGGCAACGGTGCGAGGCCCTCAGGCAGTGTGAGTCCTGAGGGAACTGCCCTGTTTTCTCCACCCTAAAACAGGCCCTGAATATATACGCCCATTGTTTGTTGGTCCTGTCTATTTAGACAGTAGGCTCCTGAGAAACTGGAGTCAGTCTGTTGCTATATTTGTGTAAATCCCCTAGCACAATGAGGCCCTGATCTTGATGATGGCCTCTGGCTCTACTGTGATACAAATAAAAACCTGTAATATTCTTGTTTTCACAGTACTAGGTAATCAGTCCTCAGTCTAGGTTAAGGTTGCTATACCTCAAGAAATAACATGACATGTCTTTACTTATCTGTGGTAAGGGGTTAAGTCATGTATTGAGCCTCTACTGCTATTGTCCTTAAACCTTGTATTAGCTTTTTAAAGCTTATTTTAAATAATCAGTTTAGTTTTCATATTACATTTTGTGACAGATTTTTTTTTCCACAAGTGTGTGATGGGTTTGTTCTATACAATGGTGAGCATCTTCACCATCCTCCTATGCGGCATAAGTTAAAATCCATATCCATGCTTGCACTGTAACAAAGCGTATTTGGAAATTGCTTGTCTAGATCATAATCAAAATAATAGTAAAGAGTTCACTGAGTGACAAAATAGGAAACCCCAAACTCTTACCAAATCATCATTTAATTCAGCCATCTTTGGGGGGGGGGCGGGGGCGGGGGTTTGGTTTTTTTACCAGTTATTTTATGGGCTGTCATGGTTCTTTTATGGTATGTCAATGTGATAAAGTCATACATCCAGCTGTCTGTTTTATTTTCCTTCTTATAAAAACTGTTAAATTTCTCATTGTGCCCTACATTTTTATCTCAACTGCTCACACACAGATGCTAGTTTTTCCGTTTAGAAAAAAAATGTTCCATCCAAGCATTTGACTTTGCTTCCTTGTGATTCTCTTTTGCCAAGGAAGAGGCAAATGTGTTTATTTTAAGTGTAAAATAATGACTGGCATCTATTAACCTGCAGCGGTCAGAACTCATAAATTTGTGGCGGTTGTCATTCTTGGGCCTTTTTTCATGTAGGAAGTGGGTTAGAATATTCTTGCTTTTCCTTTTGGGTGTGATGTTCTGGAAAGGGGAGGGGGGGGACTCCAACCATCTGATTGAAAAAAGACTTTGCTACTCCAACCCAGCGGTCTTTGAACCCAGGACTTGGTGATGAGGGAATATTGCATTAATCCTTGCACCATTTAGCCTCCTTATCTAATAGCACAGGCTTATTCTTTGTAACTAACAACAATGAAGAGTGCCTTTAAGAAATCTCCAGCGAGCACCGAGGCATTACAGATTAGGTCAGTAGAACTGCTGCTAGGTTGAGCATGATGGATGAGCAGTAGAATGAGTTTCTGCTGTACGGTATTGTGAAATCTTTTCATTGTCACCAACGGGCCTATGAGGAGCTGATGAATGAGGGAGCAAGTGTCAGAAACGCCCTTCCTTGCCCTGGTACACTTTTAATATCTCCCCGAGCTACAGGATGAGTATTGATAAAAGTAAAGTTTAAAAATAGCCATGGAGTGATAGGTAGCAATGATTTAGGAGGAACATGGCACTGGGGTTAGAGAGGGTTCATTTTCCAAAAGGGCACAGAAGAGAGGATGCTGAACTCTGGATCAGAGAAGGCGCAGGAGGCTTTTTACAAGAAGCTAGTGTGATGAGGATGACGAGTTCTTTGATGGATGAGTTACTTCCATCTGGTTGCAGTATATGTAATAAATAGATGTGCTCATGTTTGACCTTTCCCACTTACTAGGCACGTTTTTCTCTTTTGGGATATCCAGGAGGGATCCTCCATTAGAAGTGGCGAGGGTCGTGGGGGGGAAAAGAAAAAAGATGATCAGGACACAGAGCTTGGGAGGTTTGTAGTTTTGAGCAGAGGGCAAAGGAAGATGGTTTCAAAGTTACAGATTTATAAACTGAAAAACCCCCAAAGAGACGTACTTCTTTTTATACCGTGTCCTTTTATGATGAAAAATGTTATCTAAATGGTCTGCTTCCTGCATCAGACATAAGTAGTAAAACCTTCCAGAAGTTTTGCAAACTATTGTTTGTTTATGGTTAAAATGTACTTCTTTCTCCGTGTTGTTTTTCTCCAGCTTTGCCATTGTGAGCCTCTTCTATAACACAGGAAAATTAAAATTTGGCTTTCCTTAATATTAAACCCTTTAAACAAAAAACAAAACAAAGCTAAACAAACAAAAATAGAAAGAACGGAAGAAAAGAAAGAAGGGAAGAGAAGAGGCAGGAAAATTACTTTACTGCACTGAGAATGAGAACAGAAGAGGAGTTGGGGGAAATATTGTGCCTTTTGGAAATGTGGACAGGACAGTATTTCTTTTTCTTATGGGATAACTTCCACACTGAATTTAGTAAGCAAAGAAGCCATCTGTTATAACCATCAAGATGGAGTTTGATCAGTCAATATAAAATTCTGATCTTGTGAGAAGCTGAACCAAAGCCATTTAATTTCAGAGTTTTCTAATCCAAATGTTTACAACTTTATGAGTCAGGCTCCTACAGGTTCCCAAGATTATAAAATTGGGGCTTTTCATTTGTCCTTTGGTTATTCTGCAGTCATATGTGAAAGCTTTTCTCTTTAATCAAGATAGCTTCTTTATATTAAAAAAATGTTTTAAAAAATAACATTTTAACTTCTTTAACTTTAAGATTCTCCTGATTTTATTGAGTCTTGTGACTTTAGGTTTTAAGAAACATAGTTTCAGATAAATATTATTTACATAGGTGGTTTGAGTCTAAATGAATCTGCAAATAATAAGAAAATTCAGAATTTGCTTTGAACTCTTCTGATTCGTTTGACCATGTGGCCTAGGTATAGCTGCTGTCCTTGTTTGTACAGCAGCAAGTTCTCGTCACCAACTCTTACTGCTTTTGACTGTAGCCAGGATGGAACCATTTTCACTGCATTTTCCCCATTGCTGCTAATGGGAAAAACGCAGTGAACATGGGTTCCTGTTAGTAACATTCAGCCTAAAGGGTAATTTAAAACCTCTTGAGTGTAGGTTCATAGAATTGGCATTACTTGACAGGATCTGTGGATAATGCTTTTTAGATTAGTGTGCTTGGTTTTTATTTATAGGTATTGTTTTTATCTTTCATAACAATTAGAAATAATATAGTTACGAGGATGTGTTGGAGTGCCAAGGATTATTCACATCTGAATGCAGTAGCTGTGTCAAAAATCAGACATTTTTTGCCACTTAATCCTAATATGAATTTAGCAACACATGCTATAATAGCTCCCTTGCAGCTACTCCAGAGCCTACTGTGAATTGGTATTAAGTACATACATATCTGCATACTGTATGATGGATCCATAACACTGATGAATATGTTAGAAAAATCCTTATGAAAAGTAGTTGTTGTACACAGGAAGAGGTTTACAGTTTCAACATCATCTCAGTTTAAATGTGCTAATTACTAGCAGAAATAATAATAATTAATAAATGAAAATAATCTTTAAGTTATATAGCCACTAAAAACAGTTACTCTTCCTGGGTAAATGTTGTTAGTAGGGATGGGACACCGGGGAGAATACTGGATTTACCAGTATCGGATTTCCCAGGTATCAGATTTACCGGTATCAGCATACCGGATTTTTAACATTGGCTGCTTTACCATTTTTTTTACATTGCGACCATTGACTTCAATGGTAAAGCAGCCAATGTTAAAAATCTGGTATGCCGATATTTACTGGTAAATATCGGATTATCGGATTAATCCGATACACTTGATGATCGGGTGTTTTGTATTTATTCGATACCAATATTCCCACCCCTAGTTGTTAGTGAGTGTATTAAATGTGTATTAAAATGAAACTTTGGTGACCTGTCTTAAAATATGTAATCCTGCATTTGATTTTAACAAGCTGGATAGAAGGATATATATCTATATCTATATCTATATCTATATCTCTATATATCTATATCTATATCTATATCTATATCTATATCTATATATTAGGGGCGGGAAACCGGTAAAATTCGGTATCCGATAATGCCGGTACCGGGCGTACCGGCATTATCGAATTCGACCCGGTAATCCGGTCCGGGGTACCGGATTTTTTGCATTGCAGCCATTAAAAAACTTCAAGCCCCAAATTAAAAAAAACAAACCCTCCCCGAGTCCAGGCTGCGCGGGTGGAAGGGGGGACACCCCCCACCCACCCTGCCCAGCCTGGATTTTTGTTTAAAAACAGACTGAGAGGCGAGCCCACCCCCCAGCACCAGC